>CM023610.1:23063238-23138238 GCA_013358685.1 Antennarius maculatus | reverse complement strand
TGCAACAGAGCTATTGAATCATGGCCAGTCTGCTGTTAAAAACAAAAGCCAGCGAGGACTCTCTCCGATACAAGGCTACTGTCATTTTTTGTCTGGAAATCAATTTTACCCTTAAAGGCACACCTGTAGACGAATATGATGACATCTGTTTGGGTGAACGGTGTTTGAAAGACTTTCCACATTTGGAAAATATCCTTGAGTTCTTTCAATCGTGGCTCTAGTTAGCAAATTATGAAAAAAAACACACATTTAATATAATTCTCTTTCAACGGTTTGACTGTCTCGCACAATGGGAGTTAAAATTATCGTCATGTCGGCCAAGGCTGTAGAGATTTGTATGCTGAAAGCAGATAATAGAGGGGTCACATGATTTATTTGGGTCATCTATCTATCGCTGTCTGTCTGTCTGTTTGTTTGTCTCTATATATCTCTCTATCTGTCTCTCTCTATCTCTCTCGCTCTCTATCTCTGTCAACCTCTATCTCTATATCTCTATCGCTATCTATCTCTATCTATCTCTGTCTATCTCTATCTAGCTTTATCTAGCTTTATCTAGCTATCTTTAGCTGTGTCTATCTCTCCCTAGCTATCTCTATCTCTGTATCCATCTCTCTATCTCAATCTACCCATCTCTGTCTATTGATATCTCTCTCTCTCTCTATCTCTATCCACCTATCTTTACAGAGTTCCTCTCATTAACCTATTGCCCTCAGCTGTGTTAATAATACAGAAGGAACTAATTTTGAATTTGACACCGGGCATCGCCAGCCTTTATCTTTACAAAGTACCACCTTCATCAATTATTGAACGAGCAAATCCAATATGTGAAGGCGACCGTACTGATGGACCGACACGGGGACGGAATGAAAGATGGACTAATGTGGAAATAAACTGATACACAAAGCAGGGGGTACCGATAACACTGGCTCCTGCCAGGTTTCCATTCAGATCCCAGGGAGTCCCAACTAAATCTTTCTGGTAAATCTGTAGAGGAAATGTGAGGAATCCTCTCCAAGAGCCGTGTGGATCGTTGGACTGGGTTCAACTCCAGTCTGGTACCAGTCGTCCATTGATGAAGAAGACTGTACAAACCCATGTCCTCATTCAAGACCTTCGGTTCTGCCATCTTTCTCAGGCTGTGTAACCTGATGCTACAAAACCCAAGTAGAAATTCAAAGCACAATTGAAGCAACTTGCACCAATTTTATTGGCGTTTAAATCAAGGTGATCAAACTGATTCTAAAGTGTTGTATGTGATTCCTCCTCATAGGCCCTTTTCCACCGAAGCAGGTCCAGTATTGGCTCAGAGCCAGCACCTAATTTGGATCCAGTTCTTTGCATCTCCAAAGTCAAAGAACGGGCCGTCGTCCAGGAAAACGTGGTGCCAGAGTGGAACCAAAGCCTTGCCAGTCTAGAAACAAGAACCGGCTACGTCAGAGGAGAGGGGAGGGGTTATCTTAACCGACCGAAAATTTATTAATGGCTATTTTTAAAACAGAGATGACATTAAGAAGTGGTGAAATGATGGAGACAATGGTCAGTGTCAAGAAATAGTGATCTACTGAGGAGATAAGCTGTTTGGTTCAGAGTGAAGAAGAAATTACACGGCGCATCAAGGACAAGAGCAGTCTTTCACAAATGTCGGCACGAGATGTGGCTGTGGCGGGGCAGTGCTTGCAGTGTTCAGCAGATCAGCAGCAGAACTAAACAGCTCAAAGAGAATGCTGGAACAGAAGGAAGCAATGGCTTCTCCAAGAACCAGACGCATGTCTAAATGCTAACCCCGGACACCAGAAGAAGAAGAAACAGATGTGTGGACATGAGCTACAACGTTTCTCAAAAGGTTCATGTGAACGGTCCCCAACCACGACCGTCTTTAGCAAGAAGATGTAGATGTTGACTCTGAATGAGTTCTGAGGGCTCCTCAGAACTTCATAAAGTTTCCTTAGAATTCAGGTTAATAAATCCATTCATATATCTTCAACCGCTTATCTGGGGCCGGGGCGTGGGGGCAACAGTCTCAGCAGCGATGCTCATACTTCCCTCTCCTCCGACACCTCTTTCAGTTCTTCTGTGGGGATTCCAAGGCGTGACCAGCCAAGAGAATTGGCCCATCCAGCGTGTCCAAGGTCTTCCCCAAGGCCTTCTACTGGTAGGACATGCCCGGAACACCTCCACAGGGAGGCATCCAGGAGGTATCTGGAACAGATACCCGATCCACCTCAGCTGACTCTTCTCCATATGAAGGAGTAGTGGTTCTATTCCGAGTTCCTTCCTGGTGACTGAGCTCCTCATCCGATCTCTAGGGGTGCGCCCAGCCACTCTGGGGAGAAAACTCATTTAAGCTGCTTGTATCGGTATCTTGTCCTTTTGGTCAAGACCCCAAGCTCATAATCATAGATGTGAATCAGTTGATTTATTGGTTTCATAAGATTATTTGGCAAATCAAAAATTTGCTCCAGCTTCTTTGCAGACGATCCCTTTTTGTCCAGCAAACCCAGAGACAACCCTAACCCTAATCCTAACCCAACCTGCAGACATTCTGAATTTAAACACAATTACAGTACCTTCTTTTAAAACACATTCAATTGTAAAAAAAACAAACAAACACACCGTTAAAAGCAAAATGAGCGAAAAACAAATCAAAGTCGAAACTTTTGCTGTGGGTCATGTGACAAAAAATGATTTATATGGAACACAGCTAACGTGGGATTGGATATTTAACCTGTGGACCCCCCAGTCCGGATTTGGAGTGTTGCACAACACTCCGAATCCAGACTGGGGGGGGGGTGAAGATGAACGTGATCTACATGGGACTGGTGCGTGAGTATGATGTGGTGTGAGGATTACTAGTGCTAATACCAGGTGTTAGAGAGCAATCACCCTACACACACACACACTCACACGTCACAGCCCGTCTCCAGGCACCTCAGCTCTCCATCAGCACACAGATAAGACAAACACAACGCCCACGCACAACTGTGTGACTCACCGCACACAAACACACTCGCACAGGTGTGCACAAGCACGCGCAACCGGGAACCCACGCACACACTTCGCTTTCAGATAGCGAGGCATCTATACATCATTTTCCAATGTTCGTGCACGCACACACACACACACACACACACACACACACACACACACACACACACACACACACACACACACACACACACACACAGTGCACTGCAGAGCTGGCTGGCTGCCTAAGCTGCTAATTACAGCTGTGTGTGTGAACTCTCACTCTCGGAGACTGAACAACCCGATATTAAACACCAAAGAGAGACAACCTCAGGCTAGTTTCACCATAATCCATATTTAATGGTTTATTATGGTAAAGCTTGTGGTTGTGTTGTGCTTGCGTTTTCATTAGGCCGATTAAAGAGGATATTTACAGAAACCTTCTGTTCTGTAAATATCCTCTGTTTGTGTGTAAAGATGCTCGTTTTTCACCGCCGTGCCCTTTTCTCTCTAACTAACATGCTGTCAAAAAGTAAAATTCAATTCAAGATGACCCACAAAATGCAGCAGACTGTTCTCTAGGAAACCTGATGTTATTCCTGAATTAGGGCACAAATGATTGAATTCAAAACTGATTCCTAGAAATTCATGTGAGCCTGAGCTCATTAGCAGTCAGACGAGTAATGGTGTAATATAATTAAGGAGTTATTTTCAGTTTTGTGTCACAGAAAGCTTTTAATATACAAAGCCTCTGTAGCAGAAGAGATTCATTTTGCTTTTATTTGAATCTATTTTAAATCTCAAACAGTTATTCTGCTGTTAATATAATAATATTCTTAAAATATAAATAAACTGTTATATTCTATTATTTTGTCCTACATTTGCAAAACATGGATGCTTTCTAATTTCTAAGGTTATTATTCAGAGGTTCATGACCCTCAGTGATCCTAAATCTTTTCTTTTGACCTCTATTGAGGGGTCAGGGTCATCAAACGATGAAGATGAGCTGGAAACGGATGAAAGTGCGAAAAGAAAATGTGGGTTATCTTTGAAATCGGGAAAAAATAGCTACTTGTGACTGTTTTGACTTAATGTTCGAATTAAGCCGGAAAATTTTCACCACAATTTGGCCGCTTTGAAGGAGTAAATGTCGTAGCCTCTTTACGGCGAGCGCGTCAACCAACCCCTCGACTTAAGCCGACGGCTCTTAAATGATCGTACGGCTGTGATCGTGTTAAATATAGCATGTCAGTGCTTCCATGGCAACAGAAAAATATTTTTACAGCACAGCACAGTTCTGAAAAAACAAAAGTGAAAAATGACCTCTCTTCCGATGAGGAAGCGGTCGAACATCATGCCAATTTGATTTGCTGACATGATCATCTATTCTGATTTTCAGACTGGAAATAAATTTAAAAAAAATCTAATTTTTCTTTTAGAAAAATTTAATCTTCTGTGTCAGATTGTTCAGGCTGGGGAAAACATCATAATATGAATGTAATATTTTATTAAAACTCAAAAGAACCTGATCTATACATCGTCATCTATACATCCCGTGTTAAAGTGGGATGTCTTTTTTTTTTTTTTTGTCTTTTTTGTCTTGTCTTTTCGAACCTGCAAAAGCAACTTTATTACTCCAGATCAGCATGAATGTGAGCGGGATTCTTTCTCTTCTTTCTATGCAACCCTGTGAAAAGCCAGTTACTTGTCCATGATGAACCTCACCTCCCTCCCAAAGTCACAGAACAAATTAAAAAGAAAAAGAGCTAATGAACGGTCATAAAACTGTGAATTCACTGTGTCAATACGACGCCGTGTGGAATTTTTCATAGTGAAAAAGAACACTTGAAGAAAATGAAGCGTCTTTGTGTTGAATATGTTTCTTAAAAAAAATAATAAGACATGTTCGTCTGATGTTCGTTTAACGTGTTAAAGTTGTGTTTAAACCTGAGTTTGTGGCAAAAAGATTAAGAAAAGTTGTTGTAAAACTTCGAGCCGTTAAATCTCCACAGAGAAAGTTTGTGACCAGTTTGTGCGACTAAAACCACACAACTGCTCATAAATGTTACAGGAGTCCTGATGTGTTGACAACTACACGTGATTTGATTCCTGGTAGTAAAATTTATTTAAAGTTATTTGTATCTAACTTGTTTAATGAATTAATTCAGTCAGACATCTAATATTAAATTTGCACTATTTTGGTTTCTCTTCACTCAAGTTTTCTGGAAAACAATTAAAGACATTAAAAACTGAATGTTAACAGCGTTAGCATGTGCTACATTAGCGTGAGTTTGGAAGTCTGATTGGAGTCATGACCGTCGCTTTTGAATTCAGCCAATTTAAGACCTTTAAAGATGAAAGTTTATTGTCTTTTGTTGGAGATAGTGAGAAAATTACTGCGTAAAAATGTTAATAAATGCCTCTTTTTAATGTGTGAACGTTATGAACAAGGATCATGCGACGAGACTAATTTCCGACCATCTCGTCTGGCGCTTCTTTTGGACAAACGTTCCACTTTGAATAAATGAGAGGATCAATACTGACCCTGAAGTGTTTCAAACATGTGTTCTCAAATACAGAATTTTCTTTGTGATTTGGTGAAAATTGCTTCAAAGTACGTCGCTGTCAAGTGTCATATGTCTCCCAACTGCAGACAAAAAAACATTTCCTTTTTTAAAGACTCAAATCTAATTGGAAATGTTTTGGAATGAACATGATTTTTCTGCTCGAACGAACATTTCAAAGCATCCTTTCGAAATTCCACGTCTTCTCTGAGAGACGCGGGAAAAGTCCGGAATAACAAGGCGCTCCGGTGTGGCGCGTGAAGGCGGATGCGACCGGATGCTGCAGCCTGTGTGTGTGTGTGTGTGTGTGTGTGTGTGTGTGCAAGCATGCATGTCCACCAGTTATACCAGGTTAGTGTGTTTACGTGTGTGTGTGTGTGTGTGCCCATAGTAAGAGTTGAAGGTGTTGACAGAGGAGGAAGCTAACAGTTTCAGACTCATTCAGACGCTGATTCTTCTGACTGATATGATATTAAAACGACCGGACTGTAAAAGACCACACAATGAAGACACTCTTTCTTTTTTTTAAAATCTGCGGTGTCATTGAACGCCACACAAAAGTTTAAACAAAGTCGAAATGTCGGCGTTGACATTTGAGATGTGGGAGTTCGTAAGGATATTTTGTGAGGTGAGAAACGTGATGGTGACGTCTGTTCCAGTGTTTTCAAGTCAAAACTCATTGATGTGATCATTTTACACTTTTAACCCTTTGTATTCATCCACGTTCTCTTTCATGAATTCATACAATTCATATTTTTGTCCAGTTTCTCCTGGTCATCATCCATTTAATCCTTCCTTTTTCCTTACTGCTTCCTCTGCTTTTCGAGGGTCACGGGGGTAGCTGCAGCCTATCCCAGCAGACTTCCTGTTAAAGTTCTATTTGTTCTTATGCTTTATTACAATTATTATGATTTAAATCCTTTTATTTGATTTTACTTTGAAAGATTTACAGCTTTTCTCTCATCGGTGAAAATAAGGAACGTTCCCAGGATGATCGCTTCACCGTTCAGGTGACTTCAATGGGAGGGCAACACCTCAGACTGCACGCCGGCTTTCTCCACAATCTCTGGTTTTGCACGTTTGCAGTTGTTAAACACTCTTGACACACATCAGAGCGCGGATCTAAACTCTGTTGTACAGTAAACACACCGAGAGCAAAACATGTCAGACTCACAGGAATTTTCCAACTTTGGAAAAGTGGAACCTGCCAATTAAGGACTGAAGCTTTTGTGTCAAGCCTGGACCAGCTGGTGTGTGTGTGTGTGTGTGTGTGTGTGTGTGTGTGTGTGTGTGTGTGTGTGTGTGTGTGTGTGTGTGTGTGAGGAAGTGATGGGGATGAAGCTCTGTCAGCAGGCAGGATTAAACCCAATGCAGCTCCAACAAGAAGAACATTTTCAGTACATCTCAGCAAAGAACCCCAACACACACACACACACACACGCACGCACACACACACACACACACGTAATGCAACAGGTGTGTTTCAGCTATTATGAACACTGATTTGCTCATACGGAGTGTGAAATAGTGCTAGGTGTGTGTGTGTGTGTGTGTGTGTGCAAACCCTCCTCCAAGCAGCAGGGTTTTAGTGAGTGCATTTAGAGATCAGAGGTTTCTCAGGGCGATAATACTGAACACTCCACTCCCTCCCAACCAAACCAAATACACCTGAAAACACTCACACAGGTGTGTGTGTGTGTGTGTGTGTGTGTGTGTGTGTGTGTGTGTGTGTGTGTGTGTGTGTGTGTGTGTAACAGGGGGTGGGGTGAGGAGGAAAGGGAGGGTGAAAACACAAGCACTTGCTCTCATATACAAATACAAACACATGCAAGCTCGCTTTCATATCTCATATTCTCTCTCGCTTTTACACACACACACACACACACACACACACACACACACACACACACACACACACACACACACACACTGATCCAGGGCTGGCAGGCAGAGGATTACAGCTCTGTGGTGAAGCTTAGCTCCTCTGTGAAATGTGAGCAGCCTCAGATTGAACTTTCAGACTAATTCAATAATTACAGCTGTTATCTGTAGAGACCTGTCTGTCTGCACGTAGACCTGTCTGTCTGTCTGCACGTAGACCTGTCTGTCTGCACGTAGACCTGTCTGTCTGTCTGCACGTAGACCTGTCTGTCTGCACGTAGACCTGTCTGTCTGTCTGCACGTAGACCTGTCTGTCTGCACGTAGACCTGTCTGTCTGTCTGCACGTAGACCTGTCTGTCTGCAAGTAGACCTGTCTGTCTGTCTGCACGTAGACCTGTCTGTCTGTCTGCACGTAGACCTGTACCTGCCTGTCTGCACGTATACCTGTGCCTGTCTGTCTGCAGCTATACCTGGACCTGTCTCTCTGCACCTATACCTGTACCTGTCTTTCTGCACCTATACCTGTACCTGTCTTTTTGCACGTATACCTGTGCCTGTCTGTCTGCAGCTATACCTGGACCTGTATCTGTGCCCATCTGCCCTCTGCACTGTACCTGTCTGACTGACATACCTGTCTACCTATCTCTGTCCCTCTGCACTGTACCTGTCTCTCTGAGCTATGTACCTGTCTGATTGAGCTACCCACTTGTCTCACTGAGTTGTGTCTGATGTACTTCTTTACCCGTCTTACCTTTCCTGACCTGTCTGTGTTTTTACCCAGGAAGCAGGAATCATCTCACCTGTCTAACTTCCTGTCTCTCTCTCTCTCTCTGTATGTGACCTGATAGTTAGCAGATCACACAGGGTTTAGCGGCTAGCTCCTAGAAGGTGTTGTGTGGTTGCCATGGTAACATAATAAGTCGAGCCCATTGACGGCTTGAAGCCCCTCCTCCTCGACGCCTCACCTGCTTTCATTGTTTGACAAAGTTTGCGTGAGGATTTCCTCCTGACGGCGTCCAGCTGAGGTTTAGCAGTGACACTGTAGGGCGGCCCACCGGGTGCCGGTTCAAAAAGATCCCATAAATAAAGGATTTACTTTGATATTACTGCTATAATAATATTATTAGTGCTTTTCTATAAATGCTATCATATTTATTTTCTCTCATAAGTTATGACCCAACAGGCGGAGACGTGTGGAGGGCTTAATGTGAACTTTAATGTGGAGGGCCCTTCTGTATTCAAATGAAACATGTAGTTAATGTGGCTGCAAATTAAATCTGAAAAAAAAGTTCAATTAAGATTCATTAAAATTGAATTAACTTGCATATTAATGATGGTGCCTCCTATTTTTTGAATTGGTTTTGTTTAATTATTTCACACTGGCGCATTTGGCCAATCAGTGGATGATGTAACCCCAGGAGATTTAACCGCGCTGTCGTTACCGTCTTATAGCATGTTAGCGTTAGCCGCTAACATCCTTATTATTTAAATTATTATTATTATTATGGTCATTTTAACACCTTTTAACAAGGAATAATAGAAAGGAAATTACAATTTACCTTCATTATTGCTAACTTAGAAATCCGTACATTACATATAAATGTGTTCCTGTGCGTGTGTGTGTGCGTGTGTGTGTGTGTGTGTGTGTGTGTGTGTGTGTGTGTGTGTGTGTGCGTCGTATATTTATATTTGCATATCTGTGTGTGTGTTTATATGAAATCAGATGAGCTCATTGTAACTCTATCAATGCTAATCACACAGCCCCCTTTCGGCAGCCATGTGTAACCTACTGAAACCCAAACAAGAGATTAAGGTTGATAGCGCACACACACCTACACACACACACACACACACACACACACACACACACACACACACACACACACACACACACACACACACAGAGTACGATGTTGATGGGAGATGCAGGGGTATTGTGGAACCTGAACCTTCATGTCTCTCAGCCAGGTGATCTCATGTTTTTGGTCCAAATATGGGGGGGGGGGCACGAGGAGGTGGGCAGGAGGAAGGGGGGGGGGGCAGTAATAACTACACCTGCAGTGATGCTGTCCACTGATATGTCTTTGCTGCTTCTCATAAACCTTAAACTTTTGTTCAGACCTCTTGTTTTTCTAATCTATACTTTTTTATCTGTCCTTTTTTCTTTTTCTTTTCAGTAATTAACCCTTTAATTCCTGAACCATGAATTAAAATTGCCAAGAAAATCTAATTTTTTTGGAAAATAAGATCTTAATGGAACCTTCTGACAATTTTTTCAATTTTTTTTAAATTTGTATATATATGAGATTTAATTTGTATAATTTTTGCTAAAGCTGAAATTTGTTTTCACATGCAAAATGCGGATCCATGCATCTTTTTTGTAAAATTAGGTTTTTCAAGGAAAAAATATATCAAACTTATGATGTAGACGTTTCAAAATCCTAAAACACTTGGCTTTAAAGGGTTTGTTTTATCTGACATCAGACTGACGCTGCTATTCTTCATTTTCTTGACTTATTGATGAAGACATGTCCATAAATCCAGAACCCCACCCTAAGAACCATCATTAAATAATTTAATGAATGATTGGAAATTGAAAACGATGTTTTCTTTCCATGCATTTCTTTGTGGTGTTTAAATTTAAAACCAGAAAACCCTGCAGCTCAACCTTCATCATACATACCACACAGAGCGGTTGGGTTGTCACGGTCAAACCTGACCCCCCCTCCCCGTCTCACTCGTCCTGCCTGGTGGGACCCCCCCTCAGGTCGGACTGTAGGTTTGCATTGGCTTTCTCATTCCTGTTCCTCCAGTTGCTCCAGTTGAGGCGGGGCGGGTCACACCTTCATCATCCTCGGCGGCCCCTCCCAGCATCGCTCCACCTGACTTCAACCTGAGCAAATAACAGCTTATAAGCAGTGATGCATCACGTGTGTCTTACATAACACCCCCCCCCCCACACACACACACACACACATCGGGACCACCATTACCCCCTCAACCCCTCACGTTCCCGGGTCACCCTTGCCCTCTGACCTCAGTCTGTAAACAGGTGGAAGCAGGGGAGGTGGCAGCAGCGCAGAGGGGGGGTATTATTGGTTCTAATTGGAGCCTGGATACTTGGACCCCCCCCCAGGTCTGGAAAAAATGTCCTTTAAAGCCCTCAGATACGACCACGGCTGCAGATATGACTAAATTTGTTTTTCACGTTTGAGGCTCAGGAACGATTTTTAGTTTTTAGTTTTTTTTTATTTTTCTCAAAGTAAGTTGAAAATAAAAATGACACCTTTGTCATTCTGGGTTCTGCTGCTGTTTTAAGACGGGCGAGGGGCGCCGGGGCGAGTGGGGTGAGGGCTGGGGGGACGGGGGGGCAGGGGGGGTGGGGCAGTCACCTGTGGTGTGGGAATGGAGCAGAGCTCCACAGGGGTGAGGGGTTTCTCTTCCCCACTCCTCATCCCCACTCCACTTACCTCATCACCCTTTTCACTTCCTCCTCTCTTTTGGTGCAGACAATGTGTTTGTGTGTGTGTGTGTGTGTGTGTGTGTGTGTGTGTGTGTGTGTGTGTGTGTGTGTGTGTGTGTGTACATTCTTGTATTAACATCAGAAGCGCTGCTGATTAATGTCATGTTGTTTTGTCCACAAACATGTTTATTTCAACCCAAAACCTCACCAGGGTTTCCTCCCACGCGTTCACGTTCAACATTTGTTTGTTTCCACCAGACGTCCCACCAGCTTTAGAACCAGCGTTTTTAACAAATAAAAACATTAAAAGTTTGACTATAAAGTTAAGTTCTTGTGTTTTTGCATCTAAATGTTTTGGTTTTTCTTGTCATCAATAATTTTCTGCAAAAGTAAAAATCTTGCAAACACTTTTAAATCATGTAGGACGACACACATGTGTGTTTGTGTGTTCATGCACGTGTGTGTGTGTGTGTTGCCCACACAGGCAGCTGCCTCCAGATGCCCCCCCCCGGTCCCCCCGGCGGCGAGCTGTCACCGGACATCTGCATCTCAAACACACACACTTGTGCGTGTACAGATGAGCGTGGCGGCCTATTTTCTGCTTGGATGGGATTCTGTCACAAGTATGTGAATATCTGAGACACACACACACACACACACACACACACACATCGATGTTAACCACAGTGTGTGTTAATGATCAGAGACGTGGTCGTGCTACGACGCTGCGGCCCGCGGCCTCTGGTCAGGAGACACGTGAGACTTTTAGTGGAATAAAAAAAAAAAAAAAAAACTTAACTGACAGAAAAATCCGACAAACAGACGTCAGATTGAAACGAAATCAATTTATCGGTGAGAGAAACGCATGGAGAGCGACTGGAAGTGGAGTTAGATCAAGCTGTGACTCTCTCTCCTTCACGTCTCGTCATTCCGTAAACATAAATGTGTTTCAGGTGAAAGCATGAAAGTTCTTGTTTTTGTTCATGTTTGGAGCAAAATTTGACCAAATTATTTCTTCAAACACACTTAATGCGTCACGACTGATGCAGATGAAGTTCTGCTTCGTGCTGTTTTGGAGGCGATTACATTTCAAATTGCTGTATCTATAGAGCAGCACTTATAAGAAGTTGGAAAGAGTAGAAACGACTTCCTCTACAGGAAGTGATTGACTTGATTCATAATTTGATAGAAGGAAGATCGTCGTTGATCGTCCTTCATCATCTCAGGTTGATGCTATTGGGGGGGGGGGGTCCATTGGGGCCACCGATGCAGAACTATTGGCTAAGGGAGAACGACCTCCACGAAGGAGATGGAGACCAGAGATGAGGTGAGTTTGAGCTGCCGCCACGTTGAAACGCGACTAAAGAGCTCCGTGAAATCCGACAGATCTCACTCATGCGATTCCTCTCAGGTTTTTAAATATAATATTTCAGGAAGAGAAATTTACATCAGTGGGAAAAACCTGACAGGAAGTGGAAACGTTTCCACGCGTCTGAGTCTTTCTGCTCCGCCAGCGAGACGCACGTCTGTCACAGTTTTCCGGCAATCTTCTCTAATCTGTTGAAACAATGTGCTGAGGTGTGTGTGTGTGTGTGTGTGTGTGTGTGTGGGACTGGAGTGAGGTAGGGTGGGGTCCCGCACCACTGTGATTGGGGTCGAAGGTCGTCAGGGAACCAGGGAGCTGTCATGCTCCATTACGTTGTGCTGTGGGACAGAACTAAGACCCGGGTTTCAGCCCACTTAACGGAAACATTTACACTCATCTGGAAGCTTAATGTTGTGCTCGACCGGACACACACGCACACACACACACACACACTCACACACACACACACACACACACACACACACACACACACACTGTATTACACTGTTCTGCTGTGAATGTGCAGGATTGTTCTTGTTAAGACTTTAATAACCTTTTCAATAGTCGACCTTTAACTTTTCCTGCCTTGCTGCAAATGATTTTAGTCACAATTCGTTCACTATCTGGCGGCGCTTTGCACCGATCGATCTCATTCTGTGTTTTCTTTCTGTTCTTGACCGATCCCATGACGCTTCACTCAGAGCGACGGCGCGTTCGCTCGCAGGTCGGCGCAAACTTTATCGCATCATAAGCTGCCGTTACTTCCTCTGATTCTCCATCCTCTGTTCCGTAACTGGATCAGTCGTCATGACGATAAATTCCGTGATTGGAATCTGAGATCTAGACCCTCAGGACAAGCTGCCGTTGAACAGGCAGAAACCTCTGACTAGGCCCCGCCTAGAGGTTAGCAGCCTCCCAGTAAAGACGTTTGTCGATCGTCCACAGATGGATGATTCCAACTGCAGGTGTTGCTTTAATTGATATTCGTGGATGGAGAAGATCACCAGAGACCAGAACATCCACCTGAACTCCTCTTTTAAGTTGATGCCGGTCTGGTTTTTAGGAGGCGATCAGAATGAAATAGGTGTCGACTATCAGGGGGAACCAGCAACGATCCGTCGGTACCCGTTAGAAACTGCTTCATCACTTCCTGAAACCGGATCAATCAGAATCTGTCACAAATTAATACTTCAACACAACGCATCGGCTTCTCACTGTTTTTTTTTAACCCCTTACTGACAAAAACACGCTAACCAGGAATTTGCGACTTCCTTCATGACGTAACTTTCGTAACCTTGACGATGACCGCTGAAGAATGCTGATTTGAAAAGGTTGTAATGGGTTTTTTCCTTTCAATTCTAAGGCAACTTTCCACCCGTCAATGCACAGACCGCCTCCATGACGGCGGGGGCTCCCAGCTGTCCACAGCCTATTCATCACGCCAGCCGACGCGCTAACGCCACGTCTGCTAGCTCTGCAGAGAGACACGTGATGATGGAGAGGCGACTCGGACAGCAGGTGTGTGTGTGCATGTGTGTGTGTGTTTGTGGAGGAAGACCTGCAGACTTTCATCATTCGTCCAGGTGGTCGGGTCCAGTTATGATAAACTGGTTCATGTTGAAATGATCGCCGTATTGATAACGTCACGTTTCAAGCGAGACGTCCTGAACTACTCTGTGATGTCACAGCCAAACAAACCAATCAGAATCAAGATTCATCTGTTAGCCCATTTCCATTTCCACCAACGGTGCTTCAGATCTCTCCACGTCTTAGCTTAGCTTAGCATATAAACTTCAAACCAGCTAAAACAGCGAGGGCGGGTCTATTAGAGAAACATCAACCATCCATTTTCATTCTATTTTTCATCTTTTATCTTATTTTCTTTAATGCAGACATTAAATAAAGGCCATAGAGTCTCTTTTCTCTCTGCAAGTCGTGACCTTTTGTGTATAAATGAAGCCAGAATTAAAATAAGCCTCCTTCCTGAACTCTGATGTCGCTTTACTTGCAACATCCACATACCTTCGTACCCTTGAACAACATTGCCCTGTTGAGAAACGTCTCCTGGCCGATAAGGCGACACAAAGGTGAGCAGTGAGCCCTGCTGTCAGTGAGACGTGAGGGTTTCCATCAGGCCTGTGAGAACCGGGCGGCGGCGGCGGTGCAAGGTGCTCCTAAGCAAGCAGCTCGTGTTTGGTCCCAGTCTAGTGGAAAAAAAAACCTGCTTAACCTGTCCGGTACTCACTCTGTTATGTCAGTGTGTGTGTGTGTGTGTGTGTGTGTGTGTGTGTGTGTGTGTGTGTGTGTGTGTACGTGGGGGGGCTACTTACCTCACTGGGTGCTCTTGGAAAAACATCCGAACATTCATCAAAACAGCAAAGCACAGATGAAGATAAGACCGCCGTGTTTTTCTGTGACCAGTCTGTTTTTGACAGTGTGTTTCAAAGGGAGTGTGTGTGTGTATGTGTGTGTGTGTGTGTGTGTGTGTGTGTGTGTGTGTGTGTGTGTGTGTGTCTCTCAAAAAAAGGGAGACACAAGAGCAGGCTAAGACTAGTTTTAAAGCCATACGCTGCCATCAAGTACGTTTTGATTGGAGCTTTCCCGGAGGACAGATAAGGGGAGTCTCAGCGGTGTTGTGTTGTCGTGTGGCGTCGCTTTCAAGGCATTTGGTTTTTCCCTGAAGTCCGATAACACACACACACACACACACACACACACACATTAAAGGTGTGTTCCGCCGCCGCTTGATGAGCGGCGTAGGTGGGCAACGCGTTCTGGAAACCCAGAGACAAAATAAGGCCACGCATCCTTAAAACAAAGCAACACAGTCGACTCCTTCAAGTCGAGATTTGTTGATCTGAAAATGCATCACTGGGCGTCGTCATGGAGACGGGGTGCACATGTTAAATAATCACATCACGCTTACGTACGCATTCATCATTTCTTGGTTTGTCAGGGTGAAGAAGCTTACGTGATTTTAAGGATCGACGGATAATTGACAAAAATACATTTTTCTTATTTAAAAATTTTCAAATAAAGCTAATTAAATCTGGAAAATCTGGAAGTAGAAGAAAAATATCCTTATATAGACGGAAAAAAATTATACAGCTCCTATGATGGAGGTGAAACATGGTTTCTTGTGTTTGTATTTTCAATTCTTGGGTGGTTGTGGACCAACTTATATTTTGTTGAATATTTTGTAATCTAATGTTTGTTTGTTTTGGTAAAATTAAAGAGTCAAGAATTGGTCAAAACAGAGTAAAATACCCAGAATGTCCTCAAGTATTTTTATTCATTTACGCTTCAAATCAATAAAACATCCCGTTCAGCTGTTAACTTATAAAGTCCATTCATGTGTCTAAAATCTTCCCTCTTTGTCCTGTAAAAATGTGAATAAATAAGTGAATAAATAAATAAATAAATGCTGCTGGCTCATCGCGACTTTTACATTAATAGAAGCAGTTTTTCAACAATCATAAGAAAATCTACACTTTCACACGTCGGCGTCTCGTTTCCAGCTAAGCTAACATAACAGGCGGGATTTTAAACGTCGGCGTGAAGCCGTCTGTTCCTTTCATTTAAACGGCTAAACTTAAGTGCGAGTGTTAAATGTTTGATGAAGGACGGGTCCGGGACTTTAAAGTGTTGAAGTTTTCCTCCAACGCTTTCATCTCCGCCTCTCGGAGACGTTTTAATATGTTACACATTAACTCTGAGGATGGCGGTGGCGAAGGACCAATGTGATCGCGGCGGTGGCGTGTAATTGTGCCGTCGCTCGACTCGACGGTTTGTTTTTTTCCGAGCCGGGAGATTACCGGAGGTGATAAGACGAACTTCTAAATATAAAGTTGTAGCATCATTAGAAGCATGTAAATATTCCCCTCCAATCCCGTTACTCTAATCCTCAGCATGACCAATGAAACCATTCATTAGAAAATCATCAGCTTTGCAAAATTCCAGGATTTTTGACTTTATGCATGTGTGTGTGTGTGTGTGTGTGTGTTATGTGCAGGAACTTGTGTGTGTGTTTTATGCAACATTGCTACAATTATGCATCCGCTTCCATGTGTGCTGCTATTTATGCAAATCGTTGCATCGGTTTAATAAAGGTATAAGTGTCAACTTTAGGTTAGATCCACAGTTGAGAATGTCAGACATTGTTTTATGGCCCATTTAACAAATCCATAACTCAAATTTCTACCTCATTAAAGGGTATGAAATTAAAATAATCTGGAAAAAAACAAACATAGTCGTATTTTTTGTGTGTTTAAATCTTAGTTTGTTGTGAGTCGGACCTGTATGGAGACAAAGGTCACAGGAGAAGTGTGGGTTCAGCTTTTATTCAAAGTATATTTTTTCAGGAAAATGAGTGCATTTGAATTGTTGGGGTCCGCTCGGGGGCTTCATCCTGTTACAGGAAGTTCTTCCTTGTCATCCTTGAAGAGTTGTTGCACAATATTCAACTCAAATCCAGGGTTCTGTTTGCTAAACTGGGGAACAGTTTTCCTCTAAAGCTGCCTGAGGATACCAGTGGCATTCCTGGAAACCAGTTTCAGTTTTTGCAGTAATACCAGCGGTTAGTGGGATCCTTTACCGGTTGGTTTTATCATGTGAAGATGTTAAAATGTTTTCAGGATTTCTTTAAAATCTGACCAGCGCCAGTCGTTCAGGCTCCCCCCACCCCCCCCCCCCCAGGAACAACCAGATACCTGCCAGCAAGATGGAGGAGACGGCCTCCATTTCAGGCCGAGCAGTGGCCATTCCCCAGGTGTGTGTGTGTGTGTGTGTGTGTGTGTGTGTGTGTGTGTGTGTGTGTGTGTGTGTGAGAGAGAGAGAGAGGCACCCTCCTTGGCAGCCAGTTTGAGGAAAGATTATCTTGACAAATTGGATAAACATCTTGTGTGTGACAGGATGCTGATGGAGGGTCCGCACACACACACACACACACACACACACACACACACACACACACACACACACACACACACACACACACACACACACACACACACACACACACACACATCCATACAGTCACACACACCTGGGTTTGCTAGTTTGTTTAGCCACAGACCGTGTGTGTCTGTGTTTGTGTATGTGCATGTGTGTGTGTGTGTGTGTGTGTGTGTGTGTGAATCCAGCCTACAGGCAGGTAACAACAGGTCTCCCTCCTCAAACAGAGCATGCAGGTTCTCAGGTGTGTCTCCTGCTCTGCTTCAGGTATTCAGCCTCTTTCCTCTGTAGAGTTTCAGGTGATGTCGTCGGGAATTAAATCTGATAAATATTCATGCAAGTTTCAGAATGACAAAGAAATTAATCAGTTGATCAATAAATGAATTAAAACACTTTTCTTTGCATGTTAACTCCAGTGAGGCCTTAGCTAAGCTGACCTTTAATGTTCAGGTTGAGTGTTCGTGTATTTCACGTGTAATGGGCTGTGTTCCAAACATGTTAGCATGTTTCAGATGTATTCTCAGACGTTGGTGGATCTGTTGACGGTGGAAGCTGAACGCTGTCGTCGTCGTTATTTACTTTGGAAATTCTTAAGATAAACACACACAGACACACACACACACACACACACACACTCCACATTTCCACTGACACTGGAGTCAATGAGGTTAATATTTCCTCTCCTGACCTCTTTTTAGTCTCATTCTGACGTTTCATCTCTTTTAAAATCCAGGATTTGGTGATACCCCCCCCACCCCAACTTCTCTCTTCTTCTACTTCCTGTCCTCCTCTCCACGGGGGGTTCGGTGCTCTTGCATTCGGAGGATTTCCATCACCATTTTGTCTTAATTAAACCGGCGGTCCGACTTCACTAGAAGAACAGAGGGATGACTGCAGTTCAGAGGATGTGTGTGTGTGTGTGTGTGTGTGTGTGTGTGTGTGTGTGTGTGTGTGTGTGTTTGCTACAAAGGTCAGAGGCGTAGCATAACTTATCATAGCATAGCATAGTGTCTTATTTGATGTTCTTTTAATCACACTTTCAGTCACTTCGCCAACACTCTTATCCAGAGTGACCTCAAGTGAATCAAAGACGACCCGGCGGCTTCCCGCCATTTCTGATGGCGTTAGCGCTAACATGCTAAAGCGGTTGAAGTTATCTACAAATTGTCACGTCAATAAAAGTCAGGCTTTCTGTACAATTAAAGTCTTTAGTTACTCACGAGATCGTCTCGTTGGTAGCCGTTTGAATTAGCTTCATTAGCTCGAGGTCGTCTCGTTTCACATCCACATCCTGTGGAGTTCCCGACGCGCTCGATAGTTCCTTTCATCCTGTGTTGTATTGTCGCTCTTCCCGTGCTTTAACTTGGCTTTGATGCCGTTTGCCGTTTCAGTCCACTTCCAGTCGGAAGTTCATCCATTTAGCTAACATGCTAAGGCTATCTGGCCAGGATTTTCCATCAAGATGTCACTGTGGTCCGGTGTCGGTTCACAGTTCACAACAGTGGTGTGTCTTCAGTCCATTAAATCACACGGGACCCAGTGTGTGTGTGTGTGTGTGTTTGGTGCCAGCGGCGTTAATGGACCAATGGGGCGACTGGAGACTGGTGGTGCTGGTCACCGCTAGCGACAGACGCAAACTGTTCCCCAGAATATAGAGTTCACTATTGGGGTTTTTGGTTCATATAATAACACCACTGTCACCAAAACAGAATGAATGGAGAAGAGAAGAATGAAGGAATTCTTGTCTTTGAGGGTTCTGGTCTTTCACACTGTGTGGTCCTGGTTTGGGTGTTACCAATACTTTTCTTTGGATTAAATCTTATTCTCATGTCATTCTTAATAAATTTTATTGATTAAGACGTTTCTTCACTTTGACTTCCGTTGCTCCGACAGAAAACTTCTTTTCACGTTCAGATTTCATCGATGACGTTACTCTGGCTTTCTAAATGAGTCTCTTCATTAGCTGCAACTCGTGTTGAAGGTTGGGTTTGGGGGGGCCCCAAGCTGAACCCCGGTCTGAGGCTAACCAACAGATACGCTGGCATTGGCTGTGTTGTCCCCTGTGGTACTGCAGGGCTAATTTACAGCTTAAACACAGGAAATGACCTTAATCCCTTGAGCTTCGCTTGATCTGCAAACTCTTTCTGTTCTTCATGCTCCAAACGGTCGGGCGGCGCGTTCACACTAACACGGTCCTGAGCTGCTCGGTGGTCAACGAAGGGGGAGGGGGGTTCTGTTCAAGGTGATCGCGTCGTCTCCTCCGGAAGACGACAACGAATAATCCACAACTCCGACCTCACGCCGACGACACTCTGCTTTAAGTTTCAAACGGTTTGACCGTCGTAGTCTTGAGCATCTTCTATGTTTGCATCAAGAAAACATCTTGTTTTTCTACTTCCTTGTTTACACACACGTTTGTCGCCTTTGCTCCGATCTGTAATAATAGATATGTAATACACACACACACATATATATATATATCTAGTGATATTGTGACTAAACTCTACATCTTTAACTTCTTCCTCCAATCAGGTCAGTCTGTTTTCTTTTTGTATAATTTTAAAGTCTTCCTGTTTATTAAATCCACTTTAAAAATAATGTCTGGATTTTAGTGGCGTCCCGTGAATCCCAAACAGACCGGTGAGCGGATTCCAGCAGATTTTTTCCGCTGTGGGCCGTCTCACCTCGGCGATAGATGGAGGATGCTGTTAGGGCCAACAACACTTAGCTATGAGTGCTGCCAAGGTAAGCGGCGTCCTCCTGTGAAATGCCATTTGGCCCATTTCTAAGTGGTTAATGTGGTCTCGGTTGCCAAGGCAACACAGCATCTACCAAAATAATGTTTTAGGATTTTTTTTTTTTTGGCAGCGTTCAACATCCATTTTGACAACATAAAAAGCGTAAACACGTACACAAGTATTTGCAGCATTCTCAGCACGGACACCCCCGCTGAAATGCGACACCGTAACTCACACCTGTCTGTCAGGGGTTGTCATGTGACACCAGCTCCGCTTTTTTTTTATTTTTATTTTTTATTTACAGCCATTTTCCAACCTCAGATGATAGTCTTTGAATCACAAATGTGGTTTTAAATTGCTGTAATTTCCTCTCCAGCGGCGCAACTTCAAGACAAATTTGTGAAACTTTGTTTTTGTTTGTGTCGCCGTGGAGAAAGGGGGGGGGGGGGGGTCGCTTGATTTGAGGGCCGACATTTAATTGACCTTCTCATCGTCTCGTTCCATTTCGTTTTTAAGATTTTACTTCCTCCTGGGACGTTTAAAGATGTCACTGTACCAAAAAAACACACACCAAAAAAAAAAAAACTACAACAACTCCAACAGTCGACCGGCGGGTGTGACTTTGCACGACCTTGAGGAAACACATGTCGCTTTTATCTCTATTGTTAGGTGATCACCATGACAACACGCTCTGTTTCAACCCCATGCAAAACTTAAATTGTCATGATGCATTCAGGGTCAGGTATTTTTCTCTTCTCATCTTAGATGTGTAAAACTTTTCTCTTTTTTAACAGAAGACACGCAAATTAAACTAAAGGTAAAAGAATAACTGATTTTTGCATGTAGATACGTCATTCTAAAGAAGAGAAATCTGACAGTTATCACATAAAACAATTAAAATGTTCCAACTGGATGTGGAATTTGGAAAAAAAAAAAAAAAAAAAAGACATCTTAAGGATGTATCTGAGCTTGGAGATGGAGGAGGAGACGCGTCTGAGAATCCGTTGCTGTTGTGACGAGCAGAAAAACACTCTTGTCTGCCGTTGTCTCTCACACTGAGACGTATTGTGTTTTTGTCTTTGTGGCATCAAATCCCAGTGGCTTCATTGGAACTCCAGCATCCCGCCGTGGAGACGGAATGACAGGGACGGCGTTTGATTGAACCGCTTTACTTCCCTTTTTCTATTAAAAAAAAAAAAAAAAAAAAAGGAAGGCTGGAGAAGGAGTGACGGAGTTATTCCAGAGGAGATAGAGACTGATGAAATTAGACGGAACAAATGATGAAAAGAAACAGAGTGGGAGTGAGAGAAGATGAGATGAAAAGGAATCAGATGAGGAGTGGAAAAAATGAGTTTGGGGGGGGGGGGATTCAACACCTAATTTAAATATGATGCAGGAATATTTACATATCTTATATTTATGAGATTTGTATTAAATAGAATATTTATTTCTTTTGACACTAGTTTGTAGATTTTTTTCTTTAATAGCCCAAAATTATTCCCTGTTTCTATAATCCAAACAAATCTGATGATTTATTTTAAAACTCGAGTTTTAAATTTTAGAAAAATTTGATTATTTTCCACAAAAACTCAACGATTGTCATGAGGTGATAAATTATAGTTTTACATGTAATGAGTGGGTTCTTTTTCCTCTTCCACTTTCTGTATAGCTTTATATTCATTTATGTTTTTATTCGAGGAGAAGTTTTCTGTAAAGTCAGAGTTTATAACACACACACACACACACACACACACACACAGAGGAAGTGTGACATCATTGTCTGCAGACACACAACTGGAGGCTGAGTGTTTGGCGCTGATTCTCTCTCTGGCCATTCAGCAGCTTTCAAAGGAGGAACTGATTACTAGCACACGCTCGTGAGTGGCACATTTGTCTGTGTGTGTGTGTGCATGTGTGTGTGTGCGTGTGTGTTAGAGATTAGTATCAAGAAGAAAGGAAACTTCATTATAAAATAAAAGTCAGGCCACTATTTACCAAACTAACCGTCAGACGTTGTGTTTGACGTCGTCGCTCCTCCATCCGTCAGGAGTCGAGCTTCAGAGCCAGAAGCCAAATATCAAATCTATTTATACCCGTGATCACGTGACCAACCAATCCACGTGATTTGGTGAAATTAGAACTTTTAACACGGGTCAGCAGGACCGTCTTCATCGACTCCGGACTGGATTTTTTTAAATGCCGTGAGATCGGCGTGAGAAATGTGTGAAATGAACTTTGTGGCGAAGCTTTGGAATCCTTGACTTGTTTTAAAGTGGCACACACACACACACACACACACACACACACACACACACACACACGCATACATACACACACACATACACACACACCGCTCAGATTCCACCGTGACTGTTCTATAATTGAATCTATAGGTTTGAAATATGGGTTCCTTTAGGTTCCTTTCAATGTTTATGATGTCTGCTATCTAACGGCGAGGAGCGCGAGACGCAAACGTCTCGTCGTGACCTCAAACGTCTCGTCGTGACCTCAAACGTCTCGTCGTGACATCAAACGTCTCGTTGTGACCTCAAACATCTCGTCGTGACCTCAACCGTCTCGTCGTGACCTCAAACTTCTTGTCGTGACCTCAAATGTCTCATCATGACCTCAAACTTCTCGTTGCGACCTCAAACTTCTCATTGCGACCTCAAACGTCTCGTCGTGACCTCAGACGTCTCGTCGTGACCTCAAACGTCTCGTCGTGACCTCAAACGTCTCGTCATGACCTCAAACGTCTCGTCGTGACATCAAACGTCTCGTCGTGACATCAAACGTCTCGTCGTGACCGCAAACGTCTCGTCGTGACCTCAAACGTCTCGTCGTGACCTCAAACGTCTCGTCGTGACCTCAAACGTCTCGTCGTGACCTCAAACGTCTCGTCGTGACATCAAACGTCTCGTCGTGACCTCAAACGTCTCGTCGTGACCTCAAACGTCTCGTCGTGACCTCAAACGTCTCGTCGTGACATCAAACGTCTCGTCGTGACCTCAAACGTCTCGTCGTGACTTCAAACGTCTCGTTGTGACCTGGGAGCTGATCCGCCGTCAGGTGAAACCGTTTCGCCGCCGTCTTCTCGCCCGGCTGTGTGAGCCAGAGAAGAAGAGCAGGTGATGTGGACAGAGTGTGTCAGAGGGCTTCAGGGCGTCTCACAGTGTTAGAGGGGGAGGTTTTCAATTACTGTGTGTGTGTGTGTGTGTGTGTGTGTGTGTGTGTGTGTGTGTGTGTGTGTGTGTGTGTGTGTGACACCTGAGAACATTAGAGGCGTGTGTGATTACAGTAAACGCAGGAGAACCGCAGGAACCCGGCAGCCTCTTCATTTCATTTTACATTCCGTGTCCTCAGATTTATGGAGCTGCAAAATAGTAGAAGCCTTTATTTAAATGAAAAAAATTAAATTGTGGGCTTCATTTAATTTAAAAAATGATTTCATTGTTTTTATTATTGCCTCAAAGTAAAAAAAAAATAAAAAAATCTTTATATATAGTTGATGAGAACACGACAGGATTTGTGTCTTTTAGTAAAAACGGGTCTGGATCTTTGTTAGCCTTAAAGGCTAACGTTAGCCACCAGATCATCCTGGTCGTTTCTCCACCCAGCCTGCTGATGTTGGATCGCATCCCCCATCCTGATGGTCTTCATCGCCTTCTTTCTTCATCCTTGAGGGTGTGTGTGTTTTAAAGTTCTGGTCTGCACAAATTCTCCTGATTTCACAAGGATGTTCAACTCCGGCTCTGAGTTCACAGTGAAAACGGATCCCTTGTGTGTTTTGTCCCGGCGCTCATGCTTACTGATTAATCTGTCGTCCATCAATATCAGCTCATCTCCGCCCTGTAAACACAGATATCAGTGATTGATCACCCCCGATTGGTATCACCAGACAAGACCTAATCAATAAGGTTAAACACACTAATGCAGCTCTAGAGTGTGTGCAAACAAAAGTGTGTGTGTGTGTGTGTGTGTGTGTGGATGGGTGGAGGAAAAAGGCGGGCTGAGGGGGTGGGGGTGGGGGTGGGGGGTGGGGTGGTTGACGGTCTGATGTGACAGAGTCAGTTTCATCACCCGAGGCTCCGAAGAGGAAGACGAAAAGAGACAGAAGGGACGGGAAACGAGACAACACACACACACACACACACACACACACACACACACACACACACACACACACACACACAGGCAGAGACATTGGGTGTCAGCTTCCATCAGTAGCCTGTATGGCTGTGAGTTATGACCACAGATATGCGATCATTTACACTCACTGCTGCAGATAGCCACGGGCTACTGTTCTGTGTGTTCCTTTGTGTGTGTGTGTGTGTGTGTGTGTGTGTGTGTGTGTGTGTGTGTGTGTGTGTGTGCTGCACATGTGTATTAGTGTGTTAAAAATGAACCTAAAAGACACATTTTATTGAAAGTCTTTTCATTGCGGATCTGTAGAAACAGACAAACGCTGTCGGGCTTCAGATAAGTTGATTTATTGTTAAATATATTTAAAAAGAAATAAACTTTACAAAAACGATATGAAAACTTTACAGACGTGGGGCGGGGCTCTAAAAACGACCCATCAGTTTGGTGATGATCCAGATCTTCATCTCAAACACACCTCGATACCAGATTCAACCTGAGACGGGACTGTTGCCTTCAGGGACAGCGACATAATGGGAAAATTGAGGTTTATGTACAGAAGAGAATAAAATGCACAGTTTAGAACGACATCATCACACAGAGTTAAAATCTTTTAAAAAGACAGCTTTCATCTGGATGATTTAAGATATTCCACCCCCCCCTCCCACACACACACCTCCACCCCCCAGGTGTGTGTCCTGTCCGACTGAAGCTTTCGTTTCACTTCAGGTTATTCCAGTTCAGATCGGTTCAGTTTGATCCACTTTAATCGAGTTTTTGCTCCAGCTGCAAACGGTTCCCAGCACCGACGGCGACCTCTCCTTGAAGCTCCGCCCCCCACCCCGGCCGTCAGCGGCGCCACCTACAGAGAGACAGACAGACAGTGTGTGTGTGTCGTCAGACGACCCTTGGGTGTGACCCCTCTCTGGTATCAACATGAAGGCGTCGCCATGGACGACCAATTCTGTTTTGTTTTTTATTCAAATACAAGAGTTTTGTTGGATGTAAAGAGACGAGGGAGAGGAGCCGAGATGATGTCCTGACTCTTCTCTGATACACACACACACACACAGACACAGACACACACACACACACACACACACAGACACACACACACACAAAAAAATTCAATCATGTCTCGGCTGCTGCCTGGAGGAAAACCGCGTGGAAGCCTCACTATAGTGGAAAATCACCTTTTCCATTTTATTTTACACACTGTCACCTACACACACACACACACACACACACACACACACACACACACACACACACACACACACACACTCAGAGCGACTGGCTGCATTCACACGAAGAGGCAAGAGATCAGATTTTTTTTAAACCCTTTGTGTTGGGGGATCTCTGGTCGTCATGGAATCAGTGAGGAAAGAGATTTTTATACAAAAACATACGAACCTAAAAGATAAAATGCGATCATGTGACTAAGATGGGATTCGGTTCTCGGGTTTACATCATCGGTCCGTTTCTATGACGACCCAGTCCGGACGGTTTTGCAGGTACTTTCACACCTGTGTGTTTTCTGGTTGACTGGCGGAGCAGCATTCTGTCAAAGCCGGTCCGTTTGGTCGTCATGGAGAAAGTTTCTTATTTGTCTTTATCTAAAAACAAATGAATATTTAAAAAGGTGATGTCACCGCCCACCAATCACATCGTCTGATTGGACGCCTGGTAAATGCACAGAACGAACACACCCGGGGGCGTTCACCATCTCATCAAATCGCTCCGGTTTAAACGGAATGTGTTAAAATTAAAGAGCACGTTTTTTTTTTTGTGTTTTTTTTTTTTTTATTTTATAATTGTCTGTTTTATCATTTTATTACAGCTAGCTTTCCTCTGATGGGCTCCTTTTATGATTTATCAAACACAATTACTGCGTGACTTATTACAGAGGCCTCTCCATCGGTGAGGACCGTTAATGAGTGTGTGTGTGTGTGTGTGTGTTTAAATAGCATTAAATAATTGGAAAAACAGGAAAAGAAGCAGAAAAGCTAAATTGTCTTAGCAGCTTTGCAGCCCCCCCCCCCCCCCCCCACACACACACATCTTTTATCTGTTGCTCTTCTAAATATTCCACCAGCTTCTGTTTTAACGCTGGAAATGAGAGGAAATTGTGTTTAAACTGATACGGAGGAACTAATTTAGGAGAGTTTCATGTTCTCAGATATTTCTTGAAGGAAAAAAGGAGATGGACAGATAGAGAGAGGAGAGGAGAAACAGAGGAGGGGGTTAATTCCATACCTTCCTCTGGTTGTTAATGAAGTGTAGGTGGCGTCCCGGTCAGCGCCGCTGAGGGAGCGGTGGAGATTACAGCCGCCGCCGCTCCTCTGCGAACAGAAGGCCGCGTTCATTAGTGTAATATTCCCTCTGTGTTGGAATGCAGATCGGAATCTGGGACGATTCTGGAGCGCTCGGCGTCTCATGTGGGCGCAGTGACTCAAACAAACCAGCAGGAGAGTTACATCCAACCTCACTTCCTGTCTGAATTCACCAGATTTAACTTCCTGCATCTACTGAAGACTTGTTTAATAGTTATTTCATTTTTAATATCTTTGATTTTTTTCCTAATTGTGACTAGAACCCAGCAATGTTGTGGGATTCCTGTGCGGACGGGGAGCCTTATAACACCCATTAAGTAGTACCGCCAGATACGAGTTATGTGAGATACGAGTCATTATTCTATTCGTATTTTTGTTGGACATACGAGCAAAAATCCGACGGAAAATTGGCGGATGGATACAACATCAGTGAGACCGGATCTCGTTCTTTACCACGCGTTGGCGGATGGATACGACATCAGTGAGACCGGATCTCGTTCTTTACCACGCGTTGGCGGATGGATACGACATCAGTGAGACCGGATCTCGTAACGATTCCGATCCTTCTGGGAGAATTTGGTCCCAAACTTGTCTAGAATGAATTTGTCTTAAGTGTCATCTTCATGTCGACATGACTGGCGGTTGTGAAGCCTTATAACCACCTGCTGACGTCGCGTTGACACGGGATCAGACGTGTTCCCTCATCTGGTTTCAGCAGACGAGCTCTGATTTAATGTGATCACCTGACGTTTGGTGAGCAGGTGGACGGACGGGGGCTTGGATGGGACACTTGGGACCGGTCGGTCTGGTTTTCTGATGGGGGTGGGGGGTGGGGGTGGAAACCCGGCATGTCTTTATCAACACGAAAACAAAACTCCTCTCTGCTTCTGTCACTTTCCTGACCCCCCCCCCCCCACCATTTTCGGTTGCCCGTCCAGCTCAGTGGGACCCCACCCCCTCTCTCTCTCACCCTGTCTCTCAGGGCTCTCTTGGCCCCCCTCCCTCGGGGCAGAAGTAAGCCACGCCTTGAGGCCCTGCTCCCATTGTGTGCCCTCCGCACTTCTGTTTGGGCCCTTTGTGCGCCGCTAATCAGCCGTGGGGCCAGGCTCAGCCCCGAGTGTGTGTGTGCGTGTGTGTGTGTGTGTGTGTGTGTGTGTGTGTGTGTGTGTGTCCCTTGCCCTCATTATTACGTAGCTACACTGGGAGGCCAGCGTAGGAAGTTTCTGTAACACCCCCCCCCCCCCACCCCCACCCCCCCACTGAGAAGTTTTTCTGTGCTCAAATTGTTCAATTTGAATTATTCAAGTCAGAATCTGAAGAAATCTGGACTCTGTTAAGACTCTGAGGCAGAAGTCGCTCCCGATGCATGATGGGAACGCAGATCCCTAATGATGAAGCTCCACCAATGAGGCTCAGGAACACGTCCATATAAGGAGAGCCTACATCATCTATACTTACTGATCAAGAGCGGTTTGAGAGCATGTTGGGGGGGTGGGGGGGGAGATGAGTCACCAGAGGGGGCTTCATCTGATTGAATCATCATCATCATCATCTTCATCATCTTCATCATCTTCATCATCGTCCTCCTCTCTCAGGTTGAGTCACCTGCTGATGACTCGTCTGGTTTCACCGCTCCTCCTCTAATCCACCTCCTTCTCGTCCGTCCAGCCCCCCCCCTCCCTCCCTCACTCTCACTCTCTTCCCAGCATGCCCTCCTCTTTCTCACATAGGTGGTGGTATCACCTGTGTGTGTGTGTGTGTGTGTGTGTCTTGATAACTAGTGATAACTCTAATCCGGTGAACAATCTGCTCTCTTCCTGGTGTTTGCTGGGAAACATCAGGAGAGGAAGAGGAGGGTCTGATCTGTTTCTGCTCTTCTTCTCTGTTGTTTTACTTCTAAAATCATCCAGTTGTGCTTTCATCTCTTCAGTGAACAGAAGTCTTACAATGAAGTGTTATATTTTACACGCATTAAACAAAAGAGCACATCTGCACATCAGTCAGACGTCGGTTTTTGCAGCATCCTCTTCTTCTTCTTCTTCCTCTTAGCCGACGGTAACGTGTAGCTGAAGCTACTTCGTCCCGTTTGAGAACTGATCCCTGATCCCTGATCTGCCTCCAGGCTGATTTATACTGACTTATTTAGAACTGCAGAACGTCTGCAGGTGTTTTTTTCTGGTGCCCAGGTGAAACTCCTCCTCAGACTGTCTGAGTTCCTGTGGAGGAAAGCGAGCGACGCTCCAGACCGGCGTGAGGAGAAGAAAAAAAAAAGAAGAAGCAGCAGCAGACGGGAGTCTGTCGGTTCGTTCCCTGGAAACTTGTAATGGAAGTTTGATTAGCAAGCATGTAATGTACTTTACCCCGACGGGTGGGGGGGCTGGGGATGGAGGGAGCGCTGGAGCAGGAAGGAGGAGGAGTGGATAGAGGCTGCCCTCTCAGCAGGTCCCCCCACCACCCCTCCACCCCCCACACCTACTCCTCCTCCACTTTATTCCCGAGCTCCTCAGTCCAGGATACAAGTAACACCCCCCCCCCCCCACTCAAAAACCTAGCATCACCTACTCTGCCTACACACACTCACACACCCCTCCCTATAGCTGCACCATGCTGTGTAAGCGGCGGGTGTGGGTGGGGTACAATGAGGTTAGAGGTCAGAAGCAGGAAGAGTACCCCCCCCCCCCACATTAACAAGCTGGACGTCTGCATGCAGGAAGTTGTTTGTGCACACACACAATGCGGGTTTATTTGAATCCAGCGGTGGAGCAACAACACCGGCGCTTTAAGGGTTAAAGGCTAGAGAAAATGTTGAGGTAGCATCCATCAGCGCGTCGCCCCAAAGTCATCAGGAAGGAAGAAACACCCCCCCAAAACGTAAAAATATAAACGCTAAATGCTACTGATTCCACCCCCCCACCCCCCCGAGGAAAATGGCTTTAAAACATTTTTCATGTTCTTGCATTTTCTCCAAAAAAAAAAGACGGTTTTAAAAGTTTAAAAAGCTCTAAGACGACATCCCAGTTAGAAAAAAAAACACGAGGAACATCGTTTGACGCTGCTGGAAATGGTTTGAGTTCTTTTTTTGATTCATTTCAACGCACTTTTGAAAACACACAAAACCTTGTGCGTGAGGAAAACAGTTGGAAACTTTTGAAATTGTTTTTAACTTCTACACAACTTGTTTAAAATGATGCTGTTAAGATGCATTCAGAATAATCTAGTTTCCGTCCTTCATTCATACGGATTCACGCAACGCGTTTGAAAACGCAGATAAAACACGTCTAAACCCCCTGAATGTGGACGACTGGACGAACAGTCCCAGCTCCTGCCTCCCACCACGTCAGATCAGTGCGCCTGTGCCTCGCTGTGCTGTCAGCTCCGGGTGTGAGCAGAACAACGTTAATGTGTGGAGACACCTGACAAGCCTGCTGGCCTTTAGGGCTCTGCCTAATCACTCTGGACCCAAACCCATCGGGAATTAAACCTGCAAAACCAAACAGTCGCTGTGGGAGCCGGCTGGCATCTGCTGCTGCTGGGGTGGGGTGGTGGTGGTGGTGGTGGGGGTAGGCCAGGCAAACGGCTGTCACTGCAGCTGCGTGTCGGTGGAAACGCTTTGTTTTAAGCAGCCAAACCGGGGGCCTAGGGGTGATTTATGTGCAGAAAACGCAGCGCAAACAACACGTCGCCTCTGTTTCTAGTCTTACAGGAGTTTTTTTTGTGACAAATTCAATTTGACGATCAATTCGTCTATAAATTTCTCGTGCAAATGAGAAACGCCGCGTGCATTTGCATGCACTGCTTCACCTCTGCAGTTCCACACAGTCCTACCTCTGTATATAGGTAATTCCATACAGGACATTCTAACGACGATGGCATTAAGGGTTCAAGGTCGGATCCTGCACACACACACACACACACACACACACACACACTCACACTCATTCAGGAGCCATTGTGTGTGAAGACTATAATTCTGTGTGGCAGTTGGAGTCTGATAAACGCTGATGTACGACAGCGTAAAGGAGGCCCGACTGCTGGAGGCCGTGAAGACGTTGCTGTAATGTGTTCTAACCAACATCAAGACCACCCCCCAACCCCGCCACCACCGTGCAGAGTACAGTAATGCGTTAACTTTAAAATTAATGGGGATTTTCCAGTGTTTAAAGTACAGTAGCTTGTTAGCGCCGGTATCTGTTAAGCCACGCTGGGCCCCTCTCCGCTCTCCCTCTCTCCAGATGCCCTCATTAATTTTAGATTGGCTCCAAATGAGTCTCCTTCATCGTGGCCAAGGTTTTCTAAATTAGATTCATTTATATTTAAATTGTGAAACAGGCGTGGTTAATGAGAGAATCATTATTTTTTGGGGTTATTTGAGATGGACTGATAGTCGGGCAGCTCGGTGCTGTGTGTGGGGTTGAAGCCACAGCATTGGTTGCTCTGGGTTTTCCACAGGAAGACGATCAGTTTTTGATGTTCCTCTTTTGCATTTATTTGAAAAGTTCTGCGCTCAACCTGCAACTTTTTCCAGAATGATTCCATTAAAACGACTGGAACGCTGTCCTGTGCATGCCAGGCCAGTAGGTGGCGCTGTCAGGAGAGTCAAAGTGTGCAAATCCACACCGGAGCGACGTAAGAAACCAAACCGGACAGTCTGATGTAGTTTCCTAGTTGTTCGTGTCCGTCGTTCTCGAAAGACCGCACTCTGGAGGCCATTTCCAGGTGTGGGGGGGGGGTGTTGTCATGGAAACGAACAACCATAAAACAATCAAAACTTGTTACCAGTGTTAGGGTTTTAAACTGTTGTCATGTAAACGCCCCTTAGGTGTAGAAAGGGGAACAAACGTGGGATTGCAACAACGAAAATCTGAGATTCAATTTGTTTGAATTAAAAATTAAAATCTTCAGGTGTGAAAACGCCTGAAAGTCAAACACACACAACACGTCTTCTCTCGTGTCCTCTCCTCCCCCCTGGTTTAACACTCTTACACCTCTACCGGGGGTCCTTCAGCACCACAGGTGCCAAAAAATGCACCGGGAGACGTCGTGTTGACTTAACAGGTGTCTCTATCCACACATAGGGGGGGGCCGCGGGACGTCCCCCCCACTTAAACTGCTAAACCGGAGCGTTGGAAATGTCACATCTAAGGAACAGAGGATGTGAGGTGGGACAACAGAGAGACCCCCCCCACCCCCACCACCCCAGCCCCGCCCTATTCCCATCAACCCATCCATCGTTCTCATAAAACCCACAAATCAGGGTGCTTTACAGCCGTACGTCTCCTTACGAGGCGTCTCTGCGTCCTATAGCAAACCCCCCCCCCAAAACCCAGCTCCTCCCCATCAGGAATTCCACTGTTAGGAATCTAAGTGCCCGGCGTTTAAAACCTGAGGAATGCTATTGTTCTGGTCACAGCTGCACCGGCACAGGCCGGGCTACTGCTGCCAGTGTGTGTGTGTGTGTGTGTGTGTGTGTGTGTGTGTGTGTGTGTGTGTGTGTGTGTGTGAGCAGGGGTGGAGGATGGAGGACGGGGGGGGGGACACAAGGTGAAGGTGTGAAAAAGGCGACTTTATGTGTTGCAGTTCTACGACAAAGAAACGCGCAGTTGACAGCAAGTTGACACATTCCTGCCCCCCCACACACACACACACACAGACACACACACACACACACACACAACGTGCTTCATCTCCTCCATCCGATGGATGTGCAGAACGAGGGAACGCAGTGGGCGGGGCCGAAGCTGGTTCAGAGTAATGACAGGCTAGTTTGGTGTAGAGGGTAACTTAACCTGTGGCTACTTTGGCAGATTCATTCATTCATTCATTCATTCATTCATTCATTCATTCATTCATTCGTAACGATCCGATCAAACACAAACCGTCTCAGATGGCCTGGGGGCCAAATGTGGCCCACCACATCATTTCATGTGGCCCTCGAGAGCATAAAAGGTCAGAGTGTCTAAAAAAGTAACCACAACTACATTTCCCATAATGCAGTAATTCAGCCCAATTTAGCTCTTATTTTAACAAAGTTAATGTCCTAACTTGTGTTTGATGTTATTTTTCTTTATTCATTGATAGTTTGATCCTTGATTGATGGAGTTCTGTGGGTTTAATAACCTGGAAAATTAAAAGGTTTTATGTTATAACATTTTTGTTTGTGTAACTAATGTTTGTGACTTGAATCAGTAATAAATTCAGTTATTTATCATAAAGGAAGGAGTAGTTACATTTATGTTACATTACATCGAGTTACATTTAGTTACATCTATTAGTTACATCTGGCCCTTTGAGGACAGCCGTTATGCTGATGTGGCCCTCGGTGGAAATGAGTTGGATTCATTCGTAATAAACCAAAAACGTGTTGGTTTTACTATTCAGGTGAAAAGACGAGCCGTGATTGGCTGTTCTCCCATCCTCACGTTTTGAACTAGAAGTGATTTATGAAGCGCTTTGCTCCGATCACATATCCGATCAAATCCAGCCCATCTTTCTGTGAAGAGTGGCTCTGTACTGACTCTTTGTTAGAAAGAGACCCCATGAGGAAACATTTGCAATAAAACATGCAAACATTTTGCTAAAAACTGAGAGAATTTTACAAAAAAAAAACAAAAAAAACAAAAACGACTCCAGGCTGCAGTGTGCCCTCCAGGCCAGTAGTTGTCGCTGTCACTGTTCAGAATCAGCAACATGAAATAGAACTTTCTGACAAGAATAGATGGTGAGCGATCACTCAAATGGCCCATAAAGTTCTACAATAAATAATTACATGACCACTCTGCTGACTCAAGTTGTGTTGCCTGGCAACAAGCGTGTAGCATTCAGGCTAAAGTTAACCCAATCAGATGGATTAGATGAAACTAACCCGGCAGCGGATAGAGAGGAAGAAAACCCTCATTATGTGGGTCAGAGGAAACTATTGTTGCACCCAGGAGTGTGTGTGTGTGTGTGTGTGTGTGTGTGTGTGTGTGTGTGTGTGTGTGTGTGTGTACAGTACCCCCTCCCACCCCACTCCAAACTGAATAGGGTGCAGCGCTACCCGGCTCTTCCTCCTCCTGCACAATGAAGACCTGTTTGGGTCCAGTAGTTACCCCGATCCCTCTGTACACACACACACACACACACACACACACACACACACACACATACACACACACACACACACACACACACATACACACACACACACACACACACACACACACACACACACACACCCTACTGTTTTGGACAGAAGAGTATTTAAAAGAGTGAAGACAAACAACAACAGTTTCTAATTCGCCGTTGAGTCGATGGAGGCTTTGAAAGCCTCTCAGTTCTTCTTCTTCTTTCTCCATTCATCTGACGTCACACAACTGTTGTGTTCGTTCACACACTCCCTGACACACACACACACACACACACACACACACACACACACACACACACACACAATCACCTCGTCATTGGACGACATCCCACTGAAGTGAACACAACCTCTGATGGTTACAGGTCGCGTTAACCTGACATCCCCTCGGCCTCGGCCGGCGTTCACCAACATGCTAACAGCCGTGTCATGACTTGTGTGTTAGGTCTGTGTGTTAGGTGTGTGTGTTAGGTGTGTGTGTGAGGCGGCTGGGCCAAAGCAAACAGAGGTGTGTTTCTGATGTGATCGCTCACTCGCTGCTGCGACGCAGTCGAGAGAGAAAAGTGTCGAACAAGAGGTGTGGAAGTCGGAACAGCTACATGACAACTAGTGTTCTATTATACGGGTGTGTGTGTGTGTGTATGTGTCGGTGGGCCCCCAGGCAGGGCCCCCCACAGAGACCGGGAGGGCTTGTGGGTAGTTAGCAGAGGGTTTGGATTCTGGTTTTGTTTGTCTGTGTGTGCTGACATCACTGTGCTGATGGCACCAAATCCCCCGTTCTACTGCGCACAGCACTTTCTATACAAAGAGGCAACACACACACACACACACACACACACACACACACACACACACACACACACACACACACACACACACGTTAAGTAATGCCAACTTGGCCAAAAAAAAAAGAGCTTTCCCTTTTTTGACACACATGCAGACTTCCATGCATGCACATATGGACACACACACACACACACACACACACACACACACAAACGCGCGCGCACAAACACACACACACACACACTGCTGACAGCATGACTGTCATATTTGTGGACATATTGTTTGACGTTTGTCGATAAAGTTTTACAAACCACCGTTGGCTTCAACCACAAAATCTCCATGAATCCCTGACTTGTGATTTTACGTCATTTGTTCTTTTATTTATTCTGTTGTGACATTTAAACATTTAAACACTTTAAACATTTAAACACTTTAAACATTTAAACACTTTAAACATTTAAACACTTTAAACACTTTAAACACACTCGTCTTCTTCGTTGGTGTCGTACCTGACGCACTCGTTCTGTTTGCTCATGTCTTTATAGAGGCTGGTTAAACATTAACGGGGGCCTTTCTCTTCCCTCCTTTGGTATGTATGAAGCTAAGGAGGGGTGGGGGGTGGGGGGGGGTTAGATCCACCATACTTCCTCTCCTGGCCCCCTCCCTGAGTTTCTCTGATTCTTTTATTGGTGGCGTTTGATTGCTGTGCAGAGAAACGAGGTCTTCCTCGTCCTCTTCCCTCCGTCACCTGTTGCACTTTTAGGGCCCCGTTTGCACCAGAAAGGCTGAAAGCCGGAGCAAAAAAAGGTTCCAATCGGGGTCAAAGTGGAACGGATGTCCTGATAGGCTGGAATATTAATGAATGGGGGCAGGGCCGCCTCAGAGATCCTCTCATGGGGGTCCGGCTGACCAGGAATCGCTCTCTTTGGTTAAATTACAGTCTCTGAAACCACTCTGCCTTCCTCATATCCTGATACGGCTTCGGTAGTTTTCTGTTGATCACATGACCACACACACACACACACACACGTGTACACACACACAACCCACTGCTCCTGACGACCCGGGAAAGTGGTTGGGATGGACCCGGCACTCAGAGCCACTCAAAGCCAATCAGAGCTGGTGATAGCTCAGACATGAACATCACACACACACACACACACACACACACACACACACACACACACACACACACACACACACACACACACACACACAAACAGAAAAATAAAACTTTCCCTCTGTTGATCGCCGTCACCATCACATCACTCCCACAGGAGAGGGAGGGGTAGGGGGGGGGGGTATTCAGACAGGAAGGGGAGGGAACAATACAGGAAGTGCTCCCTTCAGCCAGGGTATAATTGATTTGTAGGTGGAATATGGAGGTTAAATGTCTTTTCCCCCCTCATGCAAAACATGTAAATTATTTTAAAACTCAGCGTTCATCGATTCCTCGACTCGCTCATTAAAGAAAAAGGTTTAGTCCAAATAATTCACTTTCTTCTCAGCTGATTTTTTTCTATAATCTTTTAAGAGACGTTTAACGAATCGAGTTTTTAATTCTAGTGCGATTTATTTATTTTCATTTTTGTTTTACAAATTATTATCTATAGAAATGCAGCTAAAATCTTTAGATTTTATATCTGATAAGAGTTTTTAACTTTATTCAGTTTGATTGTCTCTAGTGAGCGGTTCCTTTCACACTCGCTCACTTGCTGTGCTCACGCACTGCGTAATCTACTGCATTTCCCAGAATGCCTTTCACCAACATGAACACAATGGGTGAAAAAGCTTTTGCGTCGGTAGATAGATGGAACAACAGGTCACATGATAGCGTGGTGGCAGAGAGGGGGAGAACATTCTGGATGGATGGAAGAGAAACCATGGGTTTCTAGTGTCACACACACACACACACACACACCACACACACACACACACACCTGCATACAACACACAGATACTCAAACTAATTCTCCCAACGGTTGAAGACTTTTTAATAAACTTTTAATGACCACTCCAAAAACACACCCCGTCCTCTAGTACTTTTTCTCAGCTGCTCTCTCTTCCTTTGTCTCTCTCTCACACACACACACACACACACACACACACACACACACACACACACACACACACACACACACACACACACACACACACACACACACACACACACACACACAGAGGGCTCCTGTCAGGGCTAACTAAGCGGAGTGGCGGGCAGGCCGGCGTTGGGATTGGCTGGACGGGGGTTGCCGGGGGTTGCGGTGGATTTGGCGGACCACCTGCTGAGACTCAGCCGCCAACTGACTGAAAACATTTACATCAGAAACCACCCAGGATAGACACACAGCAAAAACAAAAAAAACAAAACAAAACAAAAAAAAATGAAGAGGGGAAGTTTAGTAAAGTTTCTGCTAAAAAAAATTAAAAAAAATTCATTTTAAATCTGCTCCTGTAACTTGATCACAAACAGAAAAACTTTCTTTTAGTCCCCTCATCCACAGAAACCCCCAGCGGCTCCAGAGTTGTGCTGCTGTTGTTGCTCAGAGGAAGATGCTGGTAGGACGTTTGTCACGCCGCTAGCAGCTGACTTTACAGCCTGTTTTTTCCAGCCTGTGAATGAGCGGCTGCACCTGCAGTGTGTGGTGGCGGTGGAGCACTTTTGTGTTTGTGTTCGAGCGATTGGGGGGGGTGAAACTGGCCTTCCCCATGTGCCAGGAGCGTTGAAGGTGTCTGCGTCATGAGTCCACACGGAGACACGATGTGGCCCCCGCTCAAAGCCAAAAGACAAAACGTTTGGTGACGGTTGGACTGTGGCTGGACAGTAATTCACGCTGTTGTTTTTGGGGGCGAATCAGGACAGTTAATCCCTAAACATCACCGAGGTCCGGTTTTTAGTCGTTTCCCACCTTAAACTTTTTATCTGTGCTTTTATTCCCTAGAAATTATCACTACAAATTTGTGGAAATTGAATAATTCCACCTTAAATTACTTTAGATAAATGTAAAGCAAGAAAAGACAGCAAAACACAGTAAAGCCTAGAATTATGTTAAAGTTAAACCAGTTTATCATCATTTTATAACATAATTATACAATGAAATTAAATTAACTTATTATTGATACATCGTCTAAATGACACCAACCTCACTTTTTCATCCAGGTGATTTATTCCAGGTACTTTTACTTCACAATTTAATCAAAATAAATGTGTAAAACTAATAAAGGTTCACTTGTAGGTTATTTATCTTGTTGGTTTTCATACATTTGGTCGTTTTAAACTAATGAAAACCTGTCAAAACCGTTTGTGATGCAGAGCTGCTGAAAACATCCAAATCCCCTCCTGTAGCAGGACCCCGACCCGAATGGGGGTCCCCCTCAATGTGTGTGTGTGTGTGTGTGTGTGTTACTCTGACCCGCAAACTGACCTCCTCAAACTTCAAACTGAATACTTGTGGCAGTTACCACGACGACAGAGCTCTCCAAGCCTTATCCTACTTACTGAGACGAGACGAGGAGGAGGAGGAGGACGAGGACGAGGAGGAGGAGGACAGGATGGAGAAAGAAAAGAAAGAAGAGAAGGACAGGATGGTGTGGAGAGAGAGAGAGGTAGAGAGAGGATGGGGGGAGGTGTGTGTGTGTGTGGGGGGGACAGCCGGGCAGAAAGCGAGAGTTGCTGCTTGTGCATCTCTGTGTTTTTCATGAGTAGACAGTTTACTGGGAGATTATTCACAGTCTGGTATTTCGCCTTATTAGGCCAGTGCTCCCAGTGCTCCCAGTGCAGACGTCCCCTCCCAGCGCCCACGGCCACAGCGAGGGCCGCTTTGTTCGCTCCTCTCTGGAGTCTTTCTACGTTTTCCCACCCGACGCAGAGTGAATATAAAGTTTGATTCCACGCAGCTTCTAACGTATAAAAAGCGCTTCGTGGTGGGACGAGTTATTTCCAACGTTCGTTTTCAGTTTGGGGAAGTTTAGAAGCTGAAACAAGCTTGAAACTGAAACTGCAGTGGCGACAAAAGATGAGCGAGTGTTTGAGGAAATTTCTGAACTCACGGCTGAAACATCGACTTTTGCTACCGATAGAAAGAGGAAAACTCCCGTTTTAACCCCTAAATTGTTGTCATGTTGACTCTATCAGCAGTGAAATGCTGAAGCGTTGCTAGCCCATCGCCGAAACAATGGATTTTATTAATTTCTCTGGACGACCGTCTCATTTCGGATGAATTCAGTGAAGGTGTTGCTTCTTTGGTTCACAGCGGTGACGACAAACGGTTTTGACTCCGATTTGCACCTTTGACTGGTTTGTGCTCCGAGCGACGGATCGCCACGACATAAACCTGTTACACCCCTTTTAACGCCCAACAAAACAGGCATTCACACCCACTGACATGTGGCTTTGTCACCAGGAGGAAATGGTACCATCAGCATTCATTCCCCACGTCGGGTTCCTCTGCAGTCACACTGACTGTCTGTGGGCTAAACACAGAACCCTGGTGGACGCCCAAACGTTTAACCTTCTGCAGATGGATTCAACTGAAGTCAAACACCTCGGCACATAAATAGTTTCCCACCTCTGGGTTAAAAAGGCACTCAAACCTCAGTCAGTCTGGTTTGAGCTGAAGACGAGTCTCTGTGGCGCAATAGGTTAGCGCATTCGGCTGTTAAACGAAAGGTTGGTGGTTCAAACCCACCCAGAGACGCGTCGAGGAATGTTCTCAACTTGGGATCAACGCATTTGAGAAAGAAGTTTGTTAAAAAGCACTGGTAACATTTTCACTGGCTTCCACGTCAGTAACCATTCATTAAAAAAATATACAGGATGATACATTTTTTAGCACCTTCTAGCTAAAAAAAAAAAGCACCTCTGGAAATACTTCAGGAAAAAACTGCTTTAGAATCAGGATGTTATTGATTAGGGATTGTGTTTGATGTGATTTGGATTCAGTTTGACAAACCATGTTCTGTTTCCTGTTTTCTGGAGAAGGAATAATTAATTTTTAAAATGGGTTTACGTAATTAATAATTTAAAAATGGTTTCATTGCCACTGCTATTTAAAAGCCTCCTTAGAATTTGATTAAAAATAAATTCTCACTCAGGAGAATTTTTGGAAAAACTCAGCTATATCTTGTTTCCGTATAAACCAACAAGTTTGAAATTTTTCAGGCTCCACTTTTTATCAAAGTTAAACTTATAGTGACATTTTATCACTATTCTTCCCACCTCCATCGAAGGAGAAATTCACACACACTCCAGACTAACAGAATAAACCAATGAATGGAGGACATGAGGGAAGAAAGAAATCAGTTCTCCCTTCAATCAGTGTTTGTCTGTCTGAGCCTTGAGGAGCATCTCACACAGATCTGATGGGGGGCGACTCAAAATCAATAGGGTTCATGTTGGTGACCTGGGGGCTAGCCGTCAGTCAGCGGCCCCCACGCTGAAGTGACTGATCCATCCCTGCTTTAATCTGTGCTCGACATCCTCACCTGGCCGCTTCCCAAGGACACACACTCACCGACCCAAACCCTCCTGCACCGGGACCGGGGGCAAATTAGCAAACATCCCGTCTGTCCCAGCGCTCCCAGTGCTGTTGACTGCTAACTAACTAACTAACTAGCGTACACATCGACACAACCGCGAGATCTTTTATTAAAACTTTTCCTTCATTACACCAGAATATAAAATTCCCTCGTCTGCGTCGACCTCGTTCATATATGGAACCTCTCACTCTGGTTCCTTTATAAAAGCATTTTCACACAATTTTCACACAATTCTGTCGAATCGACACCTTTATGTGATTAATTTTAAGATGCCAAGTTCTTGCAAACTGAACTGATATTTCCTGATCTCTTAACCTTGATAACTTTTTTTTTTTTTTTACTTTTTAGTTCCACTAATTTGATTTACAGTAATCACTTAAATTTGGACATTTAATTATACTTTACGAAATATTTAGTTTCTTCAATCCCTTTGCTTCTATTTAAATGTTTTAAGGCTTAAAGTTTCTATTTAAATACATCTGACGAATCCAAGTTTTTCTTTCTAATCATTCAAACAACATTTATAAAGTTAAGAGTTCAAATCTGAGCTGAAGTAAAACTGAATATTTTGAAAACAGAGTTTTGCTCCATGTTTCTTTCATTTATTTTGATTCAAATGCGGTTTTTATTCCTTGTATTTCCATTCTTACTATAAACTGCAATCCGTCCCGGGTGGACCGTCCCTCCCCAGGGGCCCCTCAGGGCCGCGTCTCACATTTGAGCTCCTTCAGTCGGTAAATCGGTAAATGATCCAGGTTGTCATTTAATCAATATGAACAGGCAGCAGCTGTCACACATTATCACCTCCCCCGGGGGTCGTTGTCAACACAACATGAACAACGTTTGTGTGTATGTGTGTGTGTGTGTGTGTGTGTGTGCATTGCATTTGATCCATTTTTCATGCCTTTTATGGTGACAGCAGACTAAATGAAGAGCACACGTTTCAATGCGACAACAAAGACGAGCATCAGTCATAAAATTAAAGGACTTTCATTCAGGACTGAAATGATAAATCAGTTATTTATTCAGCTGACAGGAATTGTGTTAATTATTTATCCATTATTTGTGATGCTTGTCTGTTTTTTTTTTGTTTTTTTTTAAATGTTTTATCACAGATCTTTATCGCTGAAAGAATTACGGTTCACGTTTTGCAGCTTTTTATTAAAAAACAATTCACAAAACAATTGAATCAGCGTAAAAATCATGAATTTAGGTCCAGTTTGTGGATAAAACACCATCAATGAGTTTAGTTTATGATTCAAACTGAAAATTTATTAACCTGAGAAATATTCTAAGACTTTCAAAAAAAAAAAAAAAGGGAATAAGTAGAAATAAAAGTAGAAATTAAGTTAAGTTTGTTTAAGACACGTTTATTTGGATGTATTTTTAGACAGCGACATGCTGGATGTCACGACGGGTTTCAGGATGTTCTAAATGGTGCTTGGGGGCGATGTATGTGGGGGGGGGTCCCTCTCCTCTTTCCTCACCTCTCCTAACATGAGACAGTGAAATCTCATCCAGTCACTCTGCCTGCCCTTATAGCCAGCAGGGAGGGACATGCCATTTCACTTGTGTGTGTGTGTGTGTGTGTCCCTAACTGCACGACACACAATGACGAGAGCAGGGTGGGGGGGGTGACAGGGCTCTGATCTCGCAGATAGGGAGATAGCCACCTGATTCAAATGGCTCGCTTGTTCCAGGCGGTCACCTGATCAGCGTGTGAACTGACTCCTCGCTTATTTACAATCAAATGCTGCAGCGCTGACCCGCCCCACCCAACCCCCCCGACCTGCCCCGCCCAATCCAACCACCCACCCACCCCCCCAACCCGACCCACCCCACCAAACCCAACCCGACCCAACCCAACCCAGGCCAAACCTCTCTCTCTTTCTCTGCCCTATATTTGCCTAGTCTCTCTATCCCTCCCAGGCTCACACACACACACACACACACACACACACACACACACACACACACACACACACACACACACACACACACACACACACACACACACACACACACACACATACAGGTGGAAACTTCCACGCCAGAGGCCGGTTATGATCAGGAAATCTTTTGAAATACGAGTTCAAGCCAAGTTCAAGTGGAGTTTAATCAATGTTTGCGTTGGAGCTTTGGGTCAATATTATAAGAATTCAATCGACAGCGTCTTAATCAAATATTTAATGATATATATGTACATATATGAGTATATATATATGGTCTTTATGGGCTCTCCCTCTCTCTGGGGAAACATCCTCCGGGACATGGGAGATCTTTAAGCTCAAATCTGAGCTGAAGTCAGATTTAACAGTTTAAAACCAGAGTTTTCCTTACATTTAATTTAATTTAAAGATGGTTTTTATTCCTCATATTTCTATTCCTTTCATAAATTGTGCATCATGATAATTTAACCTCCAGTCGCCAGCAGGGTATTAGTTGTTTATTGTTTGTCACCTATCAGAAACTGATCTATGTAATAGAGATGATGAATGGAGGCTACCAACGTGAAACTGGACCGACTGTTCCTGGTTGACTGTTCCGGACCGACTGTTCCGGGAACAGAGCCACAGATTGAACATACAGTCGGTACAGAAGTCTTATCCTTATTCTCTACAGCAGGAATTCAATTTCCCACAGGGGAAAATAGGTTCTCTATTAATAAAGTTAAAATCTAATCAAGTCTAGTCTAATCTGATCTAATCTAATCTGAGATTATGTTGTGTTTTAATGATTTATACCTGCACCTGAGATCTTTCATCTAAGATTTATTGTGTTCTACTGATTTTTTTTTAGATGATTTAGGCCGTTAATTGTTAAATTTATGCAGGGGAAAGCAGAAAACTCAGTCTCCAGTGCTCAGATTGGCCTCGTTTGAGGGGGGGGGGGACACAAAGTCCTGTCAACAACATGTCTGCCTGTAACTGTCCCGTCTGATTATCTCTCCCAGTCGTGCCCCGAGGGGACACCCCCACTGAAAGAGGCCAGTCTTCCACCCACAACAGCCTCTGTCAGAGAGGGAGACCTCAGAGTCACCAGCCCCAGCCTGAGAGCCCCTGATGCAATCCCTGGAAATCCACACCAGCCGGTCGCCGCGACGACCTGGGAGCCAGCTTCTGAACGCTTCTCCACAGGAAACGCAAGAAACGTGGAAAAGTGTTTCAGAGTGAGAACATCTGGTGTTGTGGAGTCGGTATAAAACGGAAACCAAACACAAACCGATGCACGTGGAGCTGAAACGGGTTCTATTCCCATTTCTGATGAGAGATATAATCTGAGGCCTCTGATTTCATTAGAACACATTCTTAGAATTTAATCCAGTTGATGATTAATGCCAACAAAATCGATCAGATGAAAGCTTTTATGATATTAAATAGATCAAAATTAAACAAACACCCCTCTGTTGAAGCCACTACTACTGATATCAGCAGTTCTGATTTATGAAGCTAATTTGAACAAATGCTGACACACAGGAACCAATCAGACGGACGCACAGGAACCAATCAGACGCTTGAATGGTCGGATACACAGATATGACGATTCCCCATCAGGGTAAGCGACCTGGGTTGATATGTTCTAACTGCACATCAGCAGCTGAGGGGTCTGCATTCATCTGCATGTGTTGCTGATATTTAGAGGATGCTTTCATCTGGGGGGGGGGGTGTCTATGCAACAGGAGACGGAAGGAGGAGACGTCGTCTAGAGGACGTCACATGTGTGTTGTGATGAATGTTCAGCCTACGATCAGCCTGACGACGGGATGAAGTGACGTCACCACACCTTTGATCAGTATCTCTGCAAACACTTTGTCATGTAAAACCGGCCTGATGAGCGCTTAACACCTCGCCCAGGGCCCCACCTCCCACAATGCATTGCAAAGGTAGACTGATGAATGAAAGTCGTCAACGCTTTTTAACATTTTATCACCAGAAAATGACAAGCTGGAGACGGAAAAAACAGGTGGTGTTTAAAAACGCTTGAATCTGTTTTTGAATCACAAGTTGTAAAACTATGTGAGATAAAATGTGGAATCTTATATTAAAAGGCGCAGCGGTGTAAAAATGCGGTAGAATATTGGTTAAATGTTGTTCAGTTAAGTTTATGTGAAATAAAAAACGAAACTAAAAAGTAATTTAACATCGTTTTAACTTTAATTCTCACTTTAATTCTTCATTTGAAGTCAAGAATTGCTCATAAGTTAGTATTAATAGTGTTAATAGTACCGACTTATTGAACAGTCAGAAAAAAACGACATATTTTTTATTGTGTATCCTTATTTTGTAAAAGCTGCTGTTATTGTGACACACTCAGCAGTGGGCGGAGTCGGGGGGGGGGTCAAGACGGGGTCAACAGAACCTCCTCCCTGATCCCTGCTTTCACTTCACCAGAGAGGAGTTTGGGTAAAAAATAAAAAATGTCTTAAGAATTACAACATGGTTCTGATGGACCCGAGACGTCCAACGTCTCCACCAACATTCAGAGACCCTCCCCGCCCCCCCCACAGACACACACACATTAACGGTTTACTGTTTACTGATCAGACGGTTCTGTTGGAGTCCGTTTAGACGGTAGAACCTCAGTTCTTCTTGTCTGGATCGATCGATCAATATCAAATCAATGTGACCGCGATCCGATCTAGGTACAAACGTGCCCCTCCCTGACAGAGGTGTTGTTGTTGTTGTTGTTTGTGTTGTTGTTGTTTGTGTTGTTGTTGTTGTCTGTGGAGTCCGATGTTAACACTTAGATACTAATTTTTCCAGAGCTTCAGAAACATCACCCCCACACCCCCCCCCTTCAGGTAACTCTTGAATCCTGGTATTTATTGTTTATTTATTTGTTTACTGTGTTTGTTTGTGTAAACACCGACAGACAAAACGTCTCCCGTTACTTTTTCTCCGTTAATTCTGGACGCATGAGATTCTAAAATGGGACAACCTTCAGCCCGTTAAATGTGAGCAGAGTTGTTGGTCAACAGTTGGGTTGGGGGGCCATGCGGGGGGGGCACAGGGGGGGGTACTGGGAACAATGACCTGTGCTGTTGTCGCTGGAGAGAGAGAGAAAGAGTCAGGCTGATGACAGAGTGAAAGAGGTTAGTGTCTATGCTGGGAAATGAGACCAGAGGGGGCTGGGGGGGTGGAGTGGGTGTGGGGGGGGGAGCCTCCTGTGTCTGTTGGCTCGTTAATGATGATTCAGTCCCATCAGCTCAGCAGCTTCTCTATCAAGGAATCTCTGAACGCATCACGGGCGTCGTGACGTCATTAGCCCCGTGATAGTCAATCTGTTTCTTCAGGGCGCCCCCCCCCACCCCCCACCCCCACCACTCTGATCATGTTCAATAACGATGTGTGGAAATCGATGTTAAAACAGGAATCGTGAATTTTCCTCATAAGATCAATTAAATTGATTATTTTCGTTTCTCGAGAGTTCAGAAAAAAGTTAAAATCATTTTTTAAAAACTTTTTTGTGGAACTAAAAACTTTCAGATCCGTTAGTTCCACAGGGAGAAAACCCGACAGGGGCGTTTTTCACCCGGGTGGATGCGGGGGGGGGGAGCCAAGCAGCTGAAGCCAAAAAAGATGCGCAAAAAAAAAAAAAAAAAGAAAAATCCAAACTCAGAAACTCGCGTGTTTTTCTTTATTTTCTGACACCAGCAATGATCTTGTGTCTCTATACTGTGGCGCTAACGGGCCTGGGGGAGGGTAAGTGAGTTGGGGTATCAACCCTACACCCAAAAATCTTTTTGAACACATCTTTTCCCGCCAGGCCTGGATCAATACAGATCGAATAAATTCACACTTCCGGTATCGGCGTTCCTGTTGGATCGATATTCCAGACCCCAAACAACCAGAAGGGCCTGAAACTAATCTCCTCTTTTCTTTGTTGGTACCAGCTTTGCATATTAAACCCCCTCTACTGCCCCCCCCCCGCCTTCCCCCTCCCTCCCCAGGCCAGAGGAGGAGATCAGGCCTCCAAATATCCGGACAACAAAGGCCCAGCAGACCGAGAAACCACTTTCACCAGTGGCTTCGTGGGACGGGGCCCATCCATCCGGGGACCTGTTGCGGAGGTGGAGATAAATAAAAATAAAAATAAAAATAAAAATAAATAAAAAGCAGAAAAAAAAGTAAAAAAAAAAAATATATATTTCAGTTTCCCTCCCCCCTGCTTGGACCGGATCTCCTCCACCCGAACCGTTTTGTCCCCTGAACCAAGGCGCAGCGAAGCGTTTGACGCTATTAAATAATAAAGAGACGCTGATCTGTGGGGGGGGGGGAAGCGCAATTAGCGCCTCGTTCTACTCTCATTATTCTTGTGCATTAACTCCAATCACTTATATGAGACGCTCACGTTCACGGTTTTACAGGGTTTGACCCCAGCAACGGTAAAAAAAAAAAAAAAAAAGGTCATCAGAACTATTTAAAGTGAATTAAAACAGACGTTTGGAGAACCTATAGATGTAGTTTATAATAAAAGATGCGCAAAAAACAAATATTAAATATAAAGAGCGGAAGTCAGAATCGACACGAAAAACAGCCAGAAATGTGATAACATGTATTTTTTTTTTCACTCGTATTATGATGGATAATAATCATTCGAGTTAGGAATGTTTTAGTTTAATGTTTTATTTTAACAGCCGCCTGTGTGACGTCACGGTGGGTCGGTTGGCGCGCTGGGCTGAAGGGTGTCCCTGAGCGGCTATACAGTAACAGGTCTCATATTGTTGTTTGTCGGCTCTTGTCGGACAAAAAACTACCCCCTCCCTCCCCCTTGCCCCCCCCCACCCCTCCCCACCCCACCCTCTGTCTCTTGGACTTTATGCTAATCTTTAGAGCGAAACAGACGCAGGTTTCTGAGGCCTGACAACTCTGGCTGTGTCAATAAAGTTTTTATTTCCAGGTCTTATCTCGTGTTGTTCTTCATCACATGTTGTCCTCCTCTGTAACTTTATTTAACTGTTAGAATTACTTTTAATTAATTCGGATATTTGCTGGGAAATAAAAACCGAGTAAAAACCAGGAAGTTGTTTTCAGGCCTCAGAGCCAATCAGAGCTGAGGAAAGATTTAAAAAAAAAAAAAAAAGACTCCTTGTGATTTAAAAAGACATTTTTGAAGCACACAGAGATGAAGAATTATAGAAAGGAGGGATGGGGTGGGAGGGAGATGATGATGATGATGAGGAAGGGGAATATGGGGGGGGCGGTCGTGGAGGCTTCTGAATGCAGGCCGAGAGAGTGGCGAGGCTGCTGGCATGCTGGTCCGAGTCAGTGTGTGGTCCCATTCAACGGGGGGGTGGGGGTGGAGGTAGGGTGGGGGGGCAGAGAGAGAGAGAGAGAGACACCGCCCGCTTCCCTTCTCTGCACCTGCGATAGATCAGCAGGCTACTGGCTGCCATTCAGTCCCTACACAAACACACACACACACACGCACGCACGCACGCGCGCGCACACACACACACACACACACACACACACACACACACACACACACACACACACTCCAATGACAGTTTTGCTTTGCAGCTTTTTCTCTGACAGCCGTCTGGAAATAAAACTTATGGACAGACCAAACTGGAGCGTTCCATTTAGTTTCCTGGTTCTCCATCCAGACCATCAAACATCTGCATTAACGATGGGACTGGTGTGAGTCAAAAAGAAGATCCTTTAGTAAAACGTTAAATTGATGGATTTTATATTGTTTAAACTTATTAAAACTAATTTTCTTTTCTTTTTGTTCCAGTCGGTCTGAATCCTGACCTTCATTTTTGGACATTAAGAAGAAAAATCAACCAAAAATATAAAAATGAGACGCAATAATTCAGGTGGATAAAAGAGAAAGACACTGATTGCATCTGGTCGGACTGATCGAACCGGATCGATAATCGATCAAACTACTACAGATGACGTGAGAAAACCAACCGAAACACGCAGAAGCACCGAACCGGTTCACGCGCGGATGACGTCACGCCCCTCCCCCTGATTACCCACAACGTGGTGAAAAGAGAAAGTGGCTCTTTCAGGATTACACACCACTATACGGTCGTGTGTGTGTGTGTGTGTGCGTGTGTGTGTGTGTGTGTGTGTGTGTGTGAAGGTGGGGGGGGGGGGTCATTTGACCTAATTTGAAATATCATATAATCTCAACAACAAACAGGATTTGGGACGCGGCCCGAATAAAGCGTGGGTCTGACACCCGCGTTTTCTCATTGTAGACAAATAATGTGTTTATTTTTAAATGTATTAGTTGGATCAAACAATAAAATTGATTAAAAGATGATTTTATTTCATTAACACGTAGAATAAAACGCCTTTCACGGAATAAAATCTAACGCATCATGTGTTGTGATGAAGTCCGCGCCCACGCAGACGCGCACGTCAGGTTATCACAGATAACATCTGGGAGGGCTTTTTTTTTTTAAGGAGGGGTAAAAAAAAAAAAAAAAAGACGCAAAGGCTCGCGCTTACCACCTGTTGCAGTCCAAATACCCTCGAGCCGCGACAGCCACTCTGCACGCGAGCAGCAGAAGGGGACACGGGTGGGTGGGTGGATGGACGGACGGATGGGTGCACGGATGGATGGCAGAGATGAAGAGGAACACCTTTACCTCCACCGGGCCTCCCGGCTTCTGCCCACGTCTCGCTAAAAAAAAAAAAAAAACTAAAAAAAAAAAAAAAAAACACAACACACACCTGGCCGTTCGCGCGCTTCGCGCTTCTTTTGTGAGAAATCGACCGCGGCCTTCCTGCGAGTTTTATTCTAATGAGGTAATAGCAGAAAATGTCACGGTGGATTCCGAACCCCCCCACCCCCTACTCCACGCATCATCACCGTGCGCGGTGTAACATTTTAGACACTTGATAACCGGTATCACCGTCAGCGCCTTTATTTAATGTTTGAACAGGAACGCCACGGAGCTTAAAGCGCTCCTGAGATTAAATCACATTTTGGCGCACACAGGGGCCAAATGCGGGCTAATATTTTTCTACCGAGATAGCGCGATATCAGTGTTTTCAGAGCGAACATTTACCCTGTCCGAGTTGGTGGCCTCACTCAAGAAACTTTTATAAAGGCGCGTTTTGAGGCGTTAAATAAAACAGACATTCGTGCGTAAAACGGGTTTTACGCGCGTCACAAAAACGCACAACTTTTTGGTTTCTATAGGATTCATCCATCTGAAAACTAAATTCTCTTTTCCATCGTTTTTAAAAACGCAAAGCTCAACTGGAAAAAAAAAAAAACCAACCAACGCATAATAGACTAATCGGTCGGTGGGGGCCTTTAGGGGCCTCCAGGGGCCCCAGGGGCATCTATGGGAGGGAAAAATGAGCCTTTAACGCACAGACTCGACCGACCTTTTAAAACACTTTGTTTATCACCGGTGTTCTCGGTTATTACAACCAATTCAGCTGCTCGGATCAATAATTAATGGGGCAACCAACGATCCCTTGACCTCTGAAGGTCCGGCTGGGAGAGGGGGGGTACGGGTGAGCGGGGGGGGGATAAATACTGAGGGGCCTCTTCAAATATTCATCTACCGGTTAATGTGAGCTCAACTCCCCCGGGACCGAGCCGGCAAAGACACAACAGCGCTAATCTACCTCACTGTACACAAACACACACACACACACACACACACACACACACACACACACACACATACACACACACACACACACACACACACACATACACACACCAGATTTACAACCGTTAGTTAAATTCAGCAAGCAGGCAGCTCATTATAAGGATTATTATCATATATGGAGGGGCGGCAGCCGGCCCGGCAGACACGCACGGGGGGGGGGGCATTTCTGAAACCGGTTCCGGGGTGGGGGTGGGGTGATGCTGGAATCGAGAGCCCGAACCATGAGAACCAAGCTGGGAACAGCAGGACCAGTTAATTTCAGACTGCCTGAAATCGATGGATAATTAATGAATATATCTAATAATTCACCTTAATTTCAAAGATACATGAATATTTCTTCTGATTGTGTGGAAAAAAAGAAGAAGAATCGACCAAAATAAGACAATTTGTTCGATAATCTGACAGGAGCCTGAGGTGAGGAGATGATGATATTGGAAAGTATGTCAAATAAAGCAAAGCTTTTGTTATCAGTCATGTGTCATTAAAAATAATAATAATTAAAAACCAGTGACAGAAATCCACCCGTCGGTTTACATTAAATATGAAACGACTGAATTAATCCTGAGATTGATTATTCCTCCCCCTTCATTTCCTCGTTCCATTCAGAAACAGGCCCCAAATAGTAATCAGCCGGTAAAATAATAAAGCATCATTTAAAGTTGAAAGGTTTTTATTATAGGAGAGGAGAAATGACTCTCTACCTGGGGACGGTGGAAAAATCCTCCCCGTTTTAGGAAACTTTAGCCGGATGGGGGGGGGGGGGTTCATCCGCTGGCACTAGAACATATAGAAACGCAGTTGATGCACGAGTTGAATTATTATATAAGTTTTTAAAAAATGCTTTTATCTGAGGTGTGATGTTTTAAAAGATGTGATCAATATCAGCAGAATGACAACTCAAACGTGATGGACGCATGCACTGAGAAATAAAAATCAAAACGCAAACAATTTCAAGTATCCAAATTTCCAAAATTTATTCATTTCAAACTGCATATTGAAAAAAAATATACTCAGCTGAAATTGTAACTGTTATAAGGATGGTATTAGTTTCGGTATATATATATATATTTACATGGAGTGGTTGGCTTCTGCGTACAGGCCACAATTTTTAAAATACAACTACGGGAATGGATTTTGAAATAAAAACTTAAAATATCACAGTAAATATACAGAAATTGTACAAGTCAATTAGAAAATAAAGATCACAAGCTTCATACCTCTAACAGGTGAAAAGTGGGAGACGGAAATATAAATTAAAAACCTATATTTTATGAGAGAAAAAAAGAAATCTTGTATTTTTTTTAAAAATTAAAAATAAAAAATGTTTAGTATACTATTGACCTTAAATGAAAATTTAAACAGAATTACCTGCTTCGTTTTATGTCCCTTTTCTTTCCAGTGTTTGCTGTAATAAAAGGAGCATAGCTGATCGCCCCCCCACATAGAAAATTGCAGTTCTGCCACTTCTTTTTTTTTTTTTTTTTAAGTATTTTCTGCAGAACTGGAGTTATATTTAAAAATTAAAAAATAAAAATAAAGAAAGGAAAACCTCTTGCAGTTTAACAAACAATTTTCTGATTGTAATGTTTCTTTGATAAATACTGTACAAAAGGTGATTGCAATAATAAAACATTTGATTGCGACTCCCACTTTCTAAACTTCCAAACTTCATCCACCAGTGAATAGGGGGGAGGGGGGTCTCCTATGGTTCCTCTTAGAATAAAATGAAATTAAAAAAAAAAAAAACACAAAAAAAGTCCTGTGTCCTTTTCCTGGAGACTTCTATACAACTTTTCCCACCCCGAAATTTTTCTGTACAAAAATAGTCCGACGTTAATAGTCCACAGTTTCTCTTATAATAAAAGTTCGCGCGTCTCTCCCGGTGCTCTTACATGTGTGTTAACGGCAGCGTGCCGTTGATCGTCGTCCCGGGCACAGTGCTCTGGTAATGCCCGGACATGTGTAGCCGGGTCTGGGCGCTCTGCTCGCTGACCTCCGCCCCGGGGAGGTACATGCTGATCATGTCCCTCAGATCCCCGCTTTGGCAGCCCGGCGCGGCCCGGTGGGACGACGAGGTGACGACGGGCGGGCTGGAACTGCTGGACTCGGACTTGACCACCGAGGAGGGCCCCATGGAGCCCAGGGCGGTCATCCCCGGCGTGGTCTGCTGGGAGTAGGACATGGAGTAGGTGGGGGAGCCGTTCATGTAGCTCTGGGAGCTGGTCATGGTGTTGTACTGCAGCGCGCTCATGTCGTAGCGGTGCATCGACTGCATCTGGCCCGGGTTGTGCGCGTTCAGCCCCGGGTGCTGGTAGCTCAGCTGCTCCTGCATCATGCCGTAGCCGCCGTTGGTCCAGCCGTTCATGTGCGCCGCGTAACTGTCCATCCGCTGGTTCACCCCGCCGCCCAGACCTGCCCCCACTCCAACACCGACCCCAGCGCCCATCCCGTTGCCTCCGGGGGCCAGCAGCCCACCGGGTAAGGTGTACTTGTCCTTCTTCATGAGGGTCTTGGTTTTCCGCCGGGGCCGGTATTTGTAATCCGGGTGCTCCTTCATGTGCAGGGCCCTCAGCCTCTTGGCTTCATCGATGAAGGGTCTCTTCTCGCTCTCCGACAGAAGTTTCCACTCCGCGCCTAGCCGCTTGCTTATCTCCGAGTTGTGCATTTTGGGATTCTCTTGCGCCATCTTCCTCCTCTGGCCCCGGGACCACACCATGAAGGCGTTCATGGGTCTCTTGACCCGCTCGGGGCTGTTTTTCTGATTACCGCCGGTGCCGGACGTGTTGGTGTTGCCCGTGCCCCCCGTGTTGGTTTGGGGAGCCGGGGGCTTCAGTTCAGTCTCCATCATGTTATACATCAGGAACAGCTTTTTTTTTTAAGTTGGAGCTCCCGAAGCAGAAGAAAAAACAAACAGGAGCAGAACTCCACAAAGCCGGAGACAGGACGGTGAGGAGCGCAGGGGGGGAAAGTTACCTGTCGGGTTTGTCGCTGCAACTTTTTCTCTAGGCTTAAAAAAAAAAAAAAAAAACAGCCAACAAGCCGCGTCTCCACACACTCTCCTCTCCCTCTCTCTCCCACTCGGTGAGTGGTGTGTGTGTGTGTGTGTGTGTGAGTGACAAAGAGCCTTCTCCCTCGGTAGGTCCCCGCTATGTTGTGTCCACAAACTTCTCCCCGTTGCCGCTCCGGAAAAAAGCGTCAACAAACTAGTTTTGCGCCTTCGGTGCGCCTGAGCCGTGACAACCCCAGATAGTTTTTGAACAAGTTAATAGACAACCATTCATGTGACGGGGGGCTGTCAGCGAATAAATGGCTTCGACCTGGCCAATCACAGCAGCCTGCTCCCCTGACACACCAATGAGAGATCAGGCTGAGGCCGTCATTAGCATAAACGGGCGGGGCCTGCTCTGCCCCCGAGACGCACGCAAAACGCACCACTCAGGCTGGTTCATCGGAGCCAATAGAAAGTACATATTTACTATTTCCAGACTCATGGAGACATCTCTCTGGGAATAAAAGCACAGAGTGGCACTTTCTAAACATGATCCAGCGTTAGAAATATTTGACAGCTTTTTATTTTAATAGAAAAAGAGAGAAAAATAAATCCTCAGAAATTAGAAAAGTCTCATCCAGCAATGTTTACGCGTAAAAGAGGAGGAAATAAAGTTTGAAAGAAAAATATTTGAAATCTTCTAAAGCGAATCTTCTAAGTTGTGGTTTTATTTCTATATTTTATCTAATTGCGTGGCCAGAAAAAAAAATCCAACTGCGCACATGCAGTCACTATAAAATAGGACTATTTTTTTTAAAAGTTACCTCTCAGGGATGGGATCGCTTCATGTTGGGAGGGGGGGGGACCGTGTTAAGTCCCGGCTCGTGACGCTGCTGTTGTTCAAAATCAAAAAGACACTAATTCCCCCACTTACGCAGCGAATAAGAGAACAACACTTAAATAAACTTTGTTAGTTAACTCAAAGCATTGAATGGCGGCGGTGTGTGTGTGAATGTGTGTGATGGACGGGTGTAGGGGGGTGGGTGGGTTTTTTTTTAGCGTTGAAAAGAGGTAAGGTAATCCAAGATGTTTCCCCCGGTTGCCTTTGTTTGGTGAAGTTGAATGCCAACACACAGAAGGCAGACGGGGCTCATCTCGGCGCAAATAAGCGCGTTTTGTTTGGGATGTTGTCGCTACATCTGTCCGGACAAAGACCCAACTCCACTCCACTTCCACCGCCACAGAGCTGCTGTTGTTGTCGTGAGGTTGGGGGGGCACACACACACACACACACACACACACACAAGAAGGGAGGAGAAGTAAAGGTGAGGAGTATTTTAAAGGTAGAGTGTGTTTGCACAAAAAGGCGCAAACTAGTTCTTATGAGCCTCGAACAAGCGAGACGCGGCCTCCACCTGCTTCACTTTTATTGATTATCGCATTTATCTGATTATTACGGATCAAAACCAAAGTTTGTAGATAAATAATTCCTTCATATGGTTTTTAAGGTCCAGTGTACAGTTTTCTTTTTTTAGTTGAGGAGCGTTTCTGCCACTTGTTTTGCTTTTTCTCTGCATTTCAATCCAAAGCGCCGGGAGTCCTGTTGCGTGACACCAGTGCCGCCTACTGGACAAAAATGGAACTACACGAAACTCCAAAAAGGAGACAGGAGAGGAAGGATGGATGAAAGCCGCTTTCTCTGTTTTTTATTTATTTATTTATTTATTTTTATAGAAGTTCAGTTAGGAAATAATATTTCTATAAATATGTTCAATGCCCTGCAACAGCAAAATAACCGAGAACCACCTGAGACATTCAGTCACATTTTTTTCTGTCTGGATCTGCAAAAAAAAAAACTAGCCTAAAGATAGATCAAGTAGACACACCTGAAATAATTTAATTTATATGCGTGTCTCCAGATTAAATCATAATTGAAATTGAATAGATCAAGCTTTATTATTTTTGTTTTAGTCATTTGATAATGAATGGAGGAGCGGAGCCCCCAGTGCTCTCATTATGCCGGCCTCGGCAACCTTACATAAGATTCATCTTGTGCTTAATAGGCTGCGAGAGGCGACACATGCAGCTCGGTCCATTATAATGCAAGGTTGAAATGGGCCGCTCGGCTGCTATCTGCATCTGAGTGTGTTCCCCGCTACCTCTAATCTGCTTATGATAATAAAGGAACAGCGGGGCCCTGCAGCTCCCTGAAAGCTGGCCCCATCCAGCCGGGAATGGCCCTGCATCCACAATCATCCTGAATTAAAGCCGTTGTTTGACAAAAAAAACTGGAGAAACTAGCAGGGCGGCTCCCTTAGACCACTTGTAACCCCCCATTCCCACCCACCCTCTATACTTTTTTGAAAGTACAATCGTTCAGACCATAATTTGCAAGATCATAATATTTGTAGGACTTATATAAATTGTAAAATGAATAATTACATGGAAACAAAACGAAATTATTGTCGGCATCTAAAATAAAATAAGCGTCACTATAAATGAAGTGGGAATAAAGTCTTTTCCTGCCACTAGGGGCCGTACCGGAGGCTGAGGACACGGCGGGGCGCCTTATCAATACGAAGTTATGATTAAAAAAAATAATTATGATTAAATATGTAGAAAAATACTAGAATAAAATGTTAATTTTTCAGGACACCGATGAGCCGTTTGACAGACGCTCCAGGCATAATACGTTAGAATTATATAGTTTTTTTAAAATAGATCCGGACAAATATTGATTTGAATTATCAATAAAAAATGTTCAGATTATAATCGAAATATAAAATTGACAAGATGTTTAATATAATCCGTCACGACGACTAAAAATATAAGGAATGAACAGAATTTAAAAGGAAATGCAGCAAAGCAAAAAAACAATTTATTTTGAACATGTTAATAAAGGCGCATCATTTGAAATTAAAATGTGTTATTTTATTATTAACATATAACAAATAAATAACGGTAGATAATGTGAATAAATAGAATCATTTTACGTCAAGAATAAAATCATATGTGATGTGATTCTGTTTCCGTGGAGCAGAAAACCAAAAGCAGCCAACAACTGGCGGTGTCATTCCACGACACGGCGTGTTTTACATGCACACCGACTCAAACACACATACTAACACACACCACACACCGACAAACAAACACACACACACACACACACACACACACACACACACACACACACACACACACACACACACACACACACACACACACACACACACACACACACACACACACACACACACACACACACTAACACACACACCGGGGCTTCTCCTCTCCAACGCACTCTAACTTACTGCCAGTCAGGGAGTTGTCTCCTCTCGTCTTGATTGACAGAAATAAAACAAGATGCAGCCTCGATCAGACTCCCCCCGTAGTTTCCTCTCGGTTTCCATCGAGGGGGTGGGAAGCCAAAGCGTCCGCTTGTCCGGGGACAAGCCGGCCGCCAAACATCCGAGCGGCGCCGGCGCGCTCCGTTCCCTTCCCCCGTAGTCCGCCGCGGGTTGGATCCGCCAGCCGGCGCGCGCTGGCCGGCGTGCAGCCCCGCGGAGCCCCGCTGTCCGTGTGGAGCTCCTGCGCTCCTCTTTCCGCGAGTCCTGCAACAAGAAAAGCCGTTTATGGCGACACACAATGTGAAAAGGGGGCCGATTTAAAAAGGAGAAGAATGCAAGCAAGAACAACAAAAGTCAGTTATAGCAAAGTCTATGCCTCTCCTCTCCTATCTTCCACCCCCCTAGCTTAGCCCACATAATGAGCAGGAAAAAGCTTTATATTTTGTTCACTGGGTATTCACAGATAATTTGAAGCCATTGTTTCTGCCACAGATGGTTCTTTTTAATACAATAACGGTGCTCTTTGTGAATAGCGAGCCCACAATAAAAATCTAAAGCGTCCTCCTGAATAACCATTTTGTTCTCTCTTGTATAGGCCGAACAAAAGCGCCAGTGAGGTAATGGCCTGCCTTATTGAAAGCCTCAGAATGGGGATTTGATAAAGATTTTTTTTTTTTCACTCCTTTTTTTTTTTCTCTTCCTTTTGCACAAAGTACACGCAATGTCAAAGAGAAAGTGACACGGCATGAAAAAGAGAAAAGCTGGAGTGATTGCTTGCTTGCAGGTTGCAACAGTTATTCTTATTCTTCTTATTATTATTATTACGGTGATATTTCTTCACTGTTGAGAGCATGCATTGGGTTCTACTGCAGGTCAGGTGCAGGTGTGTTGTGGATTTTACAAAGGAGCTTTAATCCAGAATACATTATCCTCCAGAGGTCTGCTGTGGATTTATCACAGTCTCATAGTTTTGCATGAGGGCGAGTCGAGTTGAGCTTGATAGAATTAAGCATTCAGGGTGCATGCACACCCTTGATGTCTTGCAGAAACCTCCTGTTTCCGATTCTTTCCCTTTTTTTTTTGCCCATGCAGAAAATACCCGCGCCCTTACAGGAGTCGATAAGTCACTGTGAAATATCATAAATGCACGGGTGTTAATGGCAGACTAATGTAGCCTGCTAATGTTGAGAGGCATGCCTGCAGGTGTGTGCAGTCGACACGTATTAGCACCTCCAGGATGGATCCTGCAGCCGCGTGCAGGCGGCCTCCAGTCCGCCCACGCTTGATGTGATTTGTAATTAACTCATGGCTAATCAATAAAGCGTTTAACAGAGAGCACAATGGACACACAGGGGATGATCCTAAGCCAAACATATTGGATGTCACTGATCGTTACAAGGTGAGGACACCCTGTCTATCACAGGGGTGGGGGTGGAGGTGGGAGGGCGTGCAGCAGGAGAAGACAGGAGGCACTAGAGGAGGAGAGAAGGGCAGGGAGGCTAAAGATGGGATGAGGGCGGACAGGAGAGGTGAGGAGAGGAGAGAGGAATCTTATTTCAACTAATCTGGAGCGGTGAACACACACACACACACACACACACACACACACGGAGTCGGTTTCCTTCTCCAGCCATTATCCTGGAACCCGGGATACGAGACCTCTCATCTCGCATTAGCCTTCGCAACAAAGCAGGATGCAGGAAAGAAAATCGGGAACGCCTGGAGTGTTTGCTGAGCCAGTGGATGTCAGAGGAAAGAAGAATGAAGAGAGAATGAATTTATTAGAAGGTGAGGAAATGTGAGCAGAGGTTCAAGTCCCAACCGGAGCAGCAGCAGCAGGACAAGTTTAAACCAGATCCTATGTGTTTCTACTCATACAGAAAAACAACACAAAAACACTTGTGTGATCATGAAGGGATGCATTTATTATCACGTTCAGTTGAGTTTGACTTGAAGGGGTTCAAACCGCAGCTGATGTGCATACACACACACACACACACACACACACACACACACACACACACACACACACACACACACACACACACACACATCTACACATCCCGATCAATCGATGAACTTGTAGTGGAATCAGATCCACAGTGAACGACCCACAGACAGAGAAGAAGTGATGAGCAACAAGACTGGTGGAGAGAAAAGAAAAGGAAGAAGAGGGAGGAGAAGAGAAAATCAGCGCAAGATGAAGATAAAAGACTTGAAAGGAGAGAGAGGGATCAGATCAATCTGATCATATTGATCAGGTTGATCAATAGACAGACAGACGGTCAGACAGACACCAGCAGCGACTTCAGGAGGCCGTCGTCACCACTCCATGCTAATGCACACACAGAATGTGTGTGTTATCACACACACACGTGTTTACATGCAGACACACACGCACACATGTGAGCACCTGGGGGGCGGGGCCTGTACGTGTGAGCAGCTGGGGGGCGGGGCCTGTATCTGTATTGTGTGTTTTCTGGCAACTCGGCCTGACGGTGGGCTTTTCTCTCTTTGTGTAGCTCCATGTGTGTGTGTGTGTGTGTGTGTTTGTGTGATACAGAAACATTGACAAAGGGGGGGCCCTATTTCAGGAGACATAACAGATCACCTGTCAGTCATGTCGTGATCATCTTTGGTCCTTTTCGGGTTCACACAACATCACAAGGTGCCTCCCCCCTCCCCCCCATCTCAACCCCACACCTCACCCACCTCACCTGTCCATCCTGCCATTAAAGTAACATCTATAGTGTAAAATAAGTATTGAAAAAGATTATTTTCATTCCCCCACCGATGTTTATGACATGTTTAGTATTAAACAGACTAATTTGGGGCATTGAAAGATGATTTTATAGAAAAACTGTTCTTTTAGAGTTTATAAAAAGTGACGTAAGGTCTGAAAAACATCGAGTGTGATGCAAAATCCATCAGAAACTAGTTTAAATTTAAACATTAGCAAAGTATAAGAGAAGAGAAGAGAAGAGAAGTGAAGAGAAGTGAAGATCTACTGATTATTGGGTCTTAATCAGACTACAGCAATAGAAATAAAAGAGCATGTCAGGTTTTATTACAACCAAACATTTAATACTCCAATTTTGAGCTCCATCTCTATCACCTACAATAATGTGAACATCTGTGCCGTAGGTGACAGACCGCAGGTCACATGTGTTCACGCTCAGGTGACCTGATGATGCTAACCGCTAAAGCCCCAACGGCGTTTTACAAGTTTAAGCCTGGACGGACAACTTTTGAAAACATTAAGACTGTGAAATGCTAGTGTGGACATAAATTTCCATATGTAAACAACATTTTTATCTGCAGTGGAGTGGACATGGGCGGACTGTGAAAAGTGCAGGGCAGACAGTGAAAAGTTGCGGATTAGAGCTTTAAAGGTGCTAAAATGCTGACCACCGGTGGGGAAGTGGTCGGTCAGTCCTGCAGCTGTTTGTTCGGAGGGGAAAAGTCACACACACACACACACACACACACACAAGCACACACACAGCTGTGAAGTATTTACAGAACAACACACTTCACCCGCATCTCATTAACGAAGAATGCTGCATAAACAGTTTAAACAGGGGAGATGCCGTCGTTCTGTTGGCCGTCTGTCGCTTTTATGGTGAAAGTTTAACAAACCTGAAGGTCGAGATCAAATCGGAACAGATAAATAAATTCAGGGGAAAAAAAAAAAATCGATTCTAAATGCATGTATTCATTTTCTCCAGTGGGTTCTCTGACGTGATCAACAGACAGATCCCGGACCCACGACTGTTGACAGTTACAACAGATCCGACTGAACGACTGACAACAAGCACTCCGTCGATCATATAGAAGATGAAAACATGTTTGCGGGGCCTTCAGAGCAGCCAAACGCTCTTCTGACATCACATTAAGACCACAATGCAATGCAGCGGCTAAACCAGTGCAACGGATTGATGGCTAATAACGATCAAAACCGCTTATAACCGATTAGTTTAAAAAAAAAAGTTTGTATTAAAAAAAATGTGACTGACAGCTATGATGGAGGAGGATCTGGAGAACGGCACCAAAAAGATGGAATCAGAGAATCCGATCAGATGAAGACGCGTATAATAACTCATCCTCAGAGGCTCTCGCTTCTGACAGGCATAAGATAATAAAAAATAAAATATCTGTATTTGATTTACAGCCCCTCACGTCCCAAATTAACACGATAAATGGAGCTAACTTTAGCTTTACAGGCCCAGGTTTCACGTCTGATATTTGAACCTTGACCCCAGGAAAATGGAAGTGAACGGCTGTGGAGCCTACAACAAAAAAAAAAAAAAAAAGAAGAAAAAGAAGAAATTACATTTGGTGACGGTTCTTCTGAATCAGAAAGAAAATGGACTGAAATGAGGTCGAAAAGACGTTTAATTGAACGAGTTTTTGGATTGAATTTGTCACGGTCGGCTCCTTAACGGCAGGTTTTACACTTTAAAGAAAGGACGCAGATTAATTTTCATCTGTTATTTTGTATAAGGAAAACAAGCAAAGTCGATGAGAGGTGGAACAATTTCAGCGAAGGAACCTTCACAATAAGAGTCAACGTGTTTAAAAGCATCCTTTAAATGAAACAAATGATGTACTGAAATCTATAGAATGTGATGTTTTCATTTGTGTGTATTTACGTCGTTTTGGGGGCATCAGAATCCTCCCAGACCAAAAAAAACAAAACCTTGAAGATTAAATTACGTGAGGAACTTTCACCGTACAGCCAAGGCTGGAATAAACGTCTAACACGCGTTCCGTGATGACACACGCGTGTCGGACGCACACACCGTGGCTAACATTACACATGTCTACACACAGGATGTGTCACACTCCCTCCATCACACACTCTCCTCTCTCATCCTTCTCATCCCGCGGCCGCTGCCGGTTTTGTTTACGGGGCCCATTTGAATGAGAATGAACGTCTTCTCTCGGATGTTTCTAGAAAGCGCTCTAATCCACACGGGCTGCTGCGAGGCCCCGGCGCTTTGTTTGGGATTACCGCAGCTTAGCGCTAGCTAACAATGAGGAGATGAGCAGCTCACCTCATCGCCGCTAATGAAGTGTGGAGAGTCATTTAGCCGCTAGCTAGCTGCTCCCGAGCTGGGATGATACCTTCACACACGCCTGCACACACACACACACACACACACACACACACACACACAAACACACACACACATGCACAAATATTTGCATTGCTATACGTGTGAGGACATTGACTGGTGATGCTTCTTATCCCTCACGGCTTCACAACGAACCTCCTGAACTCAGGAGTTGCTCTTAAAAATTCCCTGTAAGTCGCTTCAAAGTTAGAAAAAGTCGAAGCAAAAGCGTCGTCCTGTTTGTTTCTAATCCTAATCCCAACAGGGAATCATGGGAATGCTTGTCTGATCCTTCACATGACGGATTTCACAACGTGTGAATGGTCACTGATCTGTCGCTTCAGGAAATACGAGATCTTGACAACAATTAAAAACGACAATAATCAATCTTTTTTAATTTGTACCCGACGTCTGGAGTTTCTCTCTGCTCTACGGAATTTTATTCCACATTTCAGCCGATGGTTCAGTTTGAACATCCACAAATAAGAGCTAATAATGAAGGAATCTCTTAAACTGACTGGACGCGACTGAAAACTTGAATTGAAACCTAATTTAGCAGCAAAAAAAAAAAACAAAACCCACTCATCCTCTTGGTTATAAGGAAAGGAACAAAAACGAATATATTAGAATATTACTAGACAGATTATATAAAAATGTGTTTGTGATGGTCTGAAGCTGTAATAAATAAGAAAAAGTGATGTTTTTCTGACATATATCATCCGTGTTCATCCTTACTGGTTTATGTGAGTGTTTGTGTGTGTGTGTGTGTGTGTGTGTGTTTGTGGAGATTATAAACCGCGGTCACCAGGGCAATGCAGCACCGAGGCAACAGGAGAGGCAGGAAGATTTAAGCCTGGCAGGAACACACAGATACCAGCGGTCCACACTGAGAGTATGTTGGCTCGGCTTCTGACGGAGAGGCCGGCATCCAATCGGACGGGAGAGGAGGTGGGCTGAGGGCTAGCGAGGGAATGACACACTCACACACACACACACACACACACACACACACACACACACACACACACACACACACACACACACACACACACACACACACAACCAGGACCAACAACACTATGTCGGCTCACATGTGAACAAAAGAAGGTCACCTGATCACAGATACATAAAACCAAAACAAAGCGCACCACGCAGTAACACCTGATCAATACCTGATCAATACTTGATCAATGGACACTCAATATACTGAAGATCTCCTTTCAATTTCTGCTCCAAAAATGTTTATAGTTTTACAAACATTGACAAAAAGGTCACTGAACCACAATCTGACTTAAAATAATTTCATTACGACGTTTTTTTTACTCCCTAAAAACTGATTTTCTGCATAGAAATCTGCTGCAAACACGTCAAATCCTTACTTTTGCACGAACAGAAAGTAAAAGCGTCTCACCTGCTGACCTCTTCATGGTGTCAGCATGGTGTCATATTTACTGCCAGCATCGCTTTGAGACGCGTCCACTCTTGACGGACCGTAAATATTTGAGGGTTTCTCTCCCACCCCCTCCTTTATCTGCCCACTGGTTTACTCAACTAGTCAAACAGGAGAGAACGTCCGTCTGCCCCGACGGTCAGGAGGCCTTCACACAGCTACTCTGGATGGTTGGGCTTTAATTCACTTCTTTAGTTACATCTAAAAGGTCAAAAGGTCAAATATTGATCTACCTGAAGCTAATTTAATGGACTGAAGTTGTTTTATCAGCTCAAGTGGACTCGACTCTTTATTCCAAAGGTGTTTCCAAACTTTTTACTCCAAATCGCCCAAAATATCGGTGACCCCAATTATACCCAGAGGTGGTTGAAGCGCAAAGATTCATACCATCTAACAGGCGAATTGAAACACAGGAGGAACACTTTCATTACCACTATTTAAATAGAATGAATCTACAATCTTTTCTACCGGTAATGGCTTAATGAAATGATTTCTAATGATTTCCAAATCTGATTTCATTCCAGGAAATCATCTCACGACTTAATGTGTGGTCTCTGTCTCTCCCTTTCTTTCTTTTTCTCTCCTTCTCACACACACACACACACACACACACACACACACACACACACACACACACACACACACACACACACACACACACACACACACACACACACACGCTAAAGTAGCCTACAGGTTGTCTAACAGTCTGAATTACAGAGGGAACAAGTTGTAAAGTGAGGCCGTCATAAATGTTCAGTGTTTATCTTCAGGCTGAGAAAAGTAGCACCTCAATGATAATGTGTATGTTTCAGGAAGACACAGACACACACACACACACACACACACATATAGACACACACAAACCAAACTGGTTTCCATCCTATTTAAACAGCGCCTGTTGAATTTCACAACCAGCCCATAAAGGAGGTAGAAATGCATTTAGGTCCACGGGAAAATAAATCTAGGCTGTTTGCCGAACTCAGTGTGTGGGTGTCTGTGTGTGTGTGTGTCTGTGTGTGTGTGTGTGCGTACACGTGTGTGAAAGGTAAATCCAATATATATATATACATATGCCGTCATCCAAGCATGATAAAGGAAAAGATGGAGTCTTTGACTCGCTGACATCAAGAAGAAACGTCCCGTGATTGCAGAAAAAGTTTTCATGGATTGTCTTGGATTGTAATTTTAAGTAAAAATTAAAAACAAAAGCGGAATGTGCTGTCCCCACCGCCCTAAGATAAAACAGGTGGCTGAGACACGGAAAACAAATCTGGTAGGAAACGTTGCTCACATGGTTCCATCGGCAGGAGGTGTCTTTTTTTTACCCAGCATTCTGCAAATTTTTGGGATAAAAATGAAAAGTCTCACACATGTGCATCAATATCCAAAAGTTGGAATATTCAGGAAGTTTACTTTTAGTAGTTTTATTTCATTTTTTTTATATTTTTATTCAGAGAAAATGTTGGAGGATTTTTTTCCACCAAGAATGATATGAAATGTGCAACAGATGGCAACATCTGTCTATGTTAATGTGTGTGTGTGTGTGTTTGTGTGTGTGTGTGAGCATGTATGTTAAATAATAAAGCGTGGCAGTGTGTAATTTGGATTCTTTTAGACGGTGTGTGTATCACACAGCAACGTGCCAACAAGCGTTAACTGTAGGAGGAGAAAACATGACAGCTTGTGAGGCAAACACACACACACACACACACACACACACACACACACACACACACACACACACACACACACACACACACACAAGCTCATTACTCTGTCAGCCAGCCTACAAACCAGCTGCAGGGTTATTTATTTATTTATGTGTTTATTTATTTACGTGTTTATTTACCTCCCACGTTTACGTCCATTCATTCGGGGCGACCTCATCGGACGTTCGCCCAGCGTTCAACATCCTGGAGGTTTCTGCAAAATCTATGAAGGGAAAAAAAAAAATTAATTCAGAATTTCTTTTAATCAAATATCACTAAATAAAAAAAACATAAAAATAAAACCGAATATAAAAAAAGTAATTTAAAAAATAATAATTTCTTAAACAAATAAAGAATCTAAAGCATAAAAATAACAGAAATTTATTCCATTATTTAAAAAAATGAATAAATAAACACATTTTCCACCAGGAGAATCAAAGCTCGTGAATCACTAAAGTAAAAGTTTTTATTCTGTTGACAATTTATTTCTTGTTTCTTCTTTATATTTATATGTCGTCCATGACCCAAAATCCTCAAGACCCGACACACACACACACACACACACACACACACACACACACACACACACACACACACACACACACACACACACACACACACACACACACACACTTTTCTATCAAACAGTCCTCCAATGTTTGTCTTTAAAAGTCTCTGTAAATATGTTTCACTTTTTGACCTTTGACCTTTTAGAGATAGTCCTCTATTTTGGAGTTGGTTTCATGCAGGGGTGTGGTGGTGGTGGTGGGGGTGTCACTCTATTTCTGATCACATCCAGACACAAACAGTGAAATGGATTTTTTGTGAGCGATTTGAGTCGGTGCAGCGATCCTCTTTTGGACTCCGATGATTGCAAAGTGATCAAAAATGACTCTTCTCTCTCTGAAACCCATAAGACCCAATCTTCTATCTTCTTAATGGCTTTTGCACCTTTTAGCTCTGCTGTAAAAAAAACCCCAGACGACTCCGCCGACGTTCGCATCAGCGGCCCCCCATACCAAATATTTCTGGGCTCCTGAGCCCAAACAATACCTGCATCTGCTGCCAGGGAAACCTCTCTCTCTGTGTGTGTGTGTGTGTGTGTGTCCCTCGCCCGCCCGTCCAGCCACTAATGTAAATGAAAACCAGAGGGACTGGGTGTGTTGTTAATGTGTGGACAGGGACAAAAAGGCCGGGTCTGGGGGGGGGGGGGCTATTGTATCGGCCCTGTGACACACATCCCAACATTCAGCCTCCTCTGCTCCCCTTCCCCTCCCTTCCTCCTCTATTGACGGTCCCTCAAAATCAATAAAAATGATCTTGGAGTCCATCCACCATTTGGCTGCATCATCTTGGAAGTGGCTTCTTTAGGATATAGCAGCCATACTGTACAATAGGCCAGCAGAGCGCGTGTAATTTGCCATTGATTTCTCCCCATCCTGCCTCTCTCCTCCTGGCTCCTTAGCTCCTCGTCACTGCACACAACACAAAAAACAGCTAACTTCATCATACACCCCGTTAATGCACACGCACAATAACCCTCTTTTCTCCTGCCCTCTGGTAATTTCACTTTCTTTATCTTCTTCTCTTTTCTTTCCTGCTCCAGCCCCCATTCCTGAAATCTTTTCACAGGTCACTGTTCTTTCACGGCCGTAATGGACGGCTTGTGCAAATGTTGCTCGTGCCAAAAAAAACCCCTGCTTTATTTTTTCTATCTCTTTACTTCTTCTCATTTTTTTTTTCTGAAGTGAGAAGTGAACATACGCTCGCTGCCAACCCTGACGTTTTTTACTTTTTATAAGTACGACCCTGCTTATCATGTAAACCGTCGCAATAATTTTATTTCGCTGGATAATCTGTGCGTCATTCGTCTTTCTTTCTGTTATTTCCTGTAATACAAAACTGTATCTGAAGCTGTAATGGAAACAAATCACATTGTCCCTAAAGTTGCTTTTAAACCAAAGCAGGCGTGAAAATGTAAAAATATAATATAAAATATAGACTGCTGTATGTTTCATCTGGTCACCTGATCAGGTATGAAAGCTGCATTCATGCAGGGATAAAAAACGAGCCCAAAATGCTTTGATTTGTTTAATTTATTCATGCTTTTATTGAATCAGGGTAAGAATTTTCTTCCTGTCATCTCATCGATGAAGAGACGAATCATCGCTGCTCAGGTACAAACCACACGCCTGGAAACACCTGGAAAACACTCCCGTACGATTCACGCTCCGACAGCTTTCCGATCACGTCTCTAAATTTCCTTTTTCTCGTCGTCGGCGACGTTCCCCCCCCCCCATCCCCCACACGTCTCTGACATTTGTGTCGCGCTGGCGGCGCCTCTGCTTACGGCGATGACCTTTCGAAACCTCCCTCAACGTTCCTAGTTCGTCGCCGTCCGATGGACCTCCCCGAGACGAGTGAGGAAAGATCTGATTGTAAGTAAAACCCACAACATGTGAACACGTGTCTGAAGCTCCGGTGACACGCGTGTAACGGCTGCACGTCACACGCAGACAGACAGCTGTCAGTCAGTCTTTGATGGCCCTGTTGGTTAAGTCTGACGCTCCACCGCTCTAAGCCTATCACTGCATTCTTTCTCTGCTGTTCTCACACACACACACACACACACACACACACACACACACACACACACACACGGTGCTATCGTTCAGTACGCCTGCAGCGTTTCCTGAGGCCGTATCTCGCACCACTCTCCCCACAAACGCTCCGTATCTGAATCTTTTTCCCCGACTGTTGTCGCTGGTTGTTTGTTGAGAGTATCGTTTACAGCCCAGATGTTTGAAGAAAGACACCTCTCCCACGGCGTGGCACGTGTGTGTGTGTGTGTGTGTGTGTCTGTGGAGTGGGGCTTTGCTGCTCCTGACACCGTTATCAGCTCCAGTCGAATGTATTTCTTATCGAGGTGGAGGTTTGGAGGGAGGTGAGGAGGAGGAGGAGGGGAGCGACGAGCGACAATACAAGCTTATCAAACGTCCTCAGCTACGATTTGGCCTGTCACTCAAGACACACACACACACACACACTGAAACACACACACACACACACACACACATCAATACACAAAAACACGCAGACAAGCCCTTTCTGATTGATAGATGACGTTCCCAACAAATAGAAAGCTGGGATCAACATCCTCGTGGCCCCCTTTTTTTTTTTTTCTTTTTTTTTTGCCTGACACACACTTATGCAGCGGCGTAACGTTTGTGTGTGTGTGTGTGTGTGTGTGTCAGTGTGTGTGTGTGTGTGAAAGAGACAGAGAACATTTCAGAGTAACAAAGGTGGGATTAGGAATGCATTAGTTGGCTGTGGAGTGAGAGGCCTGTCAATAACAGCAGCCGGAATAAACCCTGAAACCTCGATAAGAAGACAAAGACCGAGTCCGATAGCGACGAGGGGGGGGGGGGGGGGAGGAGAAGGATCGATAGACGTGAGGCAGAGCATTGGGTGTACAGAGAGACAGCTGGGGGGGATCGATATCAAGAGAGATGTAGGGAGGAAAAGTTTTCATGAAGAAAGCTGCCGGAGGTGAGGCTGGGTGAGGATGAGGTGAGACGGGGGGAGATGAGGGTGAGGGAGGAGGAGATGGGCCATGATAGAGACGCCTTTCTGTAAAGTTGTTCTCGGTGTTCTGATACAAACAGAAGACGAGCAACAAGTCCTCGCTTTGCGTCGGATTCCACCGGACTTCCAGGAAACCGCGGAGTGACGACTGATGACATCATCAAGCTGAGACGCGGAGGACATTGGTGCAAAAAGTCATCGTACAAGAGGAACCGCTTCTCAAAGCCTCCAGGAGTCTCAGAGCCCAACGTTTACAGTCGCGAGCTTCACTTCCTGGAAGGACGACCATGACTTGTGTCGACTTCGCCATGGTTACCGAACTCCGCCTGATTGAATTAGATTGCCATCAACTCACAAGACGCCCTCCAAGGACGACACAGAGAAACGACCTTCAGTGTCTGACGCCGAAGGATTACTACGACTTCTTTATTGTGTTTGTCTGAAACACGGGCGGGAAAAAAATAAAAATAAAAAATCAAGGTTATTGTGAGAAGCAGCTCAAAAAAATAGGTTTTACATTCTGTTCTTTACTGGAAAGAAAAAAATCCACCAGAGATGAGAAATTCTGCAATGTGGGTGAAATAAATCAAAACATATAGTTTAGGTTTCATCATCGTCTTATTCAGTGAATTTGGATATTTTAGGCCTTATTTCTTTCATTGTTAACAAAAATATTTTACTGACTATTTCAAATAAAGAACACATTTATTTTTGCTGGAATAACCTGCTGGTTATCCTCATGCTAAAGAAACATGTAATCCTAAAGAGAATGGAACCAATGGCGGCAGGATGGCGAACATGTAATTGTCTCAACGGCTCCCATTAATTAATTTCCCTTCTTAATTCATACAGGAAACGCTACATGGGACCGGGGGAGGCACAGGTGATGATACAGAGGCGCCGACATGAATGCTGAGAGAGAGGGAGAGACGAGAGCGAGCGCATCCTCTTTTTTCCCCCGTCGGCGAGCAGCTAGCTGCCACACAAAGACACAATGAGGCCCCCGCAACAAACAGCCACTTAAAAAACAGCCTGGCAACAGAGAGCAAATTCAATTAGAGAAGTAATTAGTAGATACAGGGCCAGGCAGCGGGCCGCCTCCACGCCACAACATAGGAATTAATGGGCTCGGGTAGGAGAAGGACGCTGTCATAATTAAGAGGCAATCACCTATGTCAATGAATACCTAAAAAAAAAAAACACCCCTCCTCACCCCCACACAGTGCAGAACTATTAATTCAGTGATCAAAAATATTTCAGGAGATGATTAATACAGCAAATTCATTTTAAAAGACTAATTTCTGGAAAGATAGCAAGACAATTGCACATAATGTTCTCTGCCTGGCATTTATATTGCTAATTAAATTTTTTTTTTTTTATTTCTGATAATTTGTGGAAGGATTGCTCCCCACCCACCCCTCACCCATCCCCCCCCCCCGCCGCCCCATGCATGTGAGTGATGAAACCAACAGAGGCAGTAAATACCAGGTCTCCGGCAAAAATAAAAAAGGGTGCCAAACGTTAACAAAAGCAAAAAAAAAAAAACTTGTGCATCCTTCCACCCCCCCCCCCCTTTGGTTACCCCCTCCCACTCAACACCACCACCTCCACTGATACAAAAGGCCCTGCAATTAAATTAGACGATAAGGACGTGAAATAAATCAGGAGCTTATTGATTGATTTGTCTCTCTCTCTGGGGGTGGGGTGGGGTGGGGTGGGGGGGTACAGGGGGGTATGTTGGCAGCTATCATATCACACCAACAGCACCTCTATCACTAACTAATTACTCTGTTCCTAAAATCCCTTGGATGAGACGCTGAGGTTCCACACAGCAGATAGAGAAGCCTTTTGGAACACGTGCATGGGGGGTGGGGGTGGGGGGCGATACGGAAGAAAGTGACGGATTAGAGAATCATCAGAGACGCAAACAAGCAGGGAAATGTTTCCTCGGAGCAGCCCTGGGATCCGACACGCTAAGGAATGATGGGAGCGTTTGTCTGCGGCCCCGGCGCCGCCGTCACTCCCATCAGTGTCCAAGTCCTGATGCTGTCGCAAAGTCATTAATCTGAACAATAACCGCCGAGGTTCTGTGGTCATGCATGGAGATGCTGATGTACAGCAGCACAACACGCATGTTACCGTGGAGACGGTACACAAACAGATTAAATATAATAAAGTTAACAAACTGCAAGACCAGACCTGAAGAGACCAGGAGGATAAAAGAATTTAAGGTCATAATATCCTGCTGGGCACCAAGTTTAGATTTCACTTTCATTTGTTTGCTTATGTCAAGATTAAACTCCTGGAATATAAATTTTTGCATCTGATTAATTTAATTTTAGGTTCCCAACGTTAAATAGAATTTGTGATTCCTTCCATTAAAAGACATTCAGCATAACTTCAGAAAAGCTGCGGATGAGAAGCTCCTGGACTCTATTTAGTTTGGGAACACTGTTGAAATAAATGCACATTTCAGTTCTATTAGAATTAAATTTAATGAATAACTAAAGAAACACGCTGACCTCTGGCCTCATGTATGTATGTATGCTTTTAAAAGTACCTTGAACCAATTAAAATATCAATGAAAACCATATGCTTATATTTCCAGACCTTTGCATTTTATTCCAACTTCTGCATGAAAATGAAAAGCAAGGTCTGAGATGATGGAAGACAGGGCTGTGATGATGAGAATTTTCACAATCTTCTAAATACATATTTAGTTTTTTTGGCTTGGTTTGGAAAAAAAATTAAAAAAAATAAAAAAGAAAAAGAAAATGGAAGATCTCCATACCCAAAATTTACATATTCATCTGTGACAGTTGGGGGTTATTCGGAGCCCTATTTTGGAGTGATGTGAGAGAAAAATATCCATTTAGCCATATCATCTCCAATGATCTGGACTCATAAGCCTGGCAATATAGGCTGAGAGGGGAGGATAACACTAATATGGCCTCACATTTCTATGCCGTACCAGTTAATGCTATTTATCGAGGAAGGTAGATGATCGACTAGGGAGGAGAGAGGAGAAGGGAGGGAAGGAGATGGACATTAAGTGGCCTTCAGAGTCTGTGGTCGCTGCTTTGAGAGCCAATTACCAGGCTAATGGAGTTAATACCAGAGATGAGATGGGCTCAGGAGATGAGAGAAAAGGAGTCCAAGCGGATAGCAGAGGATGCCTGACACTGAGACAAACTGCAGCGGAGGGAACGATTAGTGTTTGTTAATCTGATGGGCAAATCATTAAGTATCAGAAATACTGCAAAGGCATCAGGAAAGAAACCAGAAAAAACCAGTCCGGAGGGGGAGAGGAAAAACGTGCCACGAAAAAAAACAACAAAAAAACGCAAACACACGGACTGCATTTCATGATCCGTCATGTTAGGCTGCAGATTAAAAAGTGTGATCTGCGCGCTTATAAACGATTTAGCCAATTACAAGACGTTATCTAAAAACGCTTTAATTTGTCATTCAGAGCTGCAACAGGGGCCCTCAAAGCCGTCAATGAGGGTGATTAGAGCCCCAGATTGCCGCTTTCGAAAAGGCCCCCCAAACATCTGCTGTCAGAGTGACTTGGAGACGTCAGCGCCGGGGGTAAAAAAAAACAAAAAACACACACACAAAAAAAAACTCCTCTTCAGAGGCTGGCATCTGATTAGCGAGGTGAAGACTGAGGAAGGAGGGAAGAGAAGAAGAGGATGAGATTGGGGAAAAGAGAGGAAAAGAAACGATGGAAAGAACCTGAGTTGGTCGGATGCCAGTGCGCTCTGTGTGACAGGGAAGGCCCATCTGCGCTTCCCCGACACTCAAGATGGCAGATGTAGAAGCAGATTGATTTTCATTCAGCTGTCATGATACACAAGTGGGGGGGAAGAAAAAAAAAAAAAGAAAAAAAAGAAAAAGAAAAACACTGGCGCAAGCACACAATCATGGTGTTTGAGAGCTCTGTCGAGTGCATGGGATGCTGTTGGCTGTCGGTCTGCCAAAGCCGTTCCCTCTCCTTCCTGTCATTTCCTGATTCTCCATCTTCCCCTCCCCTCGTCCTCGTTTCTCTCTCTCTGTCTCTCAACAAGCACCAGCAGAATCTAAACGCCACATCTGGCGCTCAAATTAAATCATTTACAGTCCATAGAGAGAAGCGGCGTTTAGTGACAATACAGCCGGGTGGGGGGAATCAGCGTGTTTTCTCTAAAAGCGCTGACACCACCGCCTCTCCTGGCGTCTTGACTACATGTCGTGGCATCGATGTTCAGATGTGTGAGACGTGTTTTTCTTGCTGCATCGGAGGGTTGGAAATGTCATGGAAGGGGATGGGATCATCTGGTGGCGTCGCCTCTCACACCTGCGCTCCCTTCCTGTCACAGCAACTCCCTCTTATCGCTGAAAGTCGGAATTATCATACCCATCCTAGACGGCATCAGGGCCAAGATTCCCAAATTCCTGGAGACCGATCTGGGTGCAATGCGTCCGAAAAGGGAACAGAAGATAAAATCAGACCGGATTTAACCGGTCGTCGCCCAAAACAACTCCGACAGGAGGAGGAAAAACCAGCAGCAAGGTGCTCCAATTACCCAGCAGAGCAACACTTCACCCTGTTTCTTGTCAAAGAGTAAATATTTCCCTTCAGATGATTATCACCAACCACGTGATCAGAGCTGCTTGTTGCTGCTTCCTGGTTCTACTCAGGTATTAGATCAGTACGGTGATGCTAACAGCTGGTGACACCGATTAGACTCCAACTATCTGTCCTATTCCTGTTTTCATTGTCCGATGCTAAACGAAGTTCTTTATCTTATTAACTTATCACATGAACTTCAGCATGAGACCCGTCTTGATTCCCTGGAAGAAGAGATCCTCTCGATTCAATAGAGGATATAAGAAAATAAAGATAATTGAAAGCGATGGTTTTGCAGCATCATCTGGTCAATATATTGTGCTGTCAGACATTTTATCACCATGAACCATAAATACGCTGCCAGGCTCTCTGCACCTTAAGTATTGAGAAAGTTAGTCTTGGCTTTTTGAGGAATGTTTAAAATGAAAACCATCCTGGTTTTTTTCAGCTCGTCTACAGAGACCAGAAAGACTCAAAGACTCGTTAATATGGAGATCTGCTCTATTAGAACTTTAACGTGCTCCCACGAACAGCACAAAACACACTCCCACTGTGCACGATCTGCTCACACACACTCTCAAAGTGAACAATCATGGCCGATGGGCTTCTGTCGATCAGCCAACACTGACATTTATAAAACATTCCACTCCCTGCTAATCACATTACGCCGTCATTTAATGCTGCTCTATAAATGGCTGATCCTTCCTAATAAAATCATAAAACATTTCCCCTTTTGTTTCAAGATTTCATAAGCATGCCGTGGCGATTTTGGGAAGCGTCATAGAAGGCTGTTGACTGGTGGCTCAGCCTGGGAACGGACTGACTCCTGTGTAATCCTTATAAAATATGATACTGCTGGTCATCCATCATTATGGTCGGACAGCGCAGGCCTTTGTTTGTCTGCCACCGGACTGGTCTGCCTACTGGCGGGACGGTAATGTGTGTGAGAGACGGACAGCTGAAGCAGAAACAGTGTGAAACAGAAAGCAGTGCGTGTGTGTGTGTGTTCCAGCGTGTGAGTGTGTGAGAGAGGGAAGCAGTTGACCTGGTGTCAATTAGGAGCCCATATCGTTCAATTCCCCAGGGGCTAGACCGGCTCCAAAACATTAAATCATTTCATTCACTTCAGACCGATCCCGCTGTTTCCCCCCCGCTTTACGCTGCGCCTGAAAGCTCCCGCTGCATGCTGGGTCGGCAACGTTTTCAATAAAACCGGCTTCAGTGCAGCAGAGATGCCTTATTTAGAGAGCTGAAGAGGTAATAGAGCGACACCTCCTTAACAGACACACAAAATGTCGTAGAATAAATAGTTCACTTGATCCGTTTGGCAGCGCTTTAGTTGATTTAGCCCCGATTGACTGTCAGACACCTGCCGGCAGAGATCGCTCACGTTGAGCTTCGCGCCGACTTTCAGGTCGACCAGGACCATCTGGGGGTCGTCAGCCACCAAAGCCACAAGTGGCTCGTTTCCTGAGTCGTCATGTGACTCATTAGCATGCGAGACTATCAGAAGTTAGGGATTAGCACGACCTCACACACTCTTGTTTGAAACTGTTCGCCGTGTCTTCTCTTATTTTCTCATAATGCTTTTACAGTAATCCCTCGTTACTCGCAGTTAATGCGTTCCAGGACCACCCGCAACAAAACGAAATTCCGTGATATAGCAACAAACTATTTATTTTATTATTTACAGTAATTTAAACCTTTATGAGCCCTAGGATTCTGCAATGACTAGAACTCCCATAGGCAGTCATTGTGACTGCTTGGACTTTATTTGTATATAATTTGGATTATCATTAAAATATTCAAGAATAAATTGGTGGAATAGGTAAAAAAAACATGTATTTATTTATTTATTCAATTAATTCATTTATTTATTGCAATTTTTTATTTATACATATTTTTATTGTTTGTTCATGCACACTGTGTTTAGTGTTGGTTTTCTGTGTATTGAGTCTGGTTTTTGCTCTTTGCACTCCGGATGTCCTTTTTGCGCACAAATAAGGCTTTAATAAGTTTTTTTTAATGAGTTTGACTTTGATGGGCTTTGTGATCTGCTGACGTTCAATTCTTTCCATCCAGATTTAAGGGATTAGATCATCAAATTGATTCTCATTCATTTTACATGTTTGGAAAAATGTCTTAAACCTGACAGAAAGAAAGCAGTCATCTGCGGAAAAAGAAGCTGCGACTAAAACCCACAACCTGAAGACTAACGTAAAGCACCTAACTGTCAGCGGCTAACTCACGGAAGTTAGCTGAAGCTGAAAATAGATAGATAATTTCCCCATTGGGGACGATAAAGTTGAACTTTCTTTCTTTCTTTCTTAAAATTGTCTTCTCCCTGGGGAGAGGGCCACATCCTGGGAGATCTTCACCCTCTGTGGAGAGTTTAACAGGGACGGTAAAGGGCTGTTTGCCACTGTTTGCAGACCGTTTGTCCACATTTGTAGAATGCCACCGTCGGCGTGGCACAACGTGTCGCTCCACGCATATTCAAGATGCCCCACCTGAAGCTGCTGTGAACTTTCACACCTCCGTCGCCCGAGGAATGCAGCTTCTCTGCTCGAGGCTTTTACACCACAAAGGTATAGTTTGAATAACAACAGCAAACCTGGCGAGACCCAGAGACGTCGCATGTCTTTGAATATTTAGGTGTTAAAAACTGTGGATGCTAAGCTCGTCCGTTTGT
>CM023610.1:22713238-23060738 GCA_013358685.1 Antennarius maculatus | reverse complement strand
TTTCAATATTTTCTGCCGTAGCATTAACCGGTGAAATGTATCACGTCTTTACGTCGATAAAATAAGAAAAAGCGAGGCACAAACACACACACTCCTGCATCCTGTCCACGTGTTTTCCTCATTTCCTCTTAAAGGGAGTTGGAGAAGTTTTCTCCATCAGCCTTCTAAGTGTGTGGCCTTCAGCTATATTACCCTCTTTTTCCTCGTCCTCCCTATCGCTCCATCACATCTTAATGTGTTTGATGAAACATCAGGTAGTGAGGGAGGGGCGTAAGGCGGATGATGTGCTTTTTTGGCCACAACAGGCATCAGCTGAAGGACGAGGATAAAGGGCTGAGTCCGTCCATCCGGCGCTGCATTAAGAAGCCGTCCAGCTTCTTTTCAAATCCAGCCACTCTCGTCAGACCGCCGCATCTCAGGGCTTTTGTCCCCCCCCCCCCCCCCCACCATCCGACTCGCCGCGGCCGCCCACCCCTGCCTTGCAGCTCGATGTTGAGTGTCTGTAATGGCCTAGATGAGGAAGGGGAGGGGGGGAACGAAGAAAGTGAGAGGAATGGAGGAATGGAAGGAGAACTGGAGGGTGAAGGAGGGAAGGGACAAAAGGAGGAGAGAGGAAAGTGAAGAAGGAGAGACACGGGAGTGAATCGTTGAGGGGGGTGGAGGCCGAGTCTTTAGGAGGAAGCCAGGCGGCACTAAGCGTCTCTGTCGTTGCCCAGTCAGGCCTGATCCCCCCCCCCCCCGGCCATGAAAACCTGCCCTCTTCCCCCGCATCCTGTCCTGACCACCATGCACTCATCTCCTTCCTCATCTTCCTCATCTTCACAAAACTTTCATCTCCAACCGGACACGGTGAGGACATGGAATATTTAAACTCCCCACACGTGAGACTGTATTTAGTGTGTTTATAGCGTGACATATGTTGGATAACACACACATGAAACACGCTTCATCACAACGCAAAGAGTCTAAGAAGCATCATAAGTGAATATCACGAAGACACAACATCTAAAGTCTTGTTTTCAAGCTGACTGAACAGGTAAAGTCTCACATGTAGAATTTTAATATTAAACTATTCCTTCTGACACAGAATAATTCATAAAAACTAAATGAGTCCAAAGAGGCAAAAGCAGCTTTTAAACAGCTGCAATCTGGGATTCCTTTCAGTTTATGAAGATTTTTTCGAAACAGAAAACATCCCTTCCAAAAATCTGTGTCCTCTGAATAATAATTCAAATTAATTTCAAGCTTTCAGGCCTAAGAAATAACAGCAGGCTGTGGTGTGTGTGTGTGTGTGTGTATGGCTCACAGTCACCTCCACACTGGAATAATATGTTTGAAAAATAACATGAAGGACAGAAACCCATCATGACTTACTGATGCCTCGGCTGCTTTCAGAAGCCTCGGTCTTCTTGTTTGGGTCTCACAATGGTGGGAATACAAGCGTGCGCGCACACACACACACACACACACTCACACACACACACACACACACACACACACACACACACACACACACACACACACACACACACACACACACACACACACACAGCCAGTGGCCTCAGGACTAATTGCTAGATTGAAGCAGATTTTCTAGTTCAGTTCAGGGCTGTAATTGTGAGAAGAGATGGGGGGAATGACAGGGCTTCAAGCTGAGAGGAAAAATCACCAGGGGCCGCCGATTAGGCTCCAGTGAGATTCACTTGTGTGTGTGTGTGTGTGTGTGTGCGCGCGTGTGTATGTTGGGGGTGAAGGGTTAAGCCAACCATCTCTCAATCCCCAGGTTTCCGTGGCACTGACCCCAAGCCGCCACACACTCGCACCGGGTTGACCCCCAAAGGGCCCCTGAGGAACCGATGAGAAACTAGTTGTGCTGCTTCAGAGAGAATTCCAGCGAGTGTCGGTGGTAAATATTTATTTAACTCATCATCAGGCTCTAACTGACTGATGCTGACAAATTTAAAGAGAAATAAAGATTCATACAGAGTCCACAGAGCTGAATGACGACGGCGATGATGATGATGATGATGATGATGGTGATGATGATGATGATGATTGCTGTAAAATTCACCTCCACCTTTATTCTATGCAGGTTTTGTTTTTTTTTTTAAATCTGTTTTAAGATTTGCCTCCTTATTGTCAAGATAAATTTTCTACTTTGTGTTTAATGTTCAGATTTCTTTATTCATGTATTTCTTACTTTCAGCTGTTATACACTGTAGATTCCAATAGGCCTCCTTGTGCAGGTCAGTTTGTTTCCACTTATCAACAAACGAATTAAATTACTGCTAATATATCCACTGTCAGTTTAACTCCAGACAAAATAAAAAAGATATTAATTCAACTGTGGCTTTTATGTGAGATGTTAATATGCATTTCCTAATGTAATGGAAGCCCATTTCGCACGTCTGCTCCTCCGATCAGAGGGAAGCGATCGCTGCTGACTCTCTCATCCACACCACAGATGCAGCAGAACAACAAGGAGCTGACAGAGATGTGAAAACACCAACAGAACGCTCACTCTGACCCACAACAGCAGGATTTTTTTACTACCAGGTAAATGTGATCTCCAGCACAGCCGGCGTGGATTCTCTGACACCCAGTGAACCCACAGGGTTCTGGGTTCTGCTTCATTTTGACGGATAAGTTCACGTTGTTAAATTAGTAGAACTTTTGTCATCCGCTTAGAGGAGAACACCATCACAAAGTCAGCCAGTCATTCAGACAGCTTACCTTGTGGTGATGTCACGGTTGTCACTATGACAAGGCCTTCCATGCTGTTGTCTGATTGGACGTCGGCTGCTGTACTTCCACGGTCCTCCACAGTCCTGAAGCTGGAACACTTGATTTCTGTCTGTTTCTGCCTGGAGTTTGGCCTCTGGTCGTCCTGCTGCTCCATCACAGTCTAGCTTCAACACCTTGTTTGGTTTGAAGCATCTTCTCTATCTTCACGTCTGTCTCTTCCTCTCATCCAGCAGGAAGATCATTCTTCTGCAGTTCAACTCCATCCAACGTTCTCCTCCCTACCAGGCCTCCTCCACTCATCCTAATCCCCACTTTAGCTTAGCATTCCACCTCCATCTAGGGCGCCCTCTCCTCATCCTCATCCTGATTCTCACCCCACCCTCCCAGCGGCCTTTCCCGGCCTCTGCCTCCCCATCTCGGAGCTCCTGGCCCGGCTCTCCCTGCCTGCCTCCCATCCTCTCAGCCCCAGCCTTCTGCTCAGCGTTCAAGGGGAGAGCCAGCTAGGAATGCTCTGGCTCTAGACGTTTTGTCCAAGCCCTAGGTCTCTTTCACTGAGGCAAGATTAGTTCATACAAAAACTCAACAATACACCACTGAAAGCCATTGTTGATATTCAACATTTTTCACATAGCGGAGCAGAATAGACAATGTGGCAGCCGGGAAAGCCCGAAGCGGACTAGCAGGATTGATGGCTGATGGTATCTCAGCTGAGTGAGGGCCTTAATCCCTTTTATACACGCACATACACACATATATATGTACACACACACATACACACACACACATACACAAGCCTGAAGACAGCAAAATCAATACTTCTGTCTCCCTCCATGTCTCTGCCTGAATCAGTGAGTGGGTGAGTGTGATAGGGTGAAGAAAGAGAAGGAAACTGTTTGTTCCTCTGTGTGTGTGTGTGTGTGTGTGTGTGTGTGTGTGTGTGTGTGTGTGTGTGTGTGTGTGTGTGTGTGTGTGTGTGTGTGTGTGTTGGACCATCTCTGTACAGAAACATTCTCTCATTCTTAGATCTTTTAACATAAAGGTTCTCCGCAAAATGATCGGGTTAAGCTAACATCAAACAACCAAACAAATAAGAATTATGAATTTTGCTGTCTGTGAACCAAAATTTTAATTTATTCTGGTCATCTTTCAGTCACATTGTGTCACAGTGTCGTATCCTATAATCCTGTCAGATGCTTAAACGGTGACAAAAATGTCTTTTTTGAACGAAAAACAGTTGTGGTTTGTTGCTTGAATGTAAATATAATCATTTAAAATGGAATTTGAGACATGACTGGGATGGATGATGAATTATTTGACGCTCTGTGTACAATAATAAGCATTTGTATGTCATGTTGTTTTGTAACAACATGACATACAAATATACATAACATTTCCTGTCGAGATGCAGCACGCTGTAAAGAATCTCAATTTTAGAACCTCAAAAAATCAAAATTGGAGTATTTTCAACACCTAAAATTGATTTGGTCCAACAAATATGCAAAAAAAACCCCAAAAAAACAAATACGCTTGTGAACCCCGACATGCCTCATCTCTGCCGTTTCCATCCTGAAGGTCGTTTCAAGCAGCAGAAGTTCTGCTCGAGAAAGAGAACTTAATCGTCTTTCAGAAAATTTACCTTGATGGTCCGGAATGCGCCGCAGAATCAAAATGACATTCCTGCAAGATTAGTGAGAAAACAAGAAATAAATTGATGGGAGAGCAAAAAAAAAAAAAAAAGGTTTTAACGTGATTTTTAAAACATCAAGGACGACACAGTGACTCCGACTCGGAAACGGACTGCAGCGGCTTTCATGAATGTGGCTGTTTAATGTAATGAACGTCACGTCATGTAAATCTCATAAATCATGTCACGCCGGCAGAAACATGTCATAAAACATGATTAAAAGTGTCATGTAACATTGGGAGCCGCCGTGTCACAGTGAGACATGTTAATTGTGCGCTAATGATATGTAATGAATGTCATCAGCCTCAAGGCTTCTGCTAACGAACTAAATGAACTGGCACTAATGGGCCTGTTAGCTTATCTTAGCTCCTGCATTAGCTAACCTAATGGAGGGTTCTCGCCCTGCTGACGGAGGCTGACGGCTCTGATTGGCACAACCAGCTTCCAGGGGTGTCATATTACAATTAAGCATTTATATAAATGTCTCCCCCCCCCCCACCAACAACAACAATAACAACAACAACAACAACAAGCCTGGACCTAGAAGACATTTCTTCAGCCCTCATCTTCCTGTCTTCCACCTGGACTCCAGATCCCGCTTCTGATCCATCTGCCGGGCTTTCTCATGATCCACCAGTCCGTTAGGTAGCAGAGGAGAAGAAGAGGAGGATGTGGAGGGAGGGAACACGGCCTCCCCCCCCCTTTTTTTTTTTCTTCCATTTGACAGGTGATTGATGGCTATCTCCTCAGCCTGACAAAGAGCAGCATTAGCATAACTAAAGCCATGTACAGTAGAGTGGGGCAAACAGTAAATTACATGTTACCCCCCCCCCACCATCGCTCTCTCTCTTTTCTCTTTGCCCCTCTCTCTCTCTCTCTCTCTCATCCACTCGTTCACTCACTCATTCATTCAGCCGACGGCGGGGAAACAAAACAAATAGTGTGTTTTTTTTTTTGTCCCTCCGTGAGGCTGAAACAGTCCGAGCTGACAGCTCCTTTAGAAGGAGACGCATGAAAGGTCTGACAGAGAGAAAGAGAGAAAGAGAGGGAGGACAGAGATGTTAAAACAGAAAGAGAGAGAGCGAGAGAGCGGGTACCGTTTTGAATAAGAATCATGGTGACCTTAGGGAGGGCATCCACACCAAAGTGCAGCGGGGAGGAACTGATTACAGAGGCAACGTCATTTTCGACTTTGTTTGATGATGCCTTTAAAAACAGTTAACAGACACATGCTAACGGTTCTGCTGTAAAAAAAAAAAAAGTTTTGTTGCAGTTTGGATGCGACAAACCTTAAATTACAAAGTTAAATGACTTTAAACCGCTAAATCTTCTGGATGCTGACGCTGCATTAGAGCTGCAGTCTAACATGCATATGCTGATGGGACATTACAGTATATACAGAACAACACCAACAAACAAACAAACAATGTGAGTTGTCTGGGTTGTTTGTGCTGCTCCGGCGTGCATTCTGCAGAGTATTCAGTTTGCTGCAGACAAGATTGCCTCACAGGGTCTGAAACATGTAGCATTATGCTAATGTTACCATCACAAGATCCGTGATTAAATGTTCCGGCTCACATTTATTTATCTAGATGGTGTGACGTGTGTCTGAAATGGACAGTGTGCACACCTTAATAAATGTTTGACTCACGAACAACAACAAAAAAAATTCACATTTGTGCCAAAAATGAGGTTATGAGAACCAAACTGGAAGAGCTAGTCGCGATAGGGCTGGGAAACACTTGTTGGTTTTGTTTCATCTTGACACAAGTCAGACTTACCCAACTCAGTCTGATTCGAAAAGATCAGATTTGGAGATCTTTTTTGCGCACATAACCCTAAAATCGTCAGTTTGTGGCACATAAAGGCAGCCGTGTGATGTGAATGACCCCATAGATGCCTCTGAGGGGAGGTTATTCAAAAGTGTCACCCACAATTGTGCGACTCACTAAAGTATGTTTACCCCGATCTCTAGTTAAAATAAATACATAAATTATATTATCATCTTAAGTTGTGAAAAACTGCATCAATGAAAGACAGGAAGTAAACAGCACCGGCCTCCTGTAGAGTCACCTGAAGTTGAATCTTACAATATAAAACGTGAGCACATTAAAAATGTTGATATCAAATGCTTCACTGCATGGATGGACGGATGGATGCATAGATGGATGGTTGGATGGCCCTATCCTGGCCTCATCTCCTCTCCTCCGGTTCGGCCGGTAATCTCCTCTGTAATTGTTCGTTCATGGTGTGAATCTTTAAATAGGAGGCCCTATCCTGGCGCCAAGATAATGACTCGCCCTGTGTTGTTAGCTAGCGAGGATAAATTACCGCTCGTTGCAGGGTTACCATGGAAATAGGTCACAATGAGAGTGATTAGTCTTGTGTCTTTTACACACAGAGAAGCCGTGCAGTTTAGCAGGAAGCATGGAAACCCTCCTCCGTTTCCTCTCTCGTATTTGCAGCCCGTTGTGTTTTCAGGGTCGTTGCTTTCGTGACAGTTTTTGCGACGCGATGATTTTTTCCGTTCGGTCGTGTTGCATCTTTTCGAGGCTGCCACATACAAACGAGACAAGGACGCATTTATAGCCCGACATAAAGATATCAGTTTCATTTTTGCGGTTTGTTTTGTTTTGCAGAATCAACACTTTCAGACGCGTTTCTATGGCAACCTTTGTTGGAGCTCCTTTCCTTCACAAGACTTCGTTAAATGTGAATGCATGATTTACGGCAGTGCTCCTTCAGATCTGCCTTGGAACGATTAGAGAACCTCCTAAAACTTCCTGTTGCCTCTTTTTTTGCTCGCCTCTGCCGCCTACGTTGTTCCGTTGAACACACGACTACGTCCGCAGGTGTGTCCTGGTGGTGAAAGCGAGCGGCACTCCACTGGTACACAACAGGAGAATATTCTGCTCACTTCCTATTGGCCTCTCTCTCAGGAGATTATCTTTCTCAGTGTGAAGTCAGCAGCCAGTGAACATCAGGAGCGGAGAAACTGAAATAGGCATCATTAACTGGTCTGACGCTGGCACCCACTGAGAAACTCTATGGTGTGTGTGTGTGTGTGTGTGTGTGTGTGTGTGTGCGCAGCAGTTATTCCAGTGGCCTCCAGTACACACAAGTGGAACTCTACAGTTTGGGGGTGATCTGTAGGCGATGATTCGTCAGCACTCGTTGAAGGTCGCGGCCTGATGAGGCCAGTTGAATTAAATTATTTGTTCGGGGTTCGGAGCCCCCTTCAGCTCTGAAGGAGGTCCAGTCAAAGACTTTAAAGCACATGTGTCAAACTCAAGGCCCGGGGGCCAAATGTGGCCCACCACATCGTTTTATATGGATGTGAGCATAAAAGGTCAGACGAGACAATAGGTCAATAGGTCAAAAGCGTACTTTGACCAAAAACTACATTTCCTACAATGCAGTAATCAAGCCCATTTTAACTTTGACTAAAACGTTTTGGTCCAAGTTAATGTCGTAACTTGTGTTTGATGTTATTTTTCTTTATTCCCTTGGATAGTTTGATCCTTGATTGATGGAGTTCTGTGGGTTTAATAACCTGACAAATTAAAAGGATTTATGTTAAAACAGAGAAATAAACATATTTTTCTGCGTAACTGTAATGTTTGTAACTTCAATGAATAATAAATTCAGAGTTGTTCAACATTAAGGAGTAGTTACATTTATGTTACATTACACTGAGTTACATTTAGTTACATCTATAAGTTACATCTGGACCTTTGATTACAGCCTTTACACTGATGGGGCCCTCGGTGAAAATGAGTTTGACACACGTGTTTTAAAGTCATAACTGAAAGTGCATTCAGTGAAATCTGTATTTGAAGATGTGTCAAAATAACTTCACATGAGTCCTCGGGGGGGAGAGACAATCATCATCATCATCATCATCAAATCTCAGTTGAGTCTGTTTCCGACGACTTCTGTTTCCGGGTATTTGGATAAGCTGATCAAGTCCACTTTCCTCTGCTCAGCCGTTCAAACACATGATGGAACAAACGTGTGCGACTCCACACACAAGCATTCCTCCACATGTGACTTTCAATCACAATAATTCCTCTTGCTTTAGTTTGATCGTGCCACCTTTATTCAACTAAAGGCACTTCCTGGTGATTGTCTGACAGGTTCTAACAATCTATTACCCACCCGGGCCCGAGCTAATGCTCTTAACACATATTACTAGCAGTAATCCTCCTCTCCAAGCTAAAGCCGTTGTGTCTGGACCGCGGCAGTGACAGCAGGTGCTAAAGCTTCAGCTAACTCTGGCTAACACCGCCTGAGCTCCATAAGACAGGAAACGCTGGGAGGTAGACTTACCTACTTACTGAATTACGTACTTGCTCACACACATGGGCACTGACTCACTCTGAGTCACACACAAACACACACGGAGGGCGGAGGCTTAAAACAAAGGCAGGACGCTGAATGGAGGACGTGATCGTTGGGTCACATCTACATGACAGTGCGGCTCCGCAGGAAAACGACGGGGCTTCCTAAACCCCTGGAAGGGCTGCTGTTAGCCCTCAGGCCGCTTTTCTCGCGATGTGAGTGTGTGTGTGTGTGTGTGTGTTTTAACTCAAAGGTACAACATTTAAAATTACAACTACCTTTACTGTTGAGAGTAACGCCGCATAAATAACTTAAATTAGCACTTTGAAAAAAGCGTGACATCTGATAAAAAAGAAATTTACTCTTTAGAGCTGTTTAGCATGAAAAGTCAAAAAATGCAATGTTTATGCTTATGTTTATTTATTTTCAAATGCATCTGAGCATATAGATACTTGGTTTTCTGCAATAAAACCACATTGAACCAAAGGGAGAGAGAAAAGTCATTTCAGTTTGAGTTAAACAAGCTTGATTACTCCAGTCTCTCCATTGTTCTAAGAGCTCACGATAGTGTTGGTAATTTAGAAATACAAGCTTATAGCCAGGCTGCTCTGGCTGTATTGATCTGCTCTGTCAGAAATGGTGGAAAAGGTGAAATTATCCGTGTTAAGAACAATGAAGTCAAATGATAACATGTCACCGAGGTGGGAAAATCCACACGACAGCCAAGCAGGGACAGCTGAACCCACAAACGAATAAAAATTATATTACAAGACCTGTGTGACAAAGCCTTCCATTTAGGGGGGAGATTTTATTTAAGTCAGACATAAATTGCCTGCTTATAACATTAATTAGTGCATGAGGGGATCTGTAAGTGACAGGGATCCTTATGGCGCTGCTGCTAGTCATTCTAGAGTAATTCCCTTTATGTCAAACTCAAGGCCCGGGAGTCAAATGTAGCCCACTACATCGTTTTAGGTGAAAGTCGAGGCTCCATAGCTGAGCAAACACCAGCTGACAGCGAGACACAACAAGACGATTCTACACCTTTAATGTCGCTGTTGTTGTTGTCAACTTTCTATTAGGTTCATGGCGCATAGGAAAGAAAAAAAAAAGGACGTATTGAGGAAATAAATAAATTCTCTGCAGGGACTCCGGGTGACATCATCAGATATGTGTTTGTCATTGATGGGAGTGTGACTGACGTTCCCCCCCAACGGTCGTTTCATGACACTCCCGACACCCCGATCACCCTCTGAAGGACATGAAGAGGATGTCGTGACCTCCCTTTGTTGGAGGTCGCGCTACGTCTTCCAGGCAAAACTATCAATCAACATATAGATTAGCACTAATTAGGATCAATCCCACTGTGTTCGGCCCAGCAGGTGGAGTCTGCAGCGTGTTTGGGTAGTCATGCATGTATACGTGTGTGTATGTTTGTCTGTATACGATCTGTAGAGTGTGTGTGTGTGTGTGTGCATGTGTGCGCGTGTGTGTCTTTGTTTCCACTGTCACCCTGAAGGTTATCTCTGTGGTGGCAGCATCGTCAGGTGACAGCCGTATCCCATGATGCCAAGCGAGACGTCAAACTGTCCTTCCAACCAGGGGTTCCCTTGACGACCAGACTAACACACACACATAAAGACACATAAGACACACACACACACACACTAACCCTCCCCATCTTGTAGGTGAAAGGTATATGTGTGTGTCTGTATACGTGTGTGTGTGTGTGTGTGTGTGTGTGTGTGTGTGTGTGTGTGTGCCAGAGGCTGCTCAGACTTTGATAAGCTATCACATGTCCCAGGTGATGGTCTCTAACAGCACATCAGTCCAAAGGCACTGCCTGACAACCGAATCAAACACACCCAGACGAGACATCCTGGCAACCAAAACCAAACAAACCCAAAGCGACAATATATGCAGCACTTATATTTCCCTGAAACACACTCGCAGAAAGGAGGGCTTCTTATTTGTGACCAGATAGCCCAAAAAAGGAAGCTGATAAGGAAGCGTTTTTTTTTTAGGGACGCGTCCGCGGGCGGGTTCAGCGATGTGTTCACCCCGTCGGCCTGGAGAGCTGCACGAGGGGCTTCCAGTGCAGCCGCTTGAAAGATCACTTGTCAATCAAACAGTGCAATCAGGATGAAGACCTGGCAAGAAATCTTTATTATAACACTCTTAGCCTTCCACTGCTAGCTGTTAGCACATCTGTCACAGCTGTACTCATTACAGTCAGTCTGTGGGAGGTATGTTGAAGCATCTCTTAGCTGAAAGTCAAGCAGCCAATCGCTGCGTCTTTCTACAGTTTGGTTAACAGTGATGAAAATCCAAGCTGTCCATACAAAGAAAATGATGGAGCTCGCTTCCAGTCTGATTGTGGATGAATCACAGCTGATTCTAGAACCAAAACATTCATGCATCTGTTTGTGATTCCAGACGATTATTGAGAATGAAAAAAAAAAAAAAAAAGCATCGTCCAATTATGTCACAGTTGTTTGTCCCACAGATGAACATTCACTCAGTTCAACCTTTGTGCTTCAGTTCCGCATAATCAAAATATCAGAGAGTAATTCACACCTAAAACACACACACACACCAACCACACTCACACACACACACAAACATAGAAACAGACACATACGCCAACAGCATGCCTTGTACAATTACAGAATTACAGCACCTTGGAAATGAGACATGTTAGAGAAAGCATGCTAGCACTGTTTTCTTTGACACATACACACACACACACAGACACACACACACACGCACACACATAATGAAGTGTTTCCCATGCATGTGATGTCAGTGACACGGGTTCCATTACCTGGCCCGTCACCACATCACCCTGTTGATGGTCTGTCAGATACTGTTAGGTAGCCATGGTGACAGACCCTAAAATCCACATGATTCAATCATGCAGGGCTTTGATTGGTTTAGATATCACAAATTTTGCAGCATAATGTGGCCTATGTGTGTGTGTGTGTGTGTGCACATGTGTGTATGTGTAATGATCTACTTTATTTCTTCAATGTTTAATTTGCCACGTGAATTGGATTTCAACACATAAAAATATATTTGGTGAAGAGGGGAAAAACTGAATATGTGTTTTACAGAAATAAAAACTTGATCTAATAATGTTGATTTGATTTAATATTTTGAAAATTTGTTTTCAAGTTACATCAACTCAATTTTGCGATCCCCTTTAAATCTAATGTAAATCTAATCCTTGAACTGGGAACGCTGGTTTGTGATTTTGATATGTGGGATTGAAGCTGTTCACTCCAACTCATAATCCAAAGATGGTTCCAGCATTGATGATAAAATACTAGTTTTCATCTCCGAAACGCCGTAATGTGAAGAAAAAGCGACGGCTTGTATTTGTGTTTATCGTTTTCATGCTAACAAGTGTAAGCGTGAGTATTAAAAAATATGACAAAGTAGCCCACACACACACACACACACACACACACACACACACACACACACAAACACACACACACACACACACACACACACACACACACACACACACACACACACACACACACATGAGGAGAGTAAATGAGGTCTAGATAAGTGAGGAGGAGGAGTTCTGGTTCCATTCACTTGATCTCTATAGTTGCTCATCTGTTTTTGTTTTTTTTTGCACAGCAGAGAGAGAACATTAGAATAATTGATTCCACTGATTTCCTCTGGTGTCAGATTTGATGCCGTTTATCATCACCTCATCTATTCTTCTCTCTTCCTCCCTCTCTCCATCTCTCTCTCTCTGTTTCCTTGTTCGTTCTGCTAATTAACTTTATTACCCTGATAGCTCCCCACTGCCTCTGACGAAAACAATTACCATCTCTCCCCCTTCTCCCTTTGTATCGCTCTCTCCTCCCTCATCATCCCTCTCTCTCTCTCTCTCTTTCAGTAATTAATCCTGAGGCTTTGCTGCTGCTACACTTTTTTTTTTATCTCTTCCTCTCTATTCACGTTCCTTTTTCCGTTTTGACCCAACTGTCGGGACAACTTCTGAAAACTTTTCAAAACTGAATTAGTTTTGCTTGAGTGAAGATTGAAAATACAAATGTATATTATATGAATAAATTGTCTGATAATTCCCTGGAAATAAGTATGTGATTTTGTGCAGCAATAATATCATAAATCAGAATCTAGAGAATAATCTGATCATGAAGTTTACATTTCAATCAACATTATTACAGATGCTATCATACCTTTGTGCCTTTAAACTGAGAGATTTCTAAAATAAAACCTCTACTTGATATATTTATAATGTAGCCTACAATGCCATGTAACTATGGCAACTGCATTTCACACAGTATTTAATCTAGAAAGACAACAGATTTAAAGCTTTTTAAAGTTTTATAGGTGTCCTTTTGTCACAACTGTGAAATAAACAGCAAAAGAATTGATGTGATTGGCCGATGCATCGTTTTATGGGACGCTTCACTTGATCTTTACCTTTTCTTGGTGTTGCATGTGAATAAAAAACAGTTTTCTGCATTCACTGATGCTTGATCATTTTAATAAATGATTTTTGCAGATCCATAAAATCACTCATTGCACGTTAGCAGAAAGTGTTCACGATATAAAATGTGTTAATATTTGCAGCGTAATATTTTAACATCTGCTAAAAGAATACCTTTTTTTTGGAGGGGGGGGGGTGGATTTCTTGAGTAAATTACAACATTTTCCATTAGAGATTCCATTAGGCTAAAATCAATGCATCATAATTTGCATGAAAATAATAATTTGCATGAAACCAAACTACTTTCTGTGTCTCTCACTTTCTATTACCCCCCCCTTTGACATGTCTTTGGCACTCTCTCTCTCTCTCCCTCTCTCTCTCACTCAGACAGGACAGCATTACATTGTCAGTGGTAATTTACTTCTCATCTGTCTTCACTAATTATTGTCACATTCATCAGTTTCATCAGGGAAAGAGGGGCTCTTGAGGGGATTGCACCATTTGCTGTTAATACAGCATCAACTGCTATTAGGCCAGAGGAGCTGAGAGGTGAGTGTGTGTCTGTGTGTGACAAGAGGGACAGCGTGGATTCATCTCTAATTAGACCAAGCTGTGTGATTAATTATACAGTCCTCCTTTTTTTTTACTCCAAGGGCTGAGGATGATGTTGTTCACGGGAACAAAAATAAATACAGAAGAAGAGGAAGAAGACGAGGAGGAGGAGAAGGGGGAAAAGGTGGAGGCAGAGGATATGCAGAAAGGAGGCAGGAGAAGAGATGGAAGCAAGGAAAACGGGGAGTGGGAAAGAGACCGCTGACATCAGGGGGGAGGAAGGACAGAAGAGGGAGGGGAGGCGGAAAAAGAGAGCTGGCAGAATCCAAAGGGAGAGGGAAGAAGTGAGGGAACGAAGCTGAGGTGAAGTGTTTTGTCATTTGCTTTCAGTGTAATTCCCACCTGACAAAGAGGCTTCGAATCAGGGGGGAAATTGCAACTTGTCACCCAGCAAATAAACTGCCCTGATAACTGATTAATAAGGCACACCTGGGACAGCTGCACACTCACACGCAGATGCGGGCTCACGCCGAGGAGACGCGCCCGTGAACGGAGAAGGAGCCGACGCGGCGGCGACGCTTACGGTCTTTTGTGCGCCGGTGTCGATGAGGGAAGCGGTCGCGTCCTGCGTGCACATAACGCACAATTTCAAATCATTTAAAGGCAAAAAAAAACACTTAACGAGAAATTCATTTGACGTTTGAAAATAAGAGATTCAAAACAAATCTTTGTTTGAGGTCAATATTTGATATTTAACTGAGGGAGGCTGCGATGTGTGACGTGCATGATGAGTGGATGGATGGATGGATGGATGGACGGATGGATGGATGGATGGATGGATGAATGGATGGACGGACGGATGGATGGATGGGGCTGGAGGAAACGTCTTTGCACATGTTAACAAAAAAGGACACATTCTGAATGTTTAAGGGTCATTTTTCACCATTTTGACCTCTGAGGTTATTTGTTTTGGTTTGTGTTTGTCTTTACTGGATTATTCAGGGCTACACCTGCGCTTCTTATACTAGCAGAGGGCACCAGGCTCCAGTGGAGGTGAGCTCCATTACAGATTTGTTTAGCAAAGGGAGGTGAGCTGTAGATAAAAACTGCACAAGAAGAAGCAGCTTAAGTTTGCACTCTACGACTCCTGTCTTCTTTGTGTGTGGCAGGATGAGTCCAATCAGACTAAATATTGCCGACACGTTACCGTTCTACTCAACTACACTCGCATGTTTCTGGTTTTCCATCAGGTAAAACTCCTGGAACCTGGGACTTACATTATTAATATCATCGGCAAAGAAGCTATACAAAAAAGCTGAGCAGGAACTAAGAGATTGCTGGAATTGTTGTTAAGGTCATTACATCATCAATACCCAGCATGCAAAAAAGAAATTTAAAAAATAGTAAAACATTCGTAAAAGTAACAGCAAACATTCAAAGTTGTTTGAACAATTTTTACAAAATACGTGAAAAAATCTAAAAGTCCAAACATTCAAAATCTGATTTTTTTTTTTCCAAATGGAGAAAAATGCAAAAATATTAAAAAAGACAAAAAATTCATATGATTCCTGAGCAAATTTTCATGAAAATGCAGAATGTTTTCCAAGTTATGTTTGTCTTCTGTGAAACATGCAAACATGTACTTGGAGAAAGCGTTATTATGTGTGAGCGTGCTCATTCCTCGCCGTTCGTTTTTGTGTCAATAAACAACAAGGGTATGAAATGAAGGACGTTCTAACATTCATCTCTGACTTACTGGCATTGAAGAAAGGCCACAAACTGGACCAACCCATCCTACATTAAAAAAAAAAAAAAGGAAGTCACATTAAGGCTTTGTGTTACAATGACAAAAATTTCATGGAGTCGCTTGAATGTATTCTCCAATAAAACACATCACTTGACCTTTGAATGAACACATGGAAATAAAAAGAAGAAAAAAAATTCTGATGACCAAAAATGGAGCTAAGCAATTTTAATACCTTATTTGTAAGGTAGGATGTTGGAGCTTTAATACGGCCCCACCTGAGGAAAAAGAAATCTGACCATCCGGTCCCCGGAGGAAAAGACAACAATGGAAGAGAGAGAATTCAATTACAGAGAGATGGGACTCCTGATAGACTGAGAGGATCAGCTCCGCTCCCTCTTTGCCTTTTTCCTCTCCTGAGATTGTACACAGGCTTACACACACACACACACACACACACACACACACACACACACACACACACACACACACACACACACACACACACACACACACACACACACACACACACAAACCAGGAAAAGCCATTTAAAGTGACATCTACTCTTAGTGTTTACGATACCCTTACACACCTCTCGGTGCTCTCACGCCGCCGCTACATTTCCAAACGCTCGCACGTTCCCGGCCTCTGATCTCCGCTCTGATTGGACAACAACGGCGGAGCCACGACAAGGCCAGGGCCAGGTGACGCTGGGCGACCCCAAAGTTCCCAGACCCCTCACGCTTCCTTCAGCAGACACACATGCACACACACACACACACACACACACACACACACACACACACACACACACATCCACACACACACCTCCTCCAAACAAAACCTCTTCATCTGCAGCACAATGGAGCCTCTCCTGAAAGCCTATCATTTTCATTGAACGGTGACGGAGAGGAGGAGGAGGAGGAGGAGGAGGGAGGGTGGGAAGGAAGGGAGGAAGGTGACGGGAGTCAAAAAATTGGATCCGAGGAGAGTGTTGTCATCTGGAGTTTTATCAGCGCAGCCTGGCGCCCAAAAGGTCATCTGACATAATGGCAGATGAATTAAAAGAAATGCGCTTAGTCGGACTCTCATTTGCAATTTTCAATTTAGCCGGGAGGAGTCTCTGTGATAACCGTCTGCAGCCCGTCAGCGCTATCGAAACGCCTGTCAGAGCCGTCATGCACCTGCTGCAGCGCGTGGAGATACAGACGGGATGACAGAAGCATAAAGAGACGAGGGCAGGAGGGGAAGAGAGACGGATAAAGAGAGAAATCACAAACCTGTAGTTTTAAAAATAAACAGACGGGCAGGAAAGGTCAGAAAGGTCAAATCGTCAGGAGTGTTTCATTCACTGATATCATAGGCTCACAACAGTCCTCACACTCGATGCAAAATTACACCTACATTCATTTTCAGGTTTTGTTTCTATGCAACATGTCAAACACCGTCCAGAGAAACCATGTGACCTGCAAAAGAGCAGACAATGCCTGAAAATGTTCTACTCTGCATCAGAAACTCAAACGGTAGAAGAAATACGTCTGCAAGGAACCATAACATAAAAACCATAAAAGTACCGACAGATCTACGACTGTCTCTGCACCAACATGTGTCGGTTTTGTTGTTTTTCCCAGCAGCAGAGTCGTGCAGAATTCAAGGAAAAAGCTGAGAAATCTCCTATTTTGACCAGAGAAATTTGTTAAAACACATTACTGTTGTGTAAAATGTTCATGTATGATTGTTCCGCTACTGGAGTTGATCAGATATGGAGTTTGGATCAGAGTGCAAGATAAAATAATCGCTCTTTAGTGGGCTTACTGTGCAGAAAAATAGGGGGCCATGAGCCAAAAGCTTCCAGAGCAAAGAGCCTGAGATAGCTGCTCCACATCATCGTCTATTCATCCCTCTGCATCGCACCTGACAGAGAGAGAGAGAGAGAGAGAGAGGCTCCTGGCAGCGAATCCAGGCCTCGCTGGGTTCACTTGAACAGCTGTGTCTAATAAAGTGCCTCACCTACTTCATAACAATCAGGCGCTAAGAGAAAGGCAGCAGAGGAGGAAGAAGGGGATGAATGATGGTGAGATTTGGTTGAAAAGCTTAAATGACAGGGGCCAATTTCTCCTAACCAGGAGGGAAAAGGTACAATGAGTCCGCTGATTGGTGGATACTCAGGTTTAAAAGATGGCTGATTTGTTCGAGGAGGATCCTCCTGCGCCCGTTTAGATCGATCGCGTCTCCAAGAGTGCTTCCGTCCCCAACATGTGTGGCCCCGCAGGATGGAAACATGGCGGATGCCTTCCAGAAAACACGTGAAATATAAAGTTTATGCATAATTCTGAGCTGGTGCATAAAACTGAGCTTAAACAAACAAAAACATTTAAATAATGCAAACCTGAACTTTAGAAATAAACCCCAGGTTTAACAATGTTTTCAGTTGTATTAATTTTAGTTTCCGATTTAGAATTTAATTAATTTTGATACAAGGACACACCAGCACGTTAATGACTTCTCCTCTTAACCCTCACCACACTCCCACGATGATAATTTTCCAGTAAGAATTATTTTTCATGGACATGCACTTCCAGTAAGAATCCAATTTACCTGTGTACACGGACACAAGGTTTGTCTTCATCCTTGATCTGAGCTATAAGGTTCTGTTTTACATGACCTTGTGTTATTGTGGCTGCGGAGAAAACCTGACAGAACACACCATACGTGTGAGTTAGGTTGATGTAATGAGGATAAAAAAATAAGTCGTTTAGGACCCCAGATTTCAGTATCAAGGGCACCTCAGAAAACATTTTGAATATGTCAGGTGGAGGGAAAAGGTGGAACAAAGTGTGCATGTGTGTGTTTGTGTGTGTTTATGCATGTGTGTGTGTGTGTGTGTTTGTGTGTCTATGGTGGAGGGGGGGATTGTATGAGGGGCATGAGAGAGAAAACCAGCAAGATGGCCTTGAGAATATGGATCCTCGCTTCCCAACACCTTTGTTTGTAAGTGCCAGAAGAGAGAGAGAGAGAGAGAGAGAGAGAGAGAGAGAGAGAGAGAGAGAGAGAGAGAGAGAGACAGAGTGGGGGGGGTGAGAGGTGAAGGTTGGGGGGTGCTGGGCTGTGTGACAGAGTCTCTCTCTGCATTAATTGCTTAAATTGAAGCGCTGCCACGTCTCTGTGAGAGACGCTTTGATATGATAATGGAAGCCTTCTCAACTCAGGAGAGGCTTGCTTTGTGTGTGTGTGTGTGTGTGTGTGTGTGTGTGTGTGTGTGTGTGTGTGTGTGTATGGTAATTTGGTGGCATGCACCTGCCACTGTCTCCTGCGGTCGTCAACATGGCTGGAGAAACAGGCATCGTGAGGTTGCAAGAGACGAGGCTAAGTCACGTTGGTCAGGTTTGGGTGAAGATGGTGACGATGAGGAGCATGAAATCCTGATGGTGATGAAGATGACGATGGGGATATGCAGTATTGGCCTGTTGTGTTGACCTACGGCTGAGGTAATACAACTCAGAAAAGCGAAAGAGCAAGAAAGCGAAAGTTAGCATGCAAGAAATCTCATCAAAGCGAAATTTCAGCACCTCAACAGAAGTGTTTTGTAAGCATCCATTGCTGTTCCATCTCCAGACCAGAAGAGGGAGTCGGAGCGCCGGATCAGCAACTTACAGAAATGATATGCGACGGATGTTGGCGTTCGAGTCACAATGGCAGATTTAAAAAGCAGCTAGTTGCTGTTAAAAAGAATGAAACAAGAAGGAAATGATGGGAAAATATCGTCAAACTCCACGACTGCTTGTGCGATTACAGCTGCACTGCCCCCTAGCTATTTCCTGTGGTACTGCACTGTTTCGTTTTCTGGAAGCTCTTTGAAAATGTGCTGAAAAACGTTTAAAAATAATGCGGAATTCCTGGAAGTTAAACTCAAGGTCACATCATATCTGTCATTTAGGAACTCCTCTGTTCAAGGCCTGTCAAGCTCAGCCTATTTAGATTTCAGTCATCTAATTAGCACTAATTTAAACAGAATAAACTTAATGTTAATGATTAGCAGCACCTTAAGAAGCACTGGAATGTTTTTTCAGCCACATGAAAACCTTAAAAATCTAATCGACGCTGTAAATTTGACTTCCTTTCATTTGTTTTAATTCCTTGTCCGTTTTAATTCCCAGTCATTCCAGTTTGCTTTGTCATTCCCAGTTAACGACCCAGTCCAGCCCCTAATGGTCATCGGCCACCCGGCTCATCATGCGTCATCATTATCAGCGCACCAATCAGACGTCAGCTCCATTGACGAAGTCACAGGTCAGCAGGGCTGCCATTGAAACGCAGTCAAATCGCCGTGGTAACGCTGAATGTTGAGCCATGGTACTGGTCGCTGTGGGAGAAGGTTTACTGGAAGGGAAGTGTGTGCATGCGTGTGTGCATGTGTGTGTGTGTGTGTGTGTGTGTGTGTGTGTCATTCAATAGTGTCTGGGACACCGACTTGAGTCAGACATTACCCAGAAGCCACTGCAGCTTCAGGAGGAGAAAAGAAGCACTGTCTTACAAGGTCTGACACATTCACACACACACTGAGAATAGTCTGATCAAACACACACACACACACACACACACACACACACACACACACACACACACACACACACACACACACACACACACACACACACACACACAGACACCTCAGGGTTGCTTGCTAAGCCAGCTGACCTTTACACAGGCCACCCACAGTCGACCCTTCCGCCGCCATGTGACAAGGTGGGAGGCCGAAACTACTGCACAATCCTGTGGGTATACACACACACACACACACACACACACACACACACACACACACACACGAAGACAGACAAACACAGAAACCCTAACTCCATACTTCTAGAGCTGAGTAGTCACTAAAAGGTGAATCAAGTCACTGAAGAGCTCCTGATTGGTCAGGGAGGATCGCCGCTGCCTCATTGGGTAATCGATGGCAGCGAGCGTGGAACATCCTGCACAGCTCAGACCCACGCTCACGCTCTTTAAACATCGTGCAGGTGATCTGGAGAAGGATCACGACAGGCTCGTCATGTTGGAGATTAGACCACGCTATTTCTGTGTGGCGTCACTATGACAACCAGCCACAATGACGTGACGCTATCGTCAGATGGAAAACATCCTTATGAAAAGAATCTGATCTCAAACTGCTGAATCAGACAGAACCGGTACCAGAAACGATGTCTGGAGGAAACTTAATTCTTCAAATTTCTGAAAAAATACACTCCTTGGATCAACTTGAAAAAAAAAAAATGCTCATCTTCAAAATAATCTTTCCCTCGTCTCTTCCGTAAGGAGAAGACGAGTCGGATGGGAGGAAGACAGGAAAAGAGAGAGAAGGAAGTTTTGGGATGCAGCCAAACAGCTCTTGAGCCTTAGAATATTTAGTCAAGAGTGTGAGTCCGAAAATCTTTGTTTTCTACACACTCTGTTGCCGACTGGTCTGTCACGCACTATTAATAGATGGGTCATGATGCAGCGCTCCCCTTGCTCATACTGTATGTGTGCGCGTGTGTGTGTGCGTGTGTGTGTGCGTGTGTGTGAGATGTCATTCCCATGCTGCCAAAGGCCCCATTCCCATCCCTTCATCTGGAACAATGCGCCCCAGTCAGGGAAAGAGACAGACCTGCTTTAGAAACTGGGGGCCCCCAATAAACACACACACATTTGTGCACACACAAACACACACACACACACACACACACACACACACACACACACACACACACACACACACACTCCCTGCTAACTTCTGCCCATTCAAAGCTCAGCCTAGCGGTGTTAAGCTTAAAAACATCCAGAATAAACCTAAATATTCATGTAAAATTATTGTCTTTCACACAAAAAGTTGCATTACAAGATTTTCACACGGACCCCGTCCTATGAATAATAAGCATCCAACTATGTCAGAGGTCACATCCACGGTCCACTCCCCACAGCTTTCCCAACCAACCCCCTCATTAGGGAAATGTTTGCCCCAGCTGGGGAGGTGGGATGGGTGAGAAAGAGTGAGGAAAAACCAGGGAGGGAGGGGGAACAAGAGTCTTTACAGAAAGTAAGAACGTCGTTGAGTCGTTTCTCAGTGAAATTTGTCGCTTAAATCTTCCTACAAAAGGTTTGCATACTTTTCAATGGTGAGAGAAATTCTGTTTAATGTGAAGTTCCTTCCATTTAAAGTCGTTTTTTTTTTTTTTTATTTGTACCCAGTCACATTCATCACAATGTACAACAAACAAACCGACGGTCAGCAGTTTATCTGCCTACACAGAAATGTTTACCTTTCAGGCAGACGGCGGGGCAGCCAATGTATGAGAAGACAGATCTGAAAAGAGGAGAACGTGAATGAACGCGCCAGCTTCCGTTCCAAGTGAGAAATTAAATGAGAGTAATTTAAGAGTTCCTTTTCATAGGGACGATTGTGTTTCAGCGGGTTTGTTGATGTCATAAAAGAAAATACAGGTCAGCACATGTTCAGCTCTTCTTGGAGAACAGACGAAGAGACAGAAAAAAAAAAAGAAATATAAAGCCAGAGTTTAAATTGTCCTTCCATACATGCGAAGCTGCGGTTCTTCAGCTGCAATAGCAAATCATTGTTTACCCCCACTCATTCTTATTTACTATCACAATTACAATGACGTACGTGTACGTTGGGGACATTTCATTTTCTGAGCGAATTGGCTTGGATGGAGTATTCATTTATCGTTCACAATAAGGCTTGGGGAATTTAATCTGAAGTATTAACAGGAATACTGGGTGAATATTAGGACGACCACAAATGATTGGTTGGTTTGTTCCAGGAGCTTTGAGGCAGAGTCGTCCCCCCACCTGACATCTTTGACTTCGATCGTGAACATCTGTCTGGAACTGTTTGAGTCAAATTCCAACATCAGCGTTTTTGAAATGTAAAAAAAAAATTGCCTCTTCATCCGGATCCTTGATTTGGGATAATGCTCACTGTTACAGCCAATCCGATCTGTTTAATAATATAATTTGAGTACCTGAAGGTAAGGCAAGGCTTTGGTTCCTGATGTGAACATGAGCTACACCTGGGAAAATCTTTGGAGTCTTGGAGAAACTGATGGATTGGAGACCAAATAATCACCTTCATTGACCAGTTGAATATTTAATGGAGAACAAACGTTGGTTGCAGCCTTTACCTCCAGGTGTTACGGCGGTCGGATTGCTAACAACTGGCTGGTATTAGTGGTGAAGATGTACAATTAGATAGCTTTATCTGCAGTGGACACACACACCAACACTCTCTCCTCTGTTAGTGGCTCCTGCTCCCTCTGAATGAATGAAAGCCTTTGTCCTCGCTGGCTCTCAGCCCGCTTCGTGCCCTGCTGCTGAATGGCAGATTGGAAGTAACAAATTGCTGCGTCCTCAGAATGATAATTAGCAAAGCCATGAAGGCGGTTTTGTTTCAAGGAGCATATGTGAGCCAAACGTTGGGGTCTTTCTGGTCACCTAACGTGACTTCTGATCCTCTGAGACTTCCCAAACAACACAAGAAACTTTTATTTCTCGTAAATGTCACCAACAATCAAAAGCCAAAGCTGTGCCAGGGGGCAAAGGTCTGGGGATCGTTTTAAGTCCAGAAAAACCTTCCATTGATGTATCTGAGAGTAATCTCCACGACACCTCAACTGAATACCTTAGGTGTGATGAAAACAGAACTTCAGTCTCGAGAGTAAAGAGTCTCCTCCCATCATTCCCCTGCCTCTAGTGCGGCTCAAGTATCTCCATCAACAAGTCAATAGAGGCTCTGGATCGCCAAGACATTACCTAGGAAGCGATGGAGGTGAGCAGGGCTTATTATAAGCCTCTTAGTAATTCTGCGGGAGGTGAAGAAATGGTCTCTGTTAGCAGAATCAATCCTTGGGTAATTACCTAGCCACACTCCAGGCTGCTGAGGAGAACTCGGACCGGGTTCAGGTCGCAAAGGCTCCTGAGCTCCAGTTCAATAAGAGCGTTATAGGAGAACCTGTTGTCTCAGACTTAAGTGAGGCAGCTAATAATAATCATGATAAATACACAGACAGTCATCAAGTGAGGTTTGACAGGCACAAGTGCACAGTAGGACTCTTCAGAGTTTAACCATACACAGGCAGCCAATCTATAATGCATCCATTTGCCAGACTCACTTACCCCATTCAGGGTCACTGTCCCAGCATGCACTGGGAGAGAGGAAGGGAAACATACAAGAATGACAGGTGTTTTCCTATCATTCTTGGGTGACATGGTAGAGAGAAGCTTCCATAATCTCATCATGGTAGCTTCTTTCTCAGATGTGACTCTTCAGCTTTGCTTTTCCCTTCAAATGAAACCTTTAGCTTCATTATAATAACTTGAATATAGCTTAGGAAGAAAAGTAAAGAAGAAAATGGAAGTTTGGCACCAGCAACCCACGTGGTTCTGATTTTAGAGCAAAAAAAAACAATTTATGGAGAACATTCATTCAGTGCGTTCAGATTTCCAACACTATTTCGTCTTCCTTTGTGACTAGATTCATATATTTCCAACAGGTCTGCAGCAATGAAGATGATCTCCACCCTTTAAATTTTTAGCTATGTTTTTATGTTTATGTTTCATGTTTCCAACTTTCATTTAAAAAGGAATTAAATATTTAATCTGTTTACTGATGCTCAACAACATCAAATCACAACAGGAACAACAAGAACACCGCTTATACCCTGGCTTCCTTTATTGAGAGTTGTAGGAGCTCTTCAACAAAACTGAACCCAGAAACATCGCCCCCATGAGGCAGAGGTAAGCAACAACAACCTGCACAGGAAGGTTTATCTGATTAACAGATTAAATGTTAAATGGTCAAGAAGTGTAGGAGCAGCACCAGTCTGGAGTCTATGGAAAGAGAGGATAATGATCTGTGGTTTCATACCTAAAAATAATCTGATCTTCCTCTCTGTGATTGTTGTCCTAGACAACCAAAATAAAATGGACTCATTTACACTTACAGGTGTTATTCATGTTGAGAAAACAACATATAGAACTGATGTCTCCACATGAAAAAAACAGTCACACAAACAGGCAAACTAGTTGGCAAACGGCTAAAAAAAAATTAGACAGGAAGATATAAGGACAGGAGGATAAGCGCCTAGCAGAAGTCTTGCAGCTTTAACCTGGGAAGATATTCGTAACACCATATGCAGAAAGGGGATACGAGAAAATGCAAAAAGAGAGAAAGTAGATAAAGTAAAAACACTTTCATGTGAAATCAAGAGTTTATGGGGCAAAGTTCAGCAATAAGTGGTGCTGCCGCTGCTCGGCACAGAGAAAAATTAATTTTACATTCTTTAATTTTCAGAATAAAATGGCCAGCCATTTCAGGTCGAATAATTGTTTGAACCAATGATTTTATCATTAATCCGACAGCGGCCCCTGAGAGCTGGGGGTCACACCGGAGGTTGATTAGGTACGAAGCAACACAAAGAGCCCTCCAGTCGATGCCATTGAAAAGGAGCAAGTCATTTAGATTGTGAATTGGTCCCGGGGCTGCTAGGCTCGCTCCATTACAGGCCATTTTCAATTTCAGCCTCACAATAAACATCAAGCCGGGCCAAGGAAATTACAGCATCTTGGAGATGTAGCCGAACAGATAGGTAGGGTGCGGACGAGATGACACAACGGAGGGAGAAGACGGGTGGGTGATGGGGAGGGCTGGACGGAGACAGAAAAAGAAGGGAGATTATCCAAAGTGGAAGACTGAGAGGAAAAGAAATAAATTCCAACCTCAGTGACTCTGAGTTTTACATACAGCACCTGGATGCAACACAGAGCTAATGTACGACATCAAATAAGCCCAAACGCTTTTCCTTGATTTGACTTTTTCTGTCAGTGTTGCTCTTCTACGGTAAAGTTCAATCAGTGAAACCAGCAGCAAATAAAGGTTGATATTTATTATGCTAATTCTTTTTAGTGTAGCAATTACACATAGATGAAATTACAATACATAATTATTTGTCGATCTAATAGTGTCAAACATTGGTCAATATACATTCTAGAAGCAGATGCATCTTTTCAGCTTCATGAATGCCACCGCAGACACAGGTTGTTTACGTCTCAAATGCGTCTATAGATCGTTCAGCTCAAGTTTAATTAGCATGCATTTATTTCATTTTATTAAACTGGACCCATTGATAAATTAATTAATAAAAGAAACCCACATAAATACAAAAACATGTCTGACCAAAATTAATGAGAAAATGCAAAATTTCACGTTACTTTTTTCTTGTGTGTTTAAGTTTTCCATTTCCTGTCTCATTGTCCTTCCTTAGAGAGAGGAAGGTTACATACGAAACGGCGGTTCTTTGACATTGGCAGAAATAATTACTTACTTTAGGGCAAAAACCAACTGACCTTCTCTGGATAGAGGTGCACAGGAGCCTTGAGTTTTCTCATGGTATCTTCAATGCACAGAACAACTTTGGCGTATTAACACAATGTAGATTTATCTTACGTCTCTAACGCCAAACGTTGCGGTGATAAGTTTCAGATATTGCTAAAACGTAAAGACTTACTTTCTTTTTTCTTTTTGGTTCAGCAGCTTTTAGAAATATCCTTCATTCTCCCAATGCAGCACTCAGGCATCTGTCTGCTGTTTGCTAGCAGACTAACGACAGCAAGGAACCTTCACCATAAAGAACCATTGGAGATCAATTCATCACTTCCCCTACAAAACGTGCAGAGCTTAATAACACTCTGTCTCTGACTGTTTCAGGTTCACAAAAGGGATGTAGGCCAATAATAATAATTATTATACTGACAGATTAGAACCACACAAAAATACTAGATATGAAGGCTGTGATGAAAATTAGATTCCTGAGTTAATACAAGAAACTAACATAGATACCATCATTCTAGCATAGCTGTCTGCTGACTCTCCTTTCTATTTCAAATGGTTTGATTCCAGCTTATTGGTGAAAAAGATCCACCAGTCGTTTGTGCGCATGTGCTAAACTGCAAACATTTGCTTGACAGTGTGGAATAACAAAAAAAATGTTTGTATTTTATTGGAAAAGTACTCTTTAATGCTCATTTTATTGTCGCTTTATTTGAGGGGCAGAGATTAGACTGTCTTACCTTGTCAAAAAATAGTCCAACAGTCGCTAGCTTAACTATAATTCTGATTTAAAAAGATTTTTTGGGTGAAAATAAAGTAAGAAATTTCAAATTTGGACAAACCTTCCACGTTAGCAGCTGTTTTTTTGACAGGGGTCACTGTTCACACATTTTGGCTGGTCTGATAGAAAAAAGACCGAATGTTTGAAAGCTGCAAAAATTGTCAGAAATCCCTGACATATTAAAACTGAATGCGCTTCAGCTCAAATGAGTTTAGATCAAGATAAAAATTCCGTTATTGTCTCCAAACACAAATTCCATCGTCACCCACGGATGAACATCAGCAGAAAATGACAAACTGTCTGAACACGTGAAGGACACGTCAAACATTTTTCATACCCTGACATCAAGAAAAACAAAACGGCTGAAACTGCAAAGCAATTAAGAAAAATGTTAATGGGGTTTCAATTTCAAATAATGTTTCAATGCCAAACAAATCTTTTTATTAGACACCAGACTGCACCTAAAAATGACTACGTTTTAAAAAATAACTTATGTGCACCTCCAAAAAAAGGCCAAGAGAATTTGAAAGGGAAACAGCTAAACAAAAACCAAAGCAATAAAAGAAGTCCTCCTCTCCGGTGGTATTAAGAACATTAAGCACCGGCGTTTTCTCTCCATCTGTGGCAGAAAATCAATGGTCGCGGCCCTGGAGGACAGCCGGAGGCTAATTTTACCCTGCATTTTCTCTGGCGGCTAATCCCGCGGCCAGGAGCTAAACCAGGGAGAGCAAGAAGAGGAAGAGGAGCAGAGAAGAAAAGGAAGAGGGATCTCCCTCCCTAAATGAATATTATCAGCATGAAAACAAAGTGACTACCTGAACAAAGTCTATTTTACAGAACCACTTCAATAGATTTCACCCCTCTCTCTCCTTTGGCGTGGTGACCAGGGGTATATATCTATATAAGCACTCTCAATACTACCTTCCTGCCCCCCATCCATTCCAAAATACCCACATTCACACACTTATAGAGGGCAGGTATGGAGACGGAAACTCCTTGAGGCAAAAGCTCCTTAATTGGAAACTTTGTCATGAATTTCAAATGAAGAAGGGAAAAACTAAAGATGAGTTGAACACACATGACAGGCAGGCTAGAAGAGAATCTAGATTTATGTCATCAAAATAATGACCAACACATTTTTATCAAGAAAATATTTGGTGTTTTTATCTCGATTTAAGCAGCTAGAGATGCTTGGATCCAGTCTTCTGGTGTGAATCTGCAAGTAAGAGATCATATTCTACAGTAATGTACAAGTAAAGAACATAGAGGGGTTAAACAGTGGGTGGAAAAAACCTACAGGTTTTGAAGAAGAAGGAAAAGGAAGAGGAGGAGGAGAATACAGATGTACTCTGATATTCAACAGAAGATCACAGGCATGGATGCTTGTCTGTGTGTATGTGCGTGTGTGTGTGCGTGTGTGTGTGTGTCACAGCTCTGGCTTACACACACACAGAGGAGGGGTGATGTTTTAGTCATTAAGGAAATGAAGTGAGGGGTGAAATCTACTGAGGGAGATAGATTCTATAGAGTCATGGTACATGCTCTATCACAGCAGGCACACAAACACACACACACACGCACGTACGCACGCACGCACGCACGCACGCACACACACACACACACACACACACACGCACATACACACACACACACACACACACACACAATCTTTCTGCTCTGCTACTGATCCACTCTGCACCGTTGCATGGGAACAACACACTCAGCGAGCGCGTGCATCTTGATAAGTGTGTGTTTACGGGCCGTGTTGTCGCCGCCCATTCATATCTCGACTTTGGTGGGTTTACAGTTGTTGTTTTTGTTACACGTTCATCAAATATTTGGCAGGATTTCTCAGGTCGGCAGTACAGTAACATCACGTCTCATCAGGAGAACTTGCTTAAGGGGCTGTTTCTACTACACAACATTACGTATTAAAATTCACGCATGACTTCACAACTTTTTTTGCGCAGACGGAATATCAGGCAAAAGCTGCATAAATCAACCGAACTGACCACCCAGACGGGCTGCACTCAGTGCTTAAACCGCCAGAACCTCTCCGCTTCACACACAAACCCTTTAATGGGAGGATGATGATACAGAGAAGGGGGGGGGAGAGGAAGAGGCAGAAGGGTGGGGTAAATGGGATAAGAGAAACAGACAAAAAACGGGGGCAGACAACAATGAAGGAAGGGGTGAGAGCGGGAGAAGGGGTGAGAAGGAGAAGAGAAAAGGAGAGTATAGACGCCTCTTCCACATCACTGCCTTCAATTTTACACAGGTGGTAAAGTTAGCTGATAACACTGATAGTTTCGCTAAGGTTTCGCATGAGGAATGATGCACAAAAGCTGCACAAACGCACACACACACACGCGCGCACACACACACACACACACACACACACACACACACACACACACACACACACACACACACACACACAGGAACACACACAGACTTCCACCTGCTCCAGGTAGGAGCAGAAAAGATGAAATCCAAAGACCAAAAGGTGGAAAAGAGGGGAGACAAAACCATCACTCTGCCAATTTGTGTGTGTGTGTGTGTGTTTGTGTATGTGTGTGTGTGTACGCACTTGTCAATTACACAAAGCTGGGATAGTTTATTAACCTCCCGAGCCAGCAGGTCATCGCAGAACCACGGGTTAGGACCTGCAGGTAATTGATGAAGTACCGCGTGTCGCGTCTCAACATCGCTGGAACACTGGTGGGGTTTTTTCTTTTTAAATGCACCGGGGGATTCCTGAGAAAACTACACACCGCTGGCACGTCCACAAAAGTAAAACAAGCTAACCTCATGTTTTCTCCTCTGAGGTGGAAATGTTTTTACCCATACCTGTATGATTTTTATTGTTTTGTTTTTGTTCTAATTGTATCCATCCACCAACACGTGGTAAAGAACGAGATCCGGTCTCACTGATGTTGTATCCATCCACCAACACGTGGTAAAGAACGAGATCCGGTCTCACTGATGTTGTATCCATCCACCAACACGTGGTAAAGAACGAGATCCGGTCTCACTGATGTTGTATCCATCCACCAACACGTGGTAAAGAACGAGATCCGGTCTCACTGATGTTGTATCCATCCACCAACACGTGCTAAAGAACGAGATCCGGTCTCACTGATGTTGTATCCATCCACCAACACGTGCTAAAGAACGAGATCCGGTCTCACTGATGTTGTATCCATCCACCAACTCGTGGTAAATAACGAGATCCGGTCTCACTGATTTTGTATCCATCCACCAACACGTGCTAAAGAACGAGATCCGGTCTCACTGATGTTGTATCCATCCACCAACACGTGGTAAAGAACGAGATCCGGTCTCACTGATGTTGTATCCATCCACCAACACGTGGTAAAGAACGAGATCCGGTCTCACTGATGTTGTATCCATCCACCAACACGTGGTAAAGAACGAGATCCGGTCTCACTGATGTTGTATCTATCCACCAACACGTGCTAAAGAACGAGATCCGGTCTCACTGATGTTGTATCCATCCACCAACACGTGGTAAAGAACGAGATCCGGTCTCACTGATGTTGTATCCATCCACCAACACGTGGTAAAGAACGAGATCCGGTCTCACTGATGTTGTATCCATCCACCAACACGTGGTAAAGAACGAGATCCGGTCTCACTGATGTTGTATCCATCCACCAACACGTGGTAAAGAACGAGATCCGGTCTCACTGATGTTGTATCCATCCACAAACACGTGGTAAAGAACGAGATCCGGTCTCACTGATGTTGTATCCATCCACCAACACGTGCTAAAGAACGAGATCCGGTCTCACTGATGTTGTATCCATCCACCAACACGTGCTAAAGAACGAGATCCGGTCTCACTGATGTTGTATCCATCCACCAACACGTGGTAAAGAACGAGATCCGGTCTCACTGATGTTGTATCCACGGCTTGTATCTCGGATTTTCACTCGTATGGCGAACATAAATATGGACAGAGTGACCGCTCTTATCTCAAATATCTCATATATCAAGCAGCTCATATCTCAAGGTACTAGAGTACTGCATTAGCTGCTACCTGCAACTAGCCGCTATTTAAATGATGCATAGAACACATCATCACAGCATCCCTCCTCCATCCTGTCCTCCCTCCTCTGTTTGTCACTCCATTCACTCAGGTGTGGACTCAGTGCTGCTATCGCCCTACAATAACGCTGTGTTGTGCCTCTTTAACATTTACACAGTAAGGTGAGATGCAAGTTCCATGTTGGACAGGCTATGCTAAAGGGGCTACTGTCAAAAATGACCAGGTTCACGCATACGGACACATTTTGTGGTGAAACCTGTAGTCATGGGAGGAAGGCCTCACTGACTGTAAGCTGAGCGACATCTTCAGGCCTCCTCCTGGACAATCCCACGCTTCTCTCATCCTCATTAACGGTGAATCAAAGTCTGACGAGACGAGAGACGAACACCACGAGCGTTACCGCACCCCTCGTTTGTCTGAGGCCGCGGCGTCGTTCGTTAAAGTGCGATCAAAGCGGCTTAATGACGAGCAGAGGAAGATAAACGAGGAGCGGCTCGAACCTTAATGACAAGACAAGAAACCAAGAATGACTACTCTCTTGTGGATGCATTCAGTATATTCACACTCGCTGCCGTTGTGTGTCTGCGCTACAAAAGAGTGTGTGCGTGTGTGTGAGTGCGCTTGAGTGTGAATGAAGGTAATGGGCAGCACAGCTGGCCCCTCGCTCAGCTTAAAGGCTGCCTGATTGTTTGGGCTCATCCTGGGTTTGATGACGGCGACGGCGTTGTTGTTGTTGTTGTTGTTGTTGTTGTTGGAACGAGCGTGCAGCACAGCCAGCGCACACATCTGTCGGCCGCTAACAGGTGTGGGAGAGAAAGTGAGTTTTGGAAACCATCCAAGCATCAAGCTGAAGCCAAATGAAAAAGAAAAAGAAAAGCCTTGTTTCAACTCCACTTGAAGACGATAGCGCTGTCGGCACAGGAGAGAAGGATTAAATGTGAATCTGCATTGTGGACGCTGGGTTTAAATCAGCCTTTAATTCAGTTTAGAGAAGTATTTACCTCAGTAAAAGCACAACGCGTGGCTAAACGTAAAGGAAAAAGCAACAACATTTTACATCCATTTGTGCTTTACAGCGTCTCATTGAAACAAAACGATGCTTTCAAACTTCTGTTTTGAGGAATTCTGACTGATTTTGGAACCTGGCTGCAGGAATTTGATACCAAAGGCCAGGAAGGATGTGTTGGATGAGGCTGTCGGTCGTCGGGGTCCACCACCGACAACCGCTCAAGAGACCCAAGAACGGCTGAACGTGCGTTTATTTCATCCAAAATACAGTAATCCCTCGCGTATTCATGCTTCAAGATGCCCGGTTTCACTACATTGCGGATTTTTAGTAGGTAGTCACATGATACCGTATGCACCTACTATTGGCTGGCAGCATCCGGAAGTGCGCTGCGTTCCGTGAGTCCCTGAACGCAGCGCACTTTTGTGTATTAAAGAAACACACAAAACAGTCTATAAGAGTGTGTGAAAAGGTAATATAAATAGAAGGTTGGTTTAACATCAGTATGGGGAGGGTTCATAAACGTTTAGATTACCAAAAATAATGAAATAAAGTTTGTCACTACATAGCGTAATTTTGGTTTTTTTTGCGGGTGGTCCTGGAGGAACAAGGGATTACTGTATTCCCAAAAACGTTTAAACCAACCTCGTCTTTTCTCTAGCGGCGTTAGAAAAACTGTCAGCTTTGGAGAAACCTTTATCTTATAGGTTCGTGTCGTACCATGTGACCCACGGCTGCAGATTCTCCACCCGAACCACAAGACTGTGCGTCGTCGCTGCTCGTTTGACCACACAGCAGCTTTATACCAAAGATGAAAGTTTACATTTAAAGTCGCCCACACACTCTAGGTTTTTATCATCTCCATACATCCCACCATCCACGCCCGCCACCCCCCACCCCACCCCAGCAGACTCCTCTCAAAGCGCAGAGCAGATTATGGACAACGGCGCCGTTCGAAGACTAAGGCGTTTTAATTTTTCTTACTTTTTTATCATAGCAATGCAGACCACTTTTAAAGTTGTTCCCTTTCGCCCAATTCCGCTTCCAAGCCGCACCAAATCTGCGCCTCTCTCCCGCCCCCAAAAATCTTCACTGCCCCAACAGTCCACGGACCTCCCCTCCCTGATATCTGGCTAGAGCTTCAATCTTGGCTTGATGGGGTGCGTGGAATTAAAAACCAGGCAATTACAGTGAAAAAATTGAAATCTTGTGTTTTGTATGGGAGTGGTGTACCAAGGGGGGAAGGGGATTAGGATAAAGCTGGACTGGCGGTTGAATGGTGAATGAACCGAAGGGTCCCTGAAAGACGCCACTTGTTATTAGAGTGTGTAAACACTGCCAAGCTGCTGAGAAGCTGGTAAAAACACATTGGACATAAAGACGCTGCCTGTGGACACATCGTATTATCCCTCAGTACATTAACTGGCTGCTAAATACTTAGCTTGAGGAATCCAGAGCTGTGCCCCCACCTCAATCTGTCTGTGAAATTAACCCCCCCCCCCCCCCATAATCTTTTCTAGACAATGAACAAGAGAGGAAGGAGATATATACGGCATGACGGAGAGCGGGTACAGTGGAAAGCACATCCAGCACAGCCAGATAGACGCTGATCTGAACATATAAGGAGAATTTATGGTTTGAAAGCAAATCTAGTCTCCAGAAAATGTGACCGTTAACAAGAACTGTTCATTTTTTTATGCCAATAAACACTGGAAATCATTTTAAAGGTGCTTTAAGATAGAATCACACGCAGTAGAGTTCATGTCTCCACCAAGGACGAAAGATTCTACCCCTTTCCGATCTCTGTGATGTTTTGTGGAGTTCGGTTCAGTACTTTTTGGACAAATGAGGGGAACGTTGAAAAAAAAAGACAAGAAGAACAAAGAAAACAAAATGCAGGATGAAGAGCTGTTACTGTATTTTTCTTCCATCGTCAATCACAATGTCAAAGATGAAATCTGTAAAGGAATTAAAATGAATTCATTGATCTATCCCAGAATTGGATGAATTCTTCGTTTGCAAAGGCGTCACCTTTTTGACGAAGTTGAAAATGATCCATCAACTAGTTTACATGTAACTGATGGAAACATTCACAAAATGTCTTTCTTGCCATATTCGAAGATGCCCAACTCTTCCACCGTTCATCAAAACCAACAAGGCAGTATAAATGTAGTAATGACAAATAATGACAAATCAAAAAAAGTGGAACATTTTTTGTCCCTTTATCCAGATGCACTCCAAAATTCAGTAGGTTCTTCCTCACAATGTAAATTCTTGGTTTTGTTGTTATCCTGCCAGTGCTAGTGAAACTATTATGAGAGAAAGTCACAATTATTGTCCTTGTATGAAATTGGATGTGGCCATTTCTATAACAAAGCCATAAATGCATTCACACGTATGTCAGGAAGACGGCCTTGACTCGGTTTCTGTGTGGTTTAGAAAGGAAACACCGAAATGTCCATTTTTACCTACTCGATGCAGCGCTGAACTACAGTTCAAGGCCGTTATTCTTCATCATTCCGGCACGCACTGTAATTCCACCTTTCCCACTCCATGTCATGTGTCACTGGGAGCCATTACAACAGCAGAAACCAGAGGAAGCCTACATTATTCTTAATATATTGCAACCTATACTCTTTATGTCATTACACGGCTCCCCCGCTCCCCCGCTCTGGTGAATGAAACCATCTGCATAGTAAGATTATGCCTGTAATTATACAGCCAGCAGCCCATGCATTGTCTCTATATGTCTCAAACACACACACGCGCACACACACACACACACACACAAGCAAGCAAACGCACACACACATACTAATACTCACACTCACACTGCAAAGCGTCTGGCCCTGCAAGACCATCATAGTAAACCACGTGAGCCGCTCCTATTCACAGCCCTCTATTGTTCAGTCCAAGGTAAGTAGAGGAGCCTTCAGACTGTATCAACACACACACACACACACGCACACACAGAAACACACACAGACACACATTGATGTGGAAATGAGGGGAAGGAGAAAGTGAGAAAATAAATATTAGGATGGGAAACAGCTGCTTATATGAAGAGTGAATGCGCACGTGTGCTTAATGCTTTTACTGCTTATTTATTTTTCTACCTCATGTAAAGGTTCAGATCAGCTTAAAATTGTTTTTTTACACACTTTTAATGTCCACAGACACACTATCAAATGACACCACAAATACAGTAGTACCTTAAGATATGAGCTACTCCACGTACGAGGTATTTGAGATACGAGTCGTCGCTCTGTCCATGTTTTTACTCCACGTATGAGAGAAAATCCAAGATATCCAAGATGTGCTTCACAGCGCCTTCACTAGTTGGTGGGTGGATACAACATCAGTGAGACCGGATCTCGTTCTTTACGTGTTGGCGGATGGACACAACATCAGCGAGACCGGATCTCGTTCTTTACGTGTTGGTGGATGGATACAACATCAGCGAGACCGGATCTCGTTCTTTACGTGTTGGCGGATGGATACAACATCAGCGAGACCGTATCTCGTTCTTTACGTGTTGGTGGATGGATACAACATCAGCGAGACCGTATCTCGTTCTTTACGTGTTGGTGGATGGATACAACATCAGCGAGACCGTATCTCGTTCTTTAAGTGTTGGGGGATGGATACAACATCAGCGAGACCGTATCTCGTTCTTTACGTGTTGGTGGATGGATACAACATCAGTGAGACCGTATCTCGTTCTTTACGTGTTGGTGGATGGATACAACATCAGTGAGACCGTATCTCGTTCTTTACCATGTGTTGGCGGATGGATACAACATCAGTGAGACCGGATCTCGTTCGTCGGAGTAAAGATATCTCTTTCCATACCTCATCATTGTTTACGTAACTTATATAAAAGTAATATACACAGGTAAAGTCTGCATGTCTTGGTTGAAAAAAAAAAAAATCAGTTTTTGTCATAATTTAGGGGGTTTGGGGCTTTTTTACAAGGCTGCAACTGGTTAAAATGCTTTTAGTTATTTTAAATGGGGAAATGATTGACTTACGAGTTTAGTCACAGAATGGGGTATGATTGTAGCTGAATACTATTTTTAGTCTCCATATTTAAGTCGCTGGACAGTTTACGTGTTCCTACAGGTGTTTGTCTGGAAGAGAGGGAACATGTTCACATTTGAAAGTACGTTGCATGTTTGAGAAGAAAAGAGGCGTCCAACCAACACTAATAGGTCAACACTCGCAGGAAAGCACCTCCAGCAGTCGCCGCCGTCACCGCTGAGGATTCAGATTTTTTAATTTGCGGGCAGAGATTTTTTTATCAGAGCAAATACAGAGAGTGGACTGCAAGGTAAACGTGCGGTGTTGAAACAGCGCAGCGTTTCAGGTGAGAGTCCACGTTCGAAAGGAGCAGCTCGCGTTATCTGCACAAACTGGTTTCAGGAAATTAAACATCAGTGGTGCAAAGCATCATGGGACAGCGAAGGCGGGGAGTGGGGAGGTTAAAGATATGGCAAAAGTAAAGAACAGTTTTGATAAAAGTTGACTTTTTCTTAGACGTCATTTGCTGAATCGTGTTATTTGGAGTTTTGTGACGTTCATCCGCCAACATTTTTGAATAGTTTGATTCTAAAAGCAGCTGATTACAGATGTGGAGTCACTAAACAGCATTACGAGTTCATCTTTATTCAAATGAAGTCCTTTATCTAGTTAAACAATAGATCTTATTTACTGGATTCAGGTTTAAAGCAACTCATCAGCTTAATAAACAGTTATTTTTCTCTTATTTCTCTGCAGTATTTCCTTCCTCTCCTTTGAAGGTATCTGACATGTTTCATTAGTGCAGGGCGGCATTCATTAGAGAAACATACAGCATACAGGTAGCACCCCCCCCCCACGACCACTCCCCGCTCACACCGGCTGTGGGAAGCAGCAGAGCGAGTTTGGCTTCCTGCTTTCTCTTTTTCTTCTTCTCCTCTTTTTTCCCCCTTTTTTTTTTGTTACAAGCAGAAAATTGTTTTGTGGTGTTTCACGGCTGACCGGTTATGGTAATCTGGTAGGAGCACCAGTCTGGAAACTAATGAACTCAGAAAGAGAAAGAGGGAGATGATGCGGCGGCGGCGTATCGCGGTATAGGGAGTGGAGTTGTTCTTGTGTCATCGATGCTTTATTTATACTGCTGGAAAGAGCTGCATTGTGTTTAATTAAGGGGCATTCAGTGCTGGTGATGATGTGTTACTCCAGCTGATCGCCTGACTGACGGGGGGAGGGGGGCGTGTCGGTTTGATGACAGAAATCACATCAGGGAGATTAAAAGCTATTAAATTTCCCTTTAAGGAGCCTAAAATTACAAAATATTTGTTTCTATGTTGCTTGAAAACTTCTGTTTCTGCAGGAGTTGCTCAGTTTTAGTCTGGTTGGTGCTGCTGGATCTACATCCGGACTGGGGGTGAGATGAATACCTTATAATAAATCAGTATGCACCCCCCCTGGTTACAAGGAATCTCAAAGTGAGGAAGTTAAGCAGCGCTGATGTCATGAAGGGCAGATTCACGATCACATGACACACAACACACGACAGTTTAACAGTCGTGTGTTGTGTGATTTTTTTTCCAGTGCAGACATGTAATAAGCCCCCTTCTCTTTCACCCCCCACCACCACCCCGCCCCCCTACCAGAGAAAACATATTTCCATTTTAAGGCCTTAAATATGATCAAAGGATCGGCTTAATATAATCAGTTCAAAACCCATTTATTACCCCCCTACCTCCTCTGGTCCCAACCCCCCCCCCCCCGCCTTTTCATTCACTCCCCCCCTTCCTTTCCTCAGCCTTCATCCTTTTTTTCACCTCTTTCTCTCTTTTATTTCCTCCTCATCTGTCCATCCCTGGCTTTCTTCTCTGCATCCCCCACTACCTCTCCATGTCATCTCCATGTGTGTGTGTGTGTGTGTGTGTGTGTGTCTGTGTGTGTGTGTGTGTGTTTGTGTGTGTGTGTGCCCCCAGCTCTATCTAGCCTGAAACAGGTGCTATATAATAGTAAATTAATTAGACGGAGAAGATGCGCCTTGTTCACCGCGAAGCCCCTTGTGGCCTGCCAGGGTTTCACACCAACACACACACACACACACACACACACACACACACACATACGTACACACACACACACACACACACACATACACACACACACACGCACAGACACACACACACACATACACACACACACTTGCACACACACACACACACACACTTGCATGCTAGAGCACATAGCCACCGGGAAAAAAGCCATCTGGGCAAGACGAGATCCCACGGGACAATGTGTGTGTGTGTGTGTGTGTGTGTGTGTGTGTGTGTGTGTGTGTGTGTGTGTGTGTGTTAAAGACAGAGAGGTTTTGAGTGATTGGTCGTGAGGTAGACTGACTGCAGTGATGGTTTTACATGACAATTAACCCCGTTAGCCTCGCACACGAGGTGTGCGTGTGTGTTTTTGTGTGTGTGTGTGTGTGTGTGTGTGTTGATCTCACACGTCGTGCAGCCAGAATAAAACATTTAGATGACAATTGTTAGCAAAAACTGAAACCAGATCAAATCAGACGATTCTGCATCTGCAGAAAAAAAAATCTGTTAAAAGTTAGACCAAACTTCCCAATAATAATAATAATAATAACAACAACAACAATAATAATAATAACAATAATAATAACAATAATAATAATAATAATAATAATAATGATAACCTGTACTTTATTAATCCCTCTTGGGGAAATTCTTTTATACACTTCACACTCACTCAAGTACATATATGTGTTAAAATAGTTATTTTAACTTTAACTTTAAATAGTTATTAAAGAAGAATTCACTTTTCTTCTTGTGTGTGAACATGAAGGATTCAACTGCAGTTTGCATGGCTGAACCATTTGCTCAGAAGATGTTCACTGGAACATGTGAAACACGTTACATGCAGTCATTTTATCCTTTTTCTCCTTCTGTATAATAACACATATTGTTTCCCTATAGACATGTGACTGGAACACAACTTATTCACGTCTCAGATCACTTCCTGTTCACCTTATCATGCTTTAAATTGCTGTTTGCCATTTTCTGGTGCTTTTTGAATGAGTAGAGAGAAATAACATCCCTGACAATGGACTGAAAGTCTATAAGACAACATAACAAGCAGCGAGTGCTAACTAGCATCACTATGCACAAAGGCAGCGTCCCATTCTTTACTGTTTGTGCTTTTGTTCAGGCTTTGACTCCTTCCACATAAACGGGGACTTATGTTTGATACCAGGACGTAACAGCATGAAGCTGATGTTCTGTATTGTATAAAAGATGAAGATGGGTGCATGGATGATTTTAATACAAATTGATGTTTTTGTTTATGTACTGCTGGACTCGTATCTGAGGGGATTAAGAGGAGACAAGAAACTTTTCAAGACGTCTCCTGAGTTCGGAAGACTAGAAACTTTTGATATGAGAATAGGTTTTTACAGACGGACCAATCGGCTGCAGGAAGAGCCGTCAATCATTCATTCTTCACCCTACTTGAAATCCTCACGCTAAATCCTCAGGCGACGCCGTAGAAGATGAGAAGATTGGCGGTAGTGTCGCCCGCGTCAAACGGTTCCACCGTGTCAGCATCCGTCCAGGTGATCTCGACAGACACGCAAACAAACACACACACACACACTCTGGATCGTAGCATCACTGCGTGTCTTACCTGAAAGACTCGAGAGATGTGGACATGTGCAAAGCTTCAGTATCACACACACACACACACACACACACACACACACACACACACACACAAGGGCCACTGAATGAATGCACCGCTCTGACAGCGCAGCCTGAATCCAGACAGACAGAGATGTGAGAGACAAAGCAGAGAAAGTGACAGTTGACTGCTTGATGGACGGCGCTGTGTTTTGACTTTGGTTGTAATTACTGAAGGATGGGAGGGTGGGGGAGGATGGGAAATTACAATGGAGACGTGAGAAGGGGAGGGGGGGGGGTTAAATACTATGAGATTTAAAGGGCGATGCCAATGGCTCCAGGTTGGCACAAGGCCATGTTTAGTGTTTCAGAATCTGATGTGGGGAAAAAAAAGATGATTTTTTTTATTTTTTTGTTTGTTTGTTAATTTTTTTGCGATGGACTGGTTGTCCAATGAGAAGACAAAGAGGAAGTTTGATCATCAGTGACATAAAAAGTGTCATGTAGTTCGTCGTTCTCTCTCATCACCTTCTCCTGCACACTTTCACTATATTTTCACTAAATTATCAATGAAATATAAGTTTGGTGTGGTACAGAAGATTACTTGGGAGTCTGAGAATCGCTGAGGTCACAAGGTCAACACGGATGAGAGCGCTCTATAGAGATGTGAGATTATCACCGTCGGGTCTTCTAGTGCCACTGTTACCCCCCCAACCCAACACAAGCCAACCGCTAACAGCGTGCTAAAGGGATTAGCGCTGCGTTTCACTCCTTTTTCCAGTGGAGCCTCGTCCGTGTGTCGCACAGATTTACAGATTAATCAAACAGAAAAGCAACAGAGGAAGAGAGGGAGAGAGGGACGAGAGAGAACGGGGGGGGGGGACGGACGACAGGAGTAGGGCCAAGTGAGAGTCCCCCCCCCCCAGCCCAGCCCAGCCAGGCAGTTTGAGGAGCCCCCGGAGGACCCCAGCTTTGGCGCTCTGGGGCCCTCCAGGAGCCTGCTGGATCACACACTCGACAAATATTGGGATTGGAGTGCCAGCGAGTCAGTGACAGAGACGTGTGTGTGTGTGTGTGTGTGTGTGTTTAAACCCCTGAAGCAGATGGTTGGGGATGTCCGTTTAAGACAGACGATTGATTTTAGGAAACAGATATCCAGCCTCGTTAAGCAGAGAGCACCTCTGGGACCCGGTGAGGCAGCGAGGGAGGGGGGCAGCGAGGGAGGGAGGGGGGGAGAGACAGAGTGTGCTTGTCTAACCTCTGCCACTGCCAACTATGGAGAGATGGAGGGACAGAGAAAACGAGGAGAGAATAATCGCAGGAGAGACGAGAGGAAAAACGCACCTATTGAACTTCATTAGCGCCGTGGGAGAGAGAGGGAGGAGAAAAGAAGAGAGGGGGGGACAGGAGAGGGGAGGAGAGGGGGAACAAAACGGGGTTAATGTCGGCAGACAGGCAGGAGTGCTGTTGGGGTTAATAACGCACACACATTCTGGGGAGGGAAGTAGGTGGGATGCCTGTATTAATCTGTAAGTAATACATTAAATGTGTGTACGTGTGTGTGTGTGTGTGTGTGTGTGTGTGTGTGTGTGTTTACAGGTCTTGTTTGTGTTTGTTTTCTAAAAGTAAATCTTCAGTAATTTTTTTCCTGCATGCGTCTGAGGCTAATCCACAAAAACAATTTCCTGTCGTCTTTTGTCCTTTTAAAATTTCCTCACTGATGTTGACCATATAAACCTTTTTAGCAGATTGACATTGGAAATTTTAGCAAATAAACACAAATACATTGTCAACTTGCTGGGAAGTATTCACAAAATAATGTGGAATATAGAGAAGAGACTAAAAGAAAAACTTCACATTTTTGAGGAGAAAAGATGAAATAAAACTCAGCCTTGAGACGTTGTGTGTGTCTATATAAACGGTGAAGCGGTAACTTCCTGTCCAGAAACGCATGAAAAGAATCAGGCCTCCAAGGATAGATGGATGAAGAACGAAGAGGAGCACAGATGGAAAAAAGTACAACCAGATAAGAAATCCTGCTGACGTCCCAGAAAACCTTCTGATTCTGATGGTTACATTCTGTAAAACTCTGACCTGGACTGCTGCAATCATCCCATAATATAATAAAATATTAATAAAATAATATTATTACTAATCAGCGTTCAGAAATAGCTCATGGAAATATTGGTTGGTGCAGAAAAGAAAAACATTTTCAGGATTTTTCCAGATCCCCTTCAGGAAAAAGAAAAAGAACATATTCAAACTCTGCATCAGTTTGCCAGGTTTTATATGAACGTACAAGTAAATTTTTGTGTGTGTGTCGGTGAAACGAAGATTTTTTTAATTACATTTTAACATAATAATAATGGAATCCAGTCCTTGTGTGGATTGTTAAGACAAAAATAGCAACAAGGATTTAAATTGCAGAACAATTTTAATTTAACTAAATTGTGAAATGAGGTCAGGAATGATGAAAACGCTCCAACTGTTGGAGTGTTTCCGTGTTTAGTCGCCGCGGTCGTGCTTTAACCTTAGGATGTTAGCAGACAACACCTTTCTCCACTCTCTAACGGTCTCCCTTCTCTCTTCCGGTGTTCTGCATCATTACGGATTTTAGACCTGAGATGTGACATCGCTGTGGATGAGCACCAAAGAGAGGATTGTGGGTATTTTTGTCTGTTTAACTGGTACACATGATAGCCTTTTGTCAACAGTGCCTAAAAAACGCGCGGTGCTGCTGTTCTATTTCCCTCCGTCTATGTTTTCCAGCTCTCCTTCTTTTTTCCCAGCGTTCCTTTATTCGGTGGAATCGTGGTCAGCGCCGGCGCTCCGCTGAGGCCGCACAGCAGCCAAGTCTTTGTGTTTCAGCATTAAGAAATTAGGATGGAGGCTTCACCGCAGAGGCAGAGAGGAGAGGTCTCATTAGTCCGCAGATCACAAAGAGGAAGATTATCAGTCTGCACACAACAGTTAGAGATTTAAATGACATTAAACGGAGCAGCTGTCAGTTTGATATGATACCTCTATCTGAGGCGAAAGACAAAATCCAAGGAGGAGGCTTCACCTTTTCTGTCAAATCAGCATCACAGGGGCAAATTACAGCCAGATTATTGAACCCAAATGTACTATTAATTCATTCTAACTATATTCCTGTGGTGCTGCATGCATAAAATAGTAAATTCTTTTTCTCAAAAATTCCCCTGGAATATAGATTTACGTCTTCCGTGTGTGAAATGTTTCTGAGAAAACACAAACTGTTTCAGCGAACGAGATGTTTTCACACTTACAGTAAAAGAAAATGAGAATTCCCATCTCTCAGATTGCAGACGGCCCTTGGAAATAATTGAAAATCTGGGACGGCGTGCGCATTTGAGTATCCAAAGGGGAACAATTGTTGGAATAGATGTTTACCTGCGTTTGTTTTTCTCCCTGTACGTCTTGCTTGAATTTCCCTGTATGTGTGAAAACACAAATTCACATCAGGACATTTAGCCACGCTGAAAGCCAACACGCCGCTCCTCGCCATCCACATAATTTCTAATAAATACTTTTTTTTTCCTCTCTCTCTCTCTCTCGTTTTCTCTGACTGTTTTTAGACCACAATCATTTGTCATTTCAGGAGCCCTTTTCATATATTTGCAGCAGAGAAACGCTCCATTATCTGGGCTGACTATCTTTTCTCCTGTCTGGAGTGTGTAGCTCAAAACAGACCAGCAGGGGATTTACACACAAACACACACACAGACATCACAGTTTACCGATGCACATTCAGCTGTAAGCAAGAATGGCAGCTTTAAGGAGGGCCGTCCTGAAGCCAAAGCGATGCTCCTTCACGCCGGGAAAATAATATTTTACGTGAGCTCTGAGGTGCTGATGTTGATTTATTGCAGGAGCAGCTGAAGAAACCTGTTAATTCCCTATAAAACTGTTCATGGTGGAACAAATGAGAGCGGCATAATGGAGTGTGATTAATCACATTACAGAGACACGGTGCGGCGACACACACAGGTTATAATCCTGAGTCATAACTGTCAGCCGTTTAGCAGATCGGGTTGAGTTACAGGACTGAGAGGCTTCAAGGAGCCACTCCACAATTAAAATACTGTAATACCACAAAGGCAGTGACACAACAGTTGTTTTGTTTGCATTTTATACCATTAATGTAATAATTTTCTTATGAAAAATCAGCTTTTTAAAAAAACAAAAAAAACAAAAACCTGACATTCCAAATCAATGACATCAAAACTATTTACTTTCATTTTGGATAAATCAGACTTTAAGATATAGTAAGTAAGCATTAAAGTCAGTGTGCAGCAGCTATATTAATCAAACACTACTGCAATTTATGTTTTTTTCCTGCTTCATTATTTAAGGAAAGATCCAAGAAATTTTTGTGTGGTTTAAAGATGAAAACCGTGATTGTTTTAGCTGATTAATGCGGCGTGGATGTGAGCAGCAGCTCGGCACTGAGAGCGGAGCTCAGAGGATGAAGTCTAGTGCTGTGATGCCATCTATTGGAGCGCCGGCTGCCTCCGCGGCTGCAACACACACATCAGCCTCACAAAGCAGCTCCAGTCAAATTCAAAAGAAAAAAGGGAATTACCAACACATAAAGGATCGATTGTAGCCACATAAATAAATGGCAATTAAATAAAACCGATGGCATGATTACACAGATGATAAATTTACTTTTGAAATAATTCTTTCTACAATTTCTAGAAAATAAATGGTGGCATGTTTTTGGATGAATCTATCCGACTGGCATCACTGACAAATAGCGGAATGAAGCTGGAAAACATGCTGGAAAAATTGAAGCGGCAAAATGAAACAAAGACTTGAGATCTTTTTAAAAAATTGATCAATTTGAATTTTATATTTCTTATTCCACTGGAAGTAATTACAAATTGATTTTTAAATGATGCCACAGGAAAAAAAGGTTCTATATTTAAATACAGTGCAAGCATTTTTACACTTAATCCTCCATACACAAGAGATATCCTTCCAGCCCCAGCAGCCTAAACCTTAAAAGAACTACATGTGCAACATTCTGAGGAAGAAACTGAGGCTCTCATCATTTCACGCTCGTTGTAAATCTCACACCACCAGTGTGAGTGTGGGATAAAATATTTCAAGCTGAATGTACAGCCTGAAAAATAAAACTGATTGATTGAGAAAGAGATTTGTTTTACGTCGATGAACAGAAGGATTCAGACTCTCATGAAACACTGCATGTCTTCTCTGAAACGTAGATGTCAAACAAAGATGGATAAAACTCACACATTCAGATGAGATACAGCCTTAACATCAGTCCTATAGATTAAACATTAATTTAAGATATTAGACGCAGAAATGAAACAAGTGCAAAAAGCACATAAATAACAGCGGAACATTCCTTTTCGATTTTGTTGGTGAAGATATTTTAAAGGGAGCTTTCTGTCTGTAAAAAAGAATTTTCATTTCATCCTCGACGATTTGGTCCTGCTGCAGATCTGAGGCTCCTTCACCAGAGCTTGTCTTTTTATTTTTCTAGGTGATGTGTAACGTTCATGCTGCATGCATTTTGAAGCGGTTTGCATTCAGCTGCACATGCAGGATCTCACAATGGGCTCAGTTCTGTGCGAGCGGTGTACTTTTCCACAGAATGCATTGGTTTATGTATTAGAGATACCTCCGCACACACGATCCAGTCTGCGGCTGTAAGACCTCTGTGTTGTATGAGTGTGATTAAGTTCCTCTGTGTGCCTGAGATAATGAAAACAATCCTCTTGTTCTCCCTCTCTCACACTCCTGCTATCTTTCCTCCACGGTGTCTCTCGCTCCTTCATCTCTTTATTCCCTTTGGTTTTATTGCAGGGGGCACTGAGAGCACACACGCAGACACACACTTCTGTGCACGCAAACGACCGCTCATGCAAAAATCAGCTACAGACGATAGAATATAGAAATGTAGAAACACATCACACAAATGTGTTCATACAAAAAGCTTCTCTTAGGTTTACGTCTGCATCGATGACGGGAACTCCGAGCGCAACCTGCATAATGCGTCGCAGCGAAGCAATCGCTGCAAAATGTGGTTGAAATGAAAAGCAATGAGAAGAAGAAGACTACAAGGAGAAGAACCCGGGTGTATGGACACAAGTTTCATCAAATTCAGAGTTCATTTCTTGCTTCCTAGCTTCTCTGATGGTTTCATGAATATGAAATGTCTGCTAAGGCCGTAATAGTCACCAGATCTCAAATCGACTGCACACCTGTGGGACGACTTTTGGAGACTACTCCCCCATTTGTTCATTAAAGTTGGGTTTAATTCGTCCCATATCTGCATGGGTTTGTATGATATGTAAATGTTTCCTTCAGATTTCACGAGTCTGTGCTCTGCTTTGTTGTTGTCGGTCGTGTTCCTCTCCAGGCTAATGGTGCTTCATTCTCTTTTGTGGCTTAACGGCCTTCAACCGCTGCAATCACTGCTATAAACAATAAAGAGCCATATACTGTATCCATGTCTATTCTGTTCCTATGGGAGCCAGCTATGTCAATTTATTTGAGCACATGTGTTTTCTTTCACAAACACTCGTCTGTGGCATCCGAGCTCAAGGCTGACGCTGAATAGCGCACATGAGGCTTCATCCTTGAGCGCCGCGTCTAAACCAATAGCGACGCGACGCCGCTGACCTTGTCTGAAAGGCCGCGCGCGTTCCGAGGCCCTCTCAAAAAAAAAAACCTCCCCGTACCCGTCGAGTGTGCCTTACAATGCGCTTCTTCTGAAGAGACCTGCGAGACTGGCAAAGAGGCGACAACAACATTGCTAATGTGACGCGCAACATGCTCCTCACGACCGCTGTGTTTCTGATGAACGCCACGCTGTAAATATCAGCAAAACATTTCAGTCTGTAAATACGCTTTCTTAAACACATTAAGAAGGTGGGGACCTGTTTCAAATTATATAAAAAAGCAAACAAATAAAGATAAAAGTGGCTTCATGCAGCTCATGTAGAGAAATTCAAGCCTCCAGAGGCCCAATTTGGTTGAAAACATAAATATTTACAACCATCTTAAGCTTAAAACTTTACTTTACTACAGCTAAAAGTGTTAGCGCTCACCTCAAACACACACCCTGCCGTGTGTGACGCACGCCTTCAGGTAAACGGTGAGTGTTGGATGTAAAACTCTCTACAAAAACAAGATGTCAGCAGATACGATTCCAGATATGTCGATTAGCCGATTAGCTTAGCTCAACACTCAGCTCAGATACTCAGATACTGAAAGTCCATCCTTTTTGCTGAGGCAGAAAAACAAGACAGTCTAGCCTCCAGTTAGTTTGTACAGTTTTATTATAAATGTAAAGCTTTTGACAGAAAGAATTTCAACAAAACAACACATTTTTTCTCTTTGGGCCATGTTTCATCCTCCAGCCGTCCACCTCCAGGTGCCGAGCCGGTGTTTGAAACCCACCTATATCCTGCATGAGGGCGGCGGCCTTGTGCGGCGAGGCCAGCGGGTCTATCTGATAATTGACTGTGAAATAAAGGGCTGTTCCTCTCTGGAGTCCTCTCTGACACCCACATCAATCTGTCTTCACTTAGAGGAGGCCTTACCCGGCCCCTCCCTCCACCCTTCCATTCATGCATCCACCACTTTATACCTCGCACCCCCTCCCTCTTTCCTCCACACACTCCCCTCCCTCCTTCGCTGCATCCCATCAACACCACTTCTCTTGACGTGCTAACAGCTGTTTGACAGTAATGGCTCTAAAAGCAGAGCAGGGTGCCAGTCGATGCGATGCTGCGTGTGTCTCTGCTCACGTGTGTGTGTGTGTGTGTGTGTGTGTGCGTGTGTGTGTGTGTGTGTGTGTGTGTGTGTGTGTGTGCAGCGAGAGGCCTTGAGGCCTGAAGAGGTTCCGACGCGCCGCCATCAACAACAACTGATGATGACAAGCGTATGCTCCAACAACAAATACACACATGTTCCAATCAATTATGTGCTGCTGAATGTCGCATTTTATGTCACGGCGAGAATGGGAATTATGAAAACTGCACTCTCATATAAAAGAACTATTTATTGCACTATCAATATGTTTGTGAACATCAGCGTGATTGCACTTAGACGAAGACCTGCAGATGACAGACGTGCAGCAGAGTTCAGTCAGGACACGACCGACACGGCGTTCAATTAGCTAAAGATTCAATCAGAAAGCCTTCATAAGCAGCAAAATTTAGCAAATTATTTCTACAACAAATTGTCTCTAGAATAATCGATCCGTGTGTGTGTGTGTGTTTTTGCGTGTGTGTGTGTTCACCTCCAGTCATTTGTCCCTGCCTTCCCCAGACTGAGTATTGTGATGCTGTCATTTTGCCGTTTGACGGATGGCAGAAGATTACAAGAAGCCTCATCATCTGGCTCATCATCTGCACCATTAGTTATAGATACACACACACACACACACACTTTAACTGCTGCTTATCCATTTGGCATGTTGAAGCCAGCGCACACACACACACAAAGACACAGTGATGTGTTTGTTTTACTTCTCTGTGCCTTCATTCATCGCTCACCTTCTTTGTGTCTCTCGGTCAGGAATGTTCTTCCTTTGCTCTTCATTTAAATGCCACACACTCACTCAATCCATCGCATACTTACATACTGTCACTATGTCACACACACACACACACACACACACACGCAAACAAACACACACACACACCCCTCCCCACTCCGAAAAATCACATCAGGATTCATTTCAGTGGGGGTGAAATTAGAAATAATCAGAAGCGCTCACAGAACGTCATACAACCAACATCAGACAGTTAAAATCTGAAGGACAGCTAAAATCTAAAAAGGTAAAATAAAAAACACAAGTATGCTTTAGAAGGTGAGGCTCCTTTCCTGTCCTCTTCCCTCCTTTCTTCATCTGCTTCACCATTCTTACACTAAACGAGTGGCAATTATGGGTAATCCACTCCTCGCATTGTTTCGTGCATCGACTGCTGCTGCAGTGTGGATAGTGGGGGCACGGCATGGTGGTGTGTGTGTGTGTGTGTGTGTGTGTGTGTGTGTGTGTGTGTGTGTGTGTGTGTGTGTGTGTGTGTGTGTGTGTGTGTGCGCGCGCGAGACATTTTCCTCTCTAACATAAAAAGAGAAAAATAGTGTCGAAATAAATAAGAGAAGAGTCAAATAAAGAAATAAAGAATTAAAACTCAACAGAATCATGTTTCTTTTATATGAAATGAGGTTGCTTGATAATAAAAAATATTTGCACTAAACACAACATGCATTTTAAAAATTAAACTAAAACAATGTGCATCGCAGCAATTAATCTACCTAAATTCTAGGAAACTTGCGCAAGAGAAACAGTAAAGGTGATGAACTAATTTAATGCATGTAGACAAATTTCTATTAAACATCGAAACGGGATCAAAATAAGTTTCTTCTCCGTTGTGTAAAAACTATCTTCCTCTGGTGACCCTTGGTGTAGCTCAGGGCTCTCCTCTCTCTTATCGCCAGGAAACAACCCCTGATGTCTGATGGAGTGGATCCTCGCTGCTCTATCTGTGCAGGGTTTAACATCTGGGTTGTCCCTTGTTCCTCCTGGTCCACTAATGCAGCTCTGAACACTCATCGCCCCTCCATATCACCCTCATTAGCTTATCGGGACAAGACAAAAGGGAATATTAACACCACCTGGCTGCTTGGGGGGCCAAGCTGTGGTGCTAAATCTAGATAGCAGGTATTACTGTACACGACTCCCAACCCCAGCTGCTGATACAAGTCTGTAAGCCTCTCACTCCTTATCATCTTAAGACAATACCCCTCTGATTCCAACCTTCAACACGAGAGCCGGTGTATTTACTGGACCTCCATTCCACATGGATCCTGAAAGTCCACTACAAGACCCCCAAACTTCACCCTAACCCCCTCTGGATCCTCATTACCTTATCTTGCTAACACAAGGCCGGGTGTTGGTAGCTGTCGTTACCTTAAGGTCTGACTGATTGACTTTGCTAGCTTTTGGATTAGCTCTGCGGCTAACGCAGACCAAGGTGAGGGCTGTTTTAATGCAGAAGATTTGGAGCGGAGAGCCGCCTAATTTCTTCTTCTATCGCTGCTAGCAGGGCTTCGAAGGGCTTCCTGTGAGACACAGCGAGCGGCGAATAAGACAAAGTAGCACGAGGTTAATCCCAGCAGTGGAGAAGTCAGAAAGTATTAGAGGATATTTAAATGAAGGCACTCGAACACACCTGTTTTAAACCTCCATCAGGCTGAACATACATTATTCCAGAAGCTCTTCTCCAACTATAAACAGATGCAAAATTCAGCAACAAAGTATGATCCAAAATATCTCACTTTAGAGTGCAAACTATGCTCCATATATCAGTTAAGCACTAATATATGAAAATTAAAATATATCTGAACCTACGTTGTAACATTTCAACACTGTGTAAAACATAAATAAAACAGAATCTAGTAAATTACTTATTATTTTTTTGTAACCCTGGTAACGGGTGATCCTCAGTCTTCCAAATAATTTAGGAATCAGGGCTGTAGACATTTGAATAAAAACAAACAAAAGTAATTCTCATTGACTATTATGACTATAATTATGACATTACAGTCAGAAAATGGTTCTAAAATATTAAAGAAAAAAAGTGCAGGAAAATAGAACGTACAATTGAAAGAAATGTTAAATCAGTTTATGCACAGCATCCATTTGCCCCCCCCCCCCCCCCGCACACGACCAAACTCCTTCTTTATCACCATATTGTCAATGTGTTTGATTCACACAAAGCCTTCCATTGCTTCCACAAACACAGTGGCACTCATCATGTGCAGTGAGCAGTGGATCATGGGAGTTCATAGGTTAAGTACAGAAGCTATCCAAATCAGTAGGTTAGCTTGCAGACTGAGGAAATGATGGGCTTAATGACCGGCTGCTGCTGCTGCTAATGACTGCCTAGGCACACTTAGCTGGGGGAGGGATGTCGAGCCTGACTGACAGGTGCACATGCACACACGCACACACACACACACACACAGACACATAAACACATGCAGGTGCGCTCTCACACACACTCTGAGATTACAGCTGAAATCAGGCCCTCTCCTGTTCAATGATGTGTAATTGGCGGTGAGACCGGACTATCCAATCCAGGGTGGCAGAAGCCCCGCTCACTGCTTTAACAGCCCATTAACTGTTATTAAGGGGTCCCTGGGGGGTTGAACGGGTCACCACACACTGCTCACCTAACACAGATTAATAACCCGTGAGATTTAATAGAAGATGCACAAATGCTAAATAATTTCTGACTCCGCAGAGGGCGAAAGGGTGAGGACGAAAAGCAGGAAAAAGTAACACGAAATAGGAATTTTATACTTCCATGTTCAGTGTTACCTGTACCCACAGCTGGACTGTGTGTTTAAGGCTTTTATTCAGAATTAATTCTTAAATTGATGTGTGGCCATAAATGCAAATCAACAACTAAATAAAAAAAGAGAATTTATACTTCGATGTCTCAGTTAGATGATCTATTTTAAGACCATTTCATGTTTTAATATGAATATATGATGATTTAAGGGCTGACAATTTTATTTCATGTTGCCACATATGATGCCAATAACAGTGTGTCTGCTTGCATGAAACTAGATGTAGATATAAGTATGATGGAAACTCTTATTTACATTACTTTCATTATTATTAATAATATTGTTTTTTCTTTCTGTAATTTAGCTGTTTTTATCCTGGTTGCTGCCCATGGTTTACGTTTGACTCTTCCTAATGAATTACAGATAGAACCTAATGTTGTACCTCAGTCAATAATGATAAAGATGAAGGCTTGTGTGTCATCAGAATTCAAATATATTTCGTATTTGACAGATCTTCCATGTAATTGATTGTCAGTGGTGTTATTTATTTATCTCATTTGAGGGTTATAAGAACTTAAGAATATCATTCTGGAAGTTTGTATTTTGAAAAGTGAATTTTTAAAAATTGCAACCGTCAGAAAACTTTAGACTTTGTGCTCGAATTAATGTAAAAAAAAAATATTCACGACGGAACTTATGAGTAAAAAGGTGTTTAAATAGAGTGAAGGTTGAGTAAGTAAAGCAGGTGACAGGATGTAATTAAAACAAACTAAAAGTGAAACGCCAGTGTATGCCTGACATTCACACACACACACACACACACACACACACACACACACACACACACACACACACACACACACACACACACACACACACACACACACACACACACACACACACACACACACACACATACACCTGTGCAGTGACTGTAACCCTCCAGACGTGTTAGCGGGTGGCGACACTCAGATAGCTCATTAACCATAACTGGATTTTCAGCAGCGCATTTGTTCCAGTGCAAATTCTGACATTTTAATATGTCAACAGAGAAATCAGCTCATTTGAATGTTGTTTATTGTTTATTGTTCCCAGAAGAAAAAAACAACTGAGGGGGGGAAGAAGGTGTCTGAGGTGAAATTAGACCAACTTGAACCGCTTTGTGCAGTTAAATCAAACTTTTTCACGACATTTGGATCTTATGTAGTTCTGACTTGATGTTCATGCCTGTCAATGGATGACTGGACGTCCAGTGTGATTTATTGATGAGACATTGGCTCATCTGGTCAGGTCGTCCTGCCATGAGATACTGAGGTGTAGATTGAACGATTATCAGTCTGGATGAGCTGGCGGCGCCGCTGTGGATGTCTGTGTAAGTGGATGAAGGGACTAAGAAATATTGTAAATGCTCATTTTAATGTCACACACAACCTTTTCTTAGTGTCTTTTTTAACTGGGAGCTGCAGAAAGCTTTACAGCTACAGTATTTACAGTATCCTCTCATCCAGGTATTTCTGCGGTGCTGCAATGCTTTTGTTTAGCTGCACTCAAGCTACGTTTAAGAAGTTTCAGGAAAACACTACATCACCATAGACTGGCACTGACATTGAATGCTTGTCAAGTCATCAGTGGATGGTTGAGAAAATATAATAGCACCTGTGTCAACAGCCAATCAGCTTGTGGTCACCTGATCAGGTCAGTAATCTGCTGCTCAAAGGAATTCAATGTGTGAAATACGAGATTTAAGACAGAATTGGACAACAGAAGGGAGATTGGTACGTTATTAACTAATTAGGTTGATAACTTCTAACAGGATTTAATATTAATTCATGTTGTGTGTTGTGTTAGGCCACGCCCACACCATACCACCTGCTGATGAATCCTGAGACACTGCAAGAGATTGATAAAACTTTCCATGTGGGTGACAGCCTGAACAAATTGTTCTGGTGGGGAGATGGTGACACCCGAGATACTCGATCTCACATTGTGAGCCAGCCTGTGACAGCACATCACGTTCACCACAAGTACTGAACTACAATAAAAGTAATCTTTCATGTGAAAGTTGTTTCAGCTGTTTTTGGTTCGAATTAATCCATATTAGTGGAAACTGGCATCACTTTTTGTCCTGTTTGTGTTTGAACTTTGAACCAGACTTTGCTTCCAAGTCAAATGTTGAAAAGGTTCTAAGGTCAGAGGAGAATGTTGCAGGTTCAAAAGCCAAAAAGAAAGAAACCTAAAACTCTGACACAGAGCCAAAATGTTTAAAATAAAGCTCCTAGCCTTACAATGCATTAGTATATCTAGCACCATGTCATCAGATTATTAGAGTGGAGCAAAAAGAATATTTCAAAGTTGTGGGTGGAATATTCAACTGCAGTATAAGCCTGTAAAAAAGGTACTTAAGTATAATACCCGAATTTCGCTCCAGAAGACATTTAGACATTACGTTTGTCTTGCAATCTCACGCTCACAATAAAAGTTCCACTTTCCACAGGCCCGATCACCAACGAATCACATCACGTGTCGTCGCTGTCGTTCTCCGCTTTAGCTCTCAGGTGTAGCTCTCCCTACATCCTTTCTGTTTGACCGATTGATAATCACAATCAATTGAAAGAAAATGCATTCAGGCCATGTCAAAACTGTACCACCGTTAATTTGCTGCATCAGACTAGGATGGAACAATCCACCAGCGAACCACAACTTACCGGCGAGCACGTAAGGAATGCTGATTGTCATTGTCTGTGTCGTATCGTAACAAATATGAGGCAGGTGTAAAAAAAAAAAAGGCTCTGACTTAGGCTGATTAAATGTGGGAAAAATCAAAAAACTAGAACCTTTTTCAAAGAAAACAATCATAAAAACAAGTTTGGAGATATTCTCTTGCAGTGCAGGAATAGTTATTAATTGAGGAAAGCATCAAAACTATAAGACGATATACTTGATGTGTTATATGGCATTAATATGGAATTAAGGTACTACAAAAAAATGCACAATACATACAGGGGAGAGGGAACGGCTCTCTGAGAGGTGCACAGAGAACTAGACAGATTAGTAGGATAGTAAACAGGATGGATCTGTGATATCCGTCATTAATAACTCACCGCTTTGCAGGAAGGGACTTCAGGTGACGCTCCGGTCGCTGCAGACGAGGAACTAATCTGTAGGCCGGAGACAGATTAGATTTAAATATCCATGAATGCTTGAATCAATTACAGTTAAAGAACAGCTGCCTCTAGTAGAAACGGTCTGTGCTGTCAGACCCATCATCAGGTATCGCTGCTCTGACTCCGTCTCAGGTGAGCTGGATGAAGGACCCGCCTATGTAAGCAGCATCTGCTCCATATTCTGTTGCTTTCTCTTTAACCTACGTGTCAGGCTTAAATTGCACAAATACGAGCGTACATTCATCGGTAATGATCTGACCTTTCGTGACAGCCGTCAACGTCCTGTACAGGTGTCACGCAGGTAATAATCCAGCAGATCCACGCAGGTGAACAGGAGTGTCCCTCAGCGGTCAGGTGCTCCTCACCACATCCAGGCGGAGGAGGAGAAGAAGAAGAAGAAGAAGAGGACACAAATTTGAAATCCCTGGTAATCCTCCAGCAACAATGATCCCAGCGTGATGCTCCATCCGCATCTCCAGTATCCTTTCGGGGTTTTTTTTTTTTCCCCCAAGGAGGCGTCGCACCTTTTGAGCGCCGGGCTCGCCCGACCCACCTGCAGCGGGACAACAGGTGAGAGGAGATCAGCAGCCCCTCGGCGCCGTGGAAACCGTTCCGTCATCCTTCTTCTCTCCTCAGCATCGACAACTCCTGCCTGTTCCTCGGAGTGTCTCTGCCAAGAGTAGCCAGGCACAGCCGTCCTGTTTTGCCGCTCTTTGCCAAACACACTCACACAAACACACACACACACACACAAGCACAGAAGAGAGTGTTGTTTTCTTTTTTTTTTTTTTTTCAGCAGCCGAGCTAACCCTGAGCCAGGGCCCAGTCTGCCTTTGAGATGCTCTCTAGCCCACAAACACAAGACGGCTTTCATTATCTTGCCCGTCGCAGCACAAGGCCTAGCTTCTAAAAGCTACTGATTTCTTTCTTCCTTTAGCCCCCTTCACAAAGGGAGGGCATTTTGTAAATTACTTGCTCGTTTCAGACCAACAAAAGGTACTTTCATTGAACCCTCCTCTCCCCCCCCGCTCCACCACCACCGCAGCTCTCTCTCTATCCTCCCGCCATTTGATTTTGCTCAAATTTGATTACAAGGCTTGAAAAAAGGAGGGGAAGAAAAGAGAAGAGGAAATAAGAAAGCCCCACAGATGGCGTGTTCATTCATGGCTGTGAATGGCTTTATACGGGCTGCCTTTATACATGTGGCAATCCAAAGACGCTTCAGCCGCGCCGCTAAAAAAAGAACTTGACAAAATTATTGGTTTGCCGGCGTTTTTTTTTACACAACCGACGCGGGGAACTCAGAGAAAGACGAGCTCGCCTTCTCTTTCTTTCCCTCTTCTTCTTTTTCTTACGCTCCGCATCAAAACAAAGTAGACGAGGCGTTTGATTGCCAGAGAAAGAACATGTTTGCCTGCATGTAAAAGTGTGTTGTCATATTAATAACCACCTGCTCCGAGGGGCCTACGTTATAGGCCACGTTCAACAAAGTCGCACATTCAGCAGAATGGACAGGGAGGGAAATTAACAACACTCGCTTGAACCAAAGGATTTGACGATACGCAAATATATGGAGCTCAGAGTGAAGTCAGAAACATTAGCCGGCACAAAGCGCGGAGCGTTCTGTTCTCTCACAGACTGTAATCCTGTTTCCACAATGGGCTACTCACTCCACACTTGTTTTCTTCAGGAGGATAATTATAGGTCTGCACACACACACAGACACACACAGACACACACAGACACACACACACACACACACACACACACACACACACACACACACACACACACACACACACACACACACACACACACACACCACAGCTCTCCTGCTTTCTAACTAGCAGAGGAGAGGATTGAACTCTGGTTTGTTATTCCATTACAGTATCATCACACACTGAGGAGCAGAAGATGGAGATCTGGTTTGCCCACTCTGGTTCAGGCAGACTAATGGACCGGGGGGTCGGTTCATTCATGGATCCGCTGACCAGGCAACAGAGGCCAGAGGTAGAACGGTTAAACCGTGAGCGAGGTCAAAACAAGCAGAAATCTTTCACAGACGGAAATTCAACGACTGCCAATCCGTCTTCTTTGTGTGATTTTGAAGTGGGAAGCAAAACCGCACAAAAGTTCCAGAGATGTAAAGAAGAAGATCTGAAGATCATTAGAATTCAAAATACGATCTTAATGAGTTCAATAGTAGTCGAGATATTCCTCGACCCAAAAAAGTGAACCAGAAAAATAAATACATAAATATATAAAGAACATCTCAAGAGACAAATTGTTACCATGACTACAGAAGAAAAGATGCTGTCAATGCATGGAAATTCGGATGTAACAGATGATGTGAGGAGACGTGGAATCACCTGAAGACATTGATAACAGGTGAAAGCACAGGAGCTGTGACTACTCTGGGGTAAAACTGGTGTTTATGACTAAAACCAGTAACTAGCAGCTCAGAACCTCCTTTTCAAAAAGTTTAGGTTGTCATAAAAGTTTTTCCTAGTTTGGATTGCTGGATCAAACTGATAAAGATCAGAGCATCTACAAATATTAATGCACAACTTTTAAACGCTGTTAAGGTTTTCTGTGATCCCGTCTCATGTAGCCGGATTGTTTGATGGTCCCCATTCCCCTCATCCACTTCAGCTTCATTCTATTTACATTTGAGGCGTGCAGGTATGTGTCCCAGAAACTCCATCACCACGTGACATCCCAGGATGCAGAGGTGGCTTTATTCAAGCTGCGTTTTAACGTGGAATCAAAATGACTAAAGTCCTGTGAAATAATACTAAGCATCATCTAACTTGATGAGCAACCCAGCTAGGGGTACTGACAGCATTAAGGTCGCTAATTCTGAAGCTTATTCTGTTCATCAGTATGACATGTTTCTGGTCAGGTAGTTTTTTTTTAAATATGAAAGCTTTAAAAATAATTGTAATTTTATATATTTATTAGACATCCAACAGTTGTAAACAATAAACTAGAAGCTATTTCATTCCTGGAGATTAAAACATTCAAAACAGCTTTCAGGAATAAAATAATGCCCTCCCACTGGGGAATATTGTTTTAACACACACCCTTGTAATCCGTCACTCACACACACACACACACACACACACACACACACACACACACACACACACACACACACACACACACACTATCACACACACCCCTTCTGACAGAAGAGATATAAAGCTGTGAAATGCTGACGGGACAGAAAAGCAGCTCTCAAAGCTTCCATATCTACCACTTTAGAGATATTAGTACCACCAGCCGTCGCCGCCAGCCGACCCGCATTACATCCACCCTCCAACCCACCTGACGGGGGCTCAACACATCACAGACCCGACCCACTTCCCCAGACTGTTTTTTTTTTTATATATATATATATAAAGAGGACAATTTGATTCTTTTATTACTGATGAGGCCAGAGATTCCCTCAGTGGTCAGAGAACATCCCTAATCAGCTGTCAGGTCTCCATCCACAAACCTGAAGTAATTATTGTCTCAAGATAAAAACGGAAAGCAGGGGTGATTTTTTTTTTTTTTAAAGGCGAAAATAAACTGGAGATAGAAATGACCTTAATATTATTTCTCTCTCTGGGCATTTCCAATAAGAGTATTCCATCTGAGGGTTTGATAAAAGGATTATGCGGAAAGCTTTATGCTGCTGGAGTCAAATCTGGATACGGAAGGAGAGCTGTTTGATTGAATAATTCTTGTTTCCTTTCTGCCAACCTAGCAGTCTTCTTTGGGGGAAAGTAAAAATCAGCATTATGCCAGATTTACACATGTGCTCTGACCATCCAGCTATGTCCAGCCACCTCATCGTTGCAGGGAAAGACAGTTTTACCTTAAACACTCAAGAAAACCTACAATTTAACATGAAATCCAACTCAGGTTGCTGGAGTTTTGAGTATATTTTAAAGTATAAACTTCACATATTGAGGTCAGATGTTGAGGTCATCATCCTGGGGGGGCAGAGCGCTACTAATGATGCAGTAACTTGGTTTAGTTATGTTTCTGAGACTGAGGTGGCTTCTTGTTGACAGCTGTATGCTAGCTCATATTAGCCACTATGGAAAAGAAAGTTTGCATTTGCTCAGACATCCGTGATATTAATCAGTTTAGCCTCAATGAGCGGACAGGCACTGAAAATCCTCACATTACTTGTTAATCTGTGCCCGATATTATTATCAACCACTGGTAAATTGAGATTAAAGCAGCCTGAAACCCACATAGTCTAAATTCTTCAGCAACTCCTGCAATGTTACTGCTACCTGCGAATGGCATCCTGGAATAAATTATTACTTTCATTATTCATGAGTCATTTAGTTTAAAAAGAACTGAATATTGTCTAACGAACCAGTAAAAACCCACAGCCTCCTCACTAGGAATTAGAGAGAATTCTGCAACAAATTAAAATATAAATGATTTTTAAAAAACTATTTTTGCTTCTAATATAATTAAATGATTCATTTTTGGCAATTATTGACCATAAATTAGCTTACTGATCACAGCAGCGTTCAGTCCAACAGTCTAAGGAGGGATTATTTCTATTTCCTGTACATGTGTTGTTAAAGTCCGTGTTTGTATCTTTGAACGTTGTCAAACAGAAAACTGAACAAAACGCGAATTCCTTTCGTGTAATTTTTTTACGGCGTTAAACTAACAAAGTGTTGTTAATCTGCTGTCATCAGGAAACATCAGCAGGCTGTGATTGGTTCCTTTGACCTCAGTTTATTTATCATAACAGGTTTGTGACCTCATGACCTGCTGTTATTCCTGCTGCCTCCTCCAATCAGCCCCCTGAAGCACCGACAAACCGTATGGGAGAAAGAAATGTGTGGGACGAGTTTCGGTTTAAGGGTTTAGTGTAGGGCTCAGTTCAGAATGATTGTAATTCTACTTCCTGCTGAGGAAGGAGGTCAAACAGGATGGAGAGTCTTCCTCACTCTCACTGAAACATGTGGAATGAGTGATTCCGCTGAGTGATTTTTCTTTGGAAGGCTGCCGTTTTCTGATAAATGAGTCTTCTTTATTTTGGACAGTCAAGGTAAAGGTCATGACATCATTGTCTCATCAACAGATATCATCTCCATGGAAACCAGCGTGTGTGTGCTGGAAGCCGTAGTTTGTTTCATAGTTAGTCTGAGTAGTAGTTGTATTTTAACTCTGGACTTTAAGTTTATTTATTGGTCCTCTTCCTTTCAGACAGATTTCTGTTCTTCCTGGTTCAGAGACAGATTATCATCTCAAATGGATTGGGTTTGGTTAACTGACAAACTAATGCACAAACACTTGTCTCTTGAAGTAAATTTAGCCAACAACACTTACATGCCCTTACTTCAACATTGCTCTTACATTTACATACCACTAATGAAGTATTGCTGCTTTCACACAAAGATGTCAATAACTACATTTGCACACCCATCTCCGACGAACAAAATCACAAAAGAAGGGCTTGCAGTTGAAATCCCACTCTTTGCTTGTTGCTATGGACTCTCAATGTTGAAAAGTGCATTTGAATGTTTGAATATAAGGGTCGACACATTGACCTTTCCTTTTGTGGTCAGGAAATTCAAAAAGTCAAACTGTCTTTCTGTGACGCTGACTAGAAAAACAGAAACAGGCCCATTTCATTGCAATATAGGGAAGACAGAAAAGTCATTTGTCTGTCAGTTTCTATCAGTCTACTTCTCATAATTTTCATAAAGAACATGCGTGCATGAACTATTGTACTTCCCAGGAAAGCAACTGAAAGATGTTCTTCATCCTATCCAAAAAAAAAAAAATCCCTACATTAAGAAACAACCTGGTTTGAAAACAGGGTTTCTATGATCTTCAGGGCGTTCAGGACTCTTTGTACAAAGAAGGCAAAGCCATCTGAGATCTGTCTTTAATGCCTTCTAAGTCAAATACCAAACATTCTTAGCTGAAGAACTTCCAAAGAATGAGTGAAAACCATCAGACTAACGCTCAGTAATTCTAAGGCTCTGGTGGAAATAAACTGAAGCTGTCCAGGACTTTATCTGTGGCTGTGGAGAAGTTCAACTCATCAACGGTGCAGTTTTATTACAGAAGCGCCAAACAAGAGTTTGAGGTCTCATATTGACATCTGTATTTGTAATTTTTCTTAAAACGTGAAGGATTTTGTCAATTACGTGTTAACTATTACATTTAACCACCAACTATTTGGATAATAAATTGTTTGTTTTGAGTCATTTCTTAAATAAAAAAGTTTAAATATTCTCCTTTCAGCTTCTGATATGAGAATATATTTTAATATTTTAGCACCCTGACAGTAATGTGAAGTCAGAAGGTGTGAGGACATCACCTTTTCAAAGAAGTGATAAGCATCTTCAAATATTTTCTGCCATTTTTTGTACAAAAGAGTTAATAGATTGATAGAAAATGAAAATATTCTGAGTTACAGTCCTATTTTATACAGATTTCTATAGTCGATACATAAAGTTAATATAAGAGAATTTTTTCCTCAGAATGTTTGTCCTTACTTATATTTGAACATATTCCATTTTTTCAGGGTCACAAACAGAACAGAACTTGATAAAACTTTCTTTTTAATAATTTGCTATAAACTTTTTCATGTTTAAATGTTTTTCTCCATAAAAAGAGATGATGGTGCTGTGAAATCAAATCATTTTAAGAACAATTTAGGATGATAACTGGTGATATTAGCAAAAAGTGAAATCATTGTGTTACACGTGTGACAGTGATTCCCTAATGAATGTTTTGGAGGACATTAAGTATTAACATGTGTCCAAAAGACATGGACGGATGTGTCGTGTCAAAACGCCAATAGGATCACCGTTCCTATTGGCAGAAATTTGTCCTTCTAGAGAAGTCATCAAAAAAGCGATTGGTCAATAAATATGAAGCACATAGGTCAGCATCCATCCTGATTTGAGCAGCCAGTCCACATTAAAAGAGGAGGACTGAGTTGAGGTTCATAACTCCCTAGACCTTCCTACTTTAAATCAGTGCTTAAAACAGATGACAGTCGCAACAATTTCTTCAGCAACAGCCTAAAACAACTTCTGATCAACTCACAGCAGAACTCTGACCGAGTGTTTTCAACAGTTCAAAGTCAGATTTCATTTCAAAGCTCTCGAGTCGCCTCGGCCCAGCTGCAGTTCAGCCTCCTCGGCACACGATCCAAATGCCAAGTCTGACTTCAACTCACAAAACACAGTGGAAAGTTCATCGCTCTTCATCACCTCCACGAAGGATCACAGTCTACCTCCTGAGTCAGAAAAAAAGCCACTCTCTGACCCTGAAGTGTGTCTTTGTTATTCCTAATCAATCCCCAGAATCACACACACACACAACCATAACTTTTTTCCTATCCCTCTCTGTTTATGCAGTTCCCACAAGGCATTGCCTTTTAGGCTCCGGCTCTTCTGCGACAAAGACGTCAGGAAAACAAATAATGGTGGGCAACACAACACAACAAAGTCTCCTGAAATACCTTTCGGATGCCCAGAGGAAGTCGCTGGACAGACTGATGAGCAGATAGGTTCCCTCCATCCTCGTCTCTCAGGCTGCCTCCTCTCTCTGCGTGCTGTGGAGAGTGACTGCTCACAGCCAGCCTGGCATATCTAATTAGAGCCAGGCTGTTTCCACTATCAGGGAGAGGATCTACCTCTCCAATCTCTCCTGACTCAATCTTCCCCATCTCTGATTTTCTTTTATATTTATGCTGGAATATTTAATTGTAGACAAAAGGTTACTCTGGGCTCTATTCATTACACACAGGCAGAATAATCTCCTTTAAAAGGCTTGACATTTCAGGCTTTTCAAAAGGGGCTGAAAAAATTATATCCCCGCTTTTGTTAATCAATGAAGTAGAACTCCCCCGAACAAAAGAATTAAATTGCTTGGTTGGGTTAATAAAACACACAGAAATAGCTGCTTCCTGTGGGCTTTTGTGCCTGCCACTGGCTCCCCCCATATGCAACCAGCACTGTAATTCCATATGATTTGAGGTGCAAAACTCTCATTTCTCCACACAGTTGGCTTTTTAAATCCTATTGAATGAGCAGTCTGGGAGGCTGGCTGATTGGGACCTCTTGCCTAAGCCTGGCTGCCTGGCTAGCAAAACAGGCTCTCTCCATTCAAATACGACTTCCACTAAGGAGAGACAGCAGGTCCACTACAATTTACAATTTCTATACTGCCCGTGTCTCAGAAAAACAGTGTAATTATGCAAATGATAGGGGCAATAATTAAGCCCTTCACTGTCACATTGTGTTAGTTGCCGTCATGTTTCAGTCCAATGCTAGGAAAGACGCAGCAGGGCACATTTGGGTGTAAATTGCTCCTTACAGACAGCCTGCAGATGTTCACAGCATCTTCTGTCCTATAACTAGCCATCAGCCCGAGCCAGGGCGCCTCCACATCCGACAAGGGTGCAGCCGCTCCTGGTGTAGCTGCGGGAAAGCTATAACTTCAAGCCATAACTGCTGCATGAGCCAGAGGCCTTCTGGTGGATGATATGCACCATTATGGTTCTAATACACTCTGATGAATGTAATACTCATCATGTAGCCTGATAATACTACATGTTCTCCTAGCTTGCCTGGTCCATGTCCCATTACTAATAGATTTATTGATTCAAGGGGAAAAAAAAGCCAAATATTCCTGGATTCAATATTGAATGCGTTCTTTCCTGTCTCCGGGCCCATCCTAAGAGCACGTTTTGTGGAATTCCATTCAGAAGCTTTTGCATAATCCTATTAACAGTCCAACCAACCTCCACCCAAAACAGAGAAACTGACGCGATTGAAAGATCAACTTCCTCAATATCAGTAAAAATCTCCACGTGTATACAACATAAAAATAATATAAAATGTAATGAGGTTACCAGAAACATACAGGATGATCAGTCATTCTGTTCCGCTAAAATTTCACTGGGAAACAAACAGCAAGCAGAAGACTTTGGAATGTGATTTATGGTATCTCTATCTTAGAAAGACGTGCTTTTTAAGAATAAAGAAAAACATGATGCTAGACTGGAAGCACTGCTTGGTGAATCACAGAGAAAAAGTTGATTTGATTGTTGAGGTCAACATATATCCAGGTTTTGAAAATGATTACTTTATGTTTCCAGGGAGAAAATTGATCTGGTTTGATAAAAGATGTATGACTGGTCTACTGTGTTTCCCTTATTCTTCCACTATGGGTGTAAAGACCTTTTATCATTTAGTAAAATGAGAGTAATAAAAGCCAATACAGCTCAGAAATCTCCACATCAGTATAACACCATTAATACGAAACACTAGCCTCAAATGCTTGTCAAAAGGCCCTGAACACCCACGAGTGTTTTAACTTGCGCAGGCAAATTAGACCTCTGCTTGGGTGGAAGGCGGACACAGTTGTGCTGGTATTCACTTCAGGTCATTATTAAGGTGTAAATGGTGGCAGCAAAGCAAACATGGGAGTGGAGGAGCATCCATAAAGCACGGTCTGCACCCGCACCCCCGCACCCCCGGTCCGGACAGCCCTTCCACCGATGCATGGAAGGACTGAGCTTTGAGCGGACATGGAATGAGAATGGGATTCGTTATTGGCAACAGCAACTGTTGTTGTGAACATCAGTTACATTAAAATAAAAATTAGTTTGTTGGTGTGTGGTTAGCAACAGCAACTAAACCAATGTCCTATATTTGAGAAATTATTTAAATGGAACTGAATTATTCTGAAATGTATTGACTTACAACAAGTGTATAACTTTTGAAAGAACTAATAATAAATTTGGCTCTTAAAATGAAGACTAATTAATACTAGAACTGTAATTTAATCTGTTATAAACAGTGGGTTTGGGCGGCAAATGTTAGCTAACATTTCATTCTAATATCTACGTAGAGACACGGTTAATCATTAGCATTCCAAAAACAGTAAATGTTTAAATTGTCATTTGGCTCAAGTGTGAACAGATATTCTGATAAATTTTAAATGTTAATTTAGACGAGCTAACATTACGCGTTTGTGGTAGAATAAAACACACACAAACAACTAATTTTCCGTAAACTAAATGAGACATAATAAAGTTTTAATTACCTCCTTACAGCTCCGCTCAACTTCCGCGTGACGCAGACAGCGTTCTGATTGGCTGGTGAATTCATTAGATTTGTAGGCGGGGCTTAATGCTCAAGTCCGTCTCCCCGTTGGAAAACCACAACAATGTTTTACGACAGTGCTGCTCAGTTTCCGGTACAATAAGATGAAAGCGAGCATGAGAGGTCGGAAGTTATATCCATGACTTTCAGCGGAATCGGGACGTAACGGACAGACATGGTAGGTCAGACTTTGTGTTTACTAAACGGGACAACTGTCTGAGCTAGCTTCCTGTTAGCAGTTAGCCGATCACTGCGATAATGATCGTTCTGAAAGGGCGAGCTAACGTTAGCCACATGTTTGCATGGCCCACAACTTGATCGAACGTAAATGGCGTTCGATTCAAGCTAAAATTTTAGCATGTGCCCTTTATTTCCGCAGCCATATGACATTCTGACCTTAGTGTTTTGTTTTTTTTGCCTCTTGTCAACTTATCCCGGCAGACCGGTTCCATGGTGGCCGTGGGACTGGCTCTGGCAGCAGCTGGATTCGCAGGTGAGTATAATTTGAAGTAAAGCTAGCTGATTTACCCTCAAGGTTGAGTCTCATAATGCACATGACATGTGCAGTACTTGTTATATCTGCACCATTCAGATCTTCATAGACATTATCTGACGGCAGGAATTTGGATATTTTGCTCTTGTGTTCATGTAATATCTAACATTTATATTTACTTAAAGCATATCTTCCAGTCTCACTGTAAAAAAAAAATACAATTGGTGTTTATTTAAATGAAAATATGTGTTCCACATACTATCTATATCAGATGCATACCTTCCTCCCCCCTCGGTTTTGCCTTGCAGTTCGCTATGCCTTGCAGGCCGCGAAGCAGATGGAGCCTCAGGTGAAACAAGCCTTTCAAAGCTTCCCCAAGACGGTAAGAAGTAAAATATGATACAAGATGCATTCATCGTCTCATCCCTCACTTCATGACTTGTTTTTCCCTGATCCACCGGTGAGCTGTTGCCTGCTTATGTTTTTGCAGGCCTTTGGAAGTGGGTACTACAGAGGTGGATTTGAACCCACGATGAACAAAAGAGAAGCTTCCCTGATTTTGGGTGTCAGGTATGTGAGCGTTCTGCACCATCCAGGGGTGCACATGTTGATCTGTTCACATCGATTAGCACAACAATGATTCACCGTTGGACCTCTGCTCCGTCTTTCAGTCCCACAGCCAACAATAAGAAGATCAGAGAAGCCCACAGAAAGCTGATGATCCTGAACCATCCAGACAGAGGTAAGGTTGGCTCGAAATGCATCTGATGCTCAGTGAATTTATTTATAGCAAATAAATATTGACATGAATAGTTGTTTGTGTATGTGTGTGGCAGGTGGGTCTCCCTACTTGGCAGCAAAGATAAATGAAGCGAAGGATCTGTTGGACAGCCAGATGAAGTACAAATGAACTCTGATCTCAACCATCCCGCTGCAGCGACTTACTCGATCATTAGATATGATTTTTCTGAAATAAATTCTGTACAAATGGAGACGTTCCCTTTTTGATTTACCTTCTCTGTAGCTGGTTTACAACAAGCCAGCAACCTGAAATGATATTCACATTTTTAACAGCAGCCTGTTTGTTCAACGGCGAGGGTTTTGAGCTGGGGCTGATGACACACACACCACCTACACCAGAGAATTAGCAGTAAATTAAAACTGTGACTTTGTAAAAGCACAAGCTAAAGTTGACTATTTAATGGACACTGATCCCATTTTTTTAAATTTGTGAAAGTCATGATTTTATACATCAGTCACAGATTTACGATGAAAAGACTGCAATGTGTTAGAAATCAAGAATCACTTTCTGGTAGCCTTCAGGCACCGCAGATAAACAAACGGACACAGTTGGGGTTTTAGATCTAAATGGAAGATCGAGTTTATTTAAGAACTACCTGCATACAAAACATATTGCACGTCAACCAACCAGAATGATCCGTTAAAAAAAAAAAAAACATACTGTAGTTGGCCCAAAAAAAAAAAAAAAACACTTGGGATGTACCAACTCAGTTACTGCTTTAAAAGAAAACAAGAAAACCCTAAGCAATGCATGTTTTAGTGTCAAAAAGAGCTTCTCTTGTTTTTTTTTTGTTTTGTTTTTTTTTAAATACTGTACATCTTTTAAATAAATAAACCAAATAAACCTTCCTTAGTGGAAAAGTCGTGAGCAGTTTCCAGCCGGCCAGTCTGTGGAAGAACCGTGAAACAAAATTGTCACCCGGCTTTGGCTTTCTAGAAACATCTCATCACTAGGAGAGTCAGGTCCTTCCTGTTCAAACAGGATTCATGCAGTTGTGGACTTCATTTGAATGATGTGACCTTGTGGGGTTTCTTTAAGGAAGCGGTAATGATCAGTATCCTTCTTGTCATCTTTGATTAAAATGTTGAGCGATGAGATGTTTCCAGGAAACCTTGCCCTGATGGCTACATCTCTGTCCAGCTATAAATGGTAACGGGCCAGTTCCCACACTCAACTACAATCAACTTTTAACAGACAAAGTTTAGGTTTCAGTGCAAAGAAAAACAACTTCTCTATCGTCTTTTCCAGACACGCTGTAATTACATCTCTTCTATGAGTGAAGTGGTTGCATATTGAAAAAGGGAAAGCAGCTAACGGCACACTCCTCAACACTTATTTTTAATATATATTTCCCAACAAACATGAATAAACAAACCGAATTTTAAAATAGATATGCCTCTGAAATCCTTTCAGGGTTTTTTCAGTGTTTGCCACCACCTGCCTTCTGTCCAATCAGGGAACGTTTAGCCCATGTGTGGCGTCTACGGCAGGCAGGAAGGGAGTCAAAAAGCAACACCAAAATAAGTGAGACAATTTCAGATGGTGTGCAGAGCCAGGCAACGACATGTTGAATCTACTCTCAAGGCACAACAGCTGATCACAAGTATGTCAAACATACCCCCCCCACCCCTATCCCCATCCGCACTGTCATTCTGCTCATGCAGAATATTTAATCGACAAACTACTTGGAGTCACAAAACATTCTTACAAAAAGGAGGAAGCATTTTCTGAGTCTACCTGGTAAAATACAGTCAGTTTGAAAATCCTGCTGTATTTACCGATTAAAAAAACCTGCTGCATTCGTACCACAGTTTATATGGATGTTATAAACACTGCTATAAACACTCAGAACGTACTGGACTGAAAACTATGTTTAGTGGGAGCCAATCACACGGAGACACGTTACCAGAAACATGCTACCAGCAGAAACGTCTTTCCCATGGCGCCTGACGTGCGCTCCTTTCTCGCACCAAACTTGTAGCAGTTTCTCAAGGAATTAACATTAAAATACTGGAGTTTAAACTTTCCAGGGCGAGGTACAGGAATCCCATGGGTTGAACTGCTAACCCAAAGCGATTGCCTGGTTGCTAAGCCCTGCTTAACAGACGCAACACTCTGACTGTCGTCCTGCCTTTCCCAAGCGCTTTTTTTTTTTTTTTTTTTTTTTTCATTCTTTTTTTGAAGCAGCTGTGCCCGTCGAGATGAGTGTCTGTAAATGTGTCTGTTTGGCTATCTTTGGCAAGCTCATACAGGAAGAACTGTTTAAAATAAAAACTGTAGTAAAATGACTGGTTGGACAGAACTCGAGTGAGGGTTAAGAACTCATGTGCATCGGAATAGGTTTCAGATATTTGTAATGTTTAAAAAAAGAGCAGTGCTTCTTGTATTTAAATGTTTCACTCCAAAGACGGAGAGATTCAATCGAGTGCAGCCAAAGAATTGTAAATATTTGAAACCGTTTCCTTTGCTCGGGTCTGACTAAGAGAGCCCGTTGACGACAGGTTGCGGGTTGGAATCCTCCTTGTAGGAAACTTTGGCAGGCTTCTCTGTGGAGGGCCTGGGAGCTCTGGTGGTCTTATTGTCATTACCGTCAGCTCCGTGTTTGGAACCATTAGTTGCCGTCGGTGGAGGCGGGCCATCTTCAGGGATGGCTTCCACCTGTTAGTGAACAGAAAACAGAAATACGTGACAAACAAATTCACCGTCGATCATCCAGGGAAAAAGGTTTCATTTTACATCCAGAGCTAAAGACCACACACTAACCACATCCTTGCTTTTCTTGGTATCCTTGGTGGTCTGTCTGCTTTCAGACTCGGCCCTGGATATGTAGTCAGCCACAGTCACTGCACGGAGACAAGAAGAGCATGATCTTACCTCACATCTCACCTTAAGGCTTTAATCAAAAACGTTAATCTAAATCAAAAATAAAATCCAAGATGCACATCTTTTTAGCTGTTAGTCAAACGACTCTAGCAGCTTGTCAGCAATGTGGTAGCTCTTGATGGACATTTAATTCAATAAATCTCTCACCTTCTTTATTTTTTCCCACCGTGAACCACAGACTGAGTTATTGCCTCCACAGCAACATCATGACATCCTCTAGTATTGATCGCTACTGTGATCATTTTCCAGTGGTCCGGTTTTGGTTTGCACATCATTCACTTCAAGTGATCTCATACTGCTGTGGTACTTTAATAACTCCACGTCACAACATTCCCAGGCTCTCTGTTTATTCTGAATAATACATATGACTCCTAGCTTCACAATCAACTCTACATGTCAGAGGTGTAACTAGTCAGGTTTACTATGACACACACAACCAAGCAGTGCATTCCATGCAGCTACCAGACTGAAAGTAAACACAGTGGGGGAGGCGTCGGTAACACACACACACACACACACACCAAAAAACCCCATGAGGTGAACACCTTCAAAAAGCACCACACACCAGTGTGACTAGAGGCAGCCAGCGTATCAAATACACACAAACCGTTTCCAGGTAATTCAAGATATATTAGCAGTTGTTCGGTTTAGTAAGTTACTGTTGGCACATGACAAAACACCAGGCCTGGTGCGCAACCTTTCATCCAAGGAGCACGGTTCAGAAATGGTTGCTACGGTTACCTGACTGCCTTTCCTCGGGCAAACGGACGCGGCGACGTCGACTGCGGTTTCGACGCTGAGGTTTAGCTGCGGGGTCATCTAAGGGTGTCAGGTCGTCACAAAGAGATGGGTTGGGGGGGCTTTAAAGCAGAGAGCTGTCTTTGCACTGCACTGAACTCCTTTTACTTAACAAAGGGAAATGATGCAGCGCTGCATGTTCTGGGAACCGTTAGACTGACTTTCTTGGTTAGAAACTATGCTTAATCACTCATTGTTGATGAAATTCTCACAACGATGATTTACCTGCATGCAATCTATGAATTTGAGTGTGCATGACTTGTAAAATCATCCAAATAATGTAACTTCCCTACCTATTCCATTTTCACTCATTGAAGCACTGTCTGACTCGCTCATGCCATCTATCAGAGTGGCATCCTCATCTGTTCTGCGCCGTCGAGATCTTCTGCGGCGGTTTGCAGGCAGGTTAGACTCACTAGCATCTGTATCGGCCGTCTGGTCCGTCTCTGTGTTTGTCTCCGCCGCTCCATAAGCATGGCTGTCCTCGTAGTTCCTGGGTCCTAATCATAGAATGTAAGTTAGAACCAGAGACAATCAGGTCAAAACTATCCACCAAGAGTGACTCTTACCAGAGCTGTGGTATCCTCCTCTTCCCCGTCCTCGTCCTCTGCCGGGTCCAGGCCTCCTACGACCATCTCTTTGTGGGCGTGGGACTCTATCCCTCTCCCTTCAGGTCAGTAAGTTGATAAATCAGTCAGTTTTTAAAAAGGCTTTAAAAGTTGAGATGCTGCATCAAACGTGGCACCAAGCGAATCGTTGTTTCCGATGGAAACACAGCTTACCTGTCCTGATCCTCTCCGGCAAGGGACCAGTCGCTGAGCTCATCTTTGCGCTCTGAATCCGTCTCAGAAGTGTTGGACTGCTCAGAGTGGGTGCCTATGAAAATAAAGAGTCAGGACAGATGCTAAAACACATGAAGAATTTCATTTATGATTACTTAACATTCTTCCACAGATGATTTTCAACACAAAAGTCAAGAACAACTGGACCATTTGGAAGGTACCCACCATATCCAGTGCTGTAGTTGTGGCCTCGGCGCCCACGCCCTCGCCCATTGTAGGAGCGACCGGCATGTACAGAGGATGAAGAGGCAGTGGCATTGCCCTCTGTGTTATACCCTCCTCCTCCTCTTTCCCCTCTCTCTTTTCTCTCCCTGTCAGCTGGTCGGTGACTCTGGTTGATCTGACGTAGCTGTTCGTCAATCTGCAGCCTCTCCAGACGGAGCTGCTCAACCTCCTGGAGGCGGAAAATAAACAGCGGAAAGGGTTAGAATGACGATAAAGAGAAGGTGAGAGAGAATGATCGTCTTTGGATCAACATGTAGAATCATCATACACTCATCCACATCCCATCCAGTGCGCCTTTTGTTGCTCTTTCTGAATCTTGCTAGGATGCATCTCTGTGCACAATCCTCAATTTAGCTGCCATTCGAAAGAAGATTCACCACATCCTACACAAATTGTTTCAAATAAACATGCACAAAGCACCAACAAGGCACCAAACATGCAAGCAGGACGGGGCATTCAAACATACACACATCTCACTTTGCACGTAAGAAAGTCAGAATTCATGACACTTATAATGCAGATTGAAAATATAACAATTATAATCAGAAAATCCGTTGAGGAGACTGTTAAATGTAAGTGGAAAATTAAAATGTTGAAAAGAAAATATCTAAACAGCTAAAAATAAATCTGACACTTTTCTCAGACATTTGTGTCTGATGGGTTATTCACACCCCAAATAATGGGCAAATAATCTGACTTCTTCTAAGAGTGTGTGAATATTATATGTGAGCAGATATTTTTTATAATGATACCTGAAGCGCTTTGTATGCATGTAGGGTGCAGGTAGCTTTTCATTCACCATTATCAGTTCTAGCACCAGACAAAATCAATGTAGCACTATTGTTTGAATTTTACTGAAGCTCATGAAGACCAGCCGGCATGATGGTGGACAAAAAAATGGAAGTCAGTCATTATGGATGGCTAATGAATTCAACTTGTTTCCCTTGTGCCCCTCCATGTCACCATCTGAATGGAATACTGCCTGACATATACAGGCTGTGGTCACAGTTGTAGGCAGCACTCAATAAAAGGCTTATTAGGACAAAAACAATGCAGCAAAACATGCATCGAAAACAAGCATTTTTCACTCTCTCTCTCTCTCTCACACACACACACACACACACACAATCACACGCACATAGACACACACCCACTTACATTAAGGTAAGCGATGTGGTACTCCAGCAAAACCTGGACATTGCCAATACTGTCCTTCGTACCAACAAAGGTGAACGGGACCATTCCCTGTGTCAACAAAACACAAAAGCACAACACACATGTTAGTACAGGACTGAACTGGAAAGTGTGTGTGCACTGTTTGTATTGAGCAAACACAACTTGTGACACTTGAAGTAACGCTAAACAGGTTGAGTCGGAGGCTCACTTCCTGTCTGGGCTGCTTGGGGTCATTGTCTCCCTCTATCTTGACCCTCACCACACCAGACTTGTCCACGATCTCTTGGATGACCTTGCCGTTCTTCCCGATCACTTTGCCTGTGGACAGAGAGTGGGGTGAGGAGGGGGGTGACTTTCAACAACAAGCATTAAATACTGCAGGTTCCCACCACAGGTGCAGTTCCTTAATCACATGTATGATTAAAAAAAGGTCCATTTTCCAAATTAAATAAAGAATTTGTTCAAATTTCTCAAAATGTAACCTAGTACGTGACAGATGTGTGCATATTTCTCCGTTGCCAAGGAAACCCGCACATGAGACAAATGCTACTCATTTTAAAAACAACAAATACAAATGATAAATGTTTCTAAATTACACATTAGCACTGCTGTATGTGGAGAATTTTGTGGGACGATGAATTTGAATAAAATTTAAGATCTGCTGAGAAAACCAAACCTAGAGTTTTCCCACAAAGGAAATGTGATGAACGAACAGATTATGTTCACCTCCCTTCATCTGTGGCGCAGGATAAATAAACACAGTTGTAGGTAAGAAAAAAAATGAATCTGAAAGCACTTCATAATGATGTATTCACACAAACTTAAATTAGAATCAGATGTGACAGTGAGTCACACATAACGTAATTATCACCATCTCTGCTACCAGGTTTTTATCTCTACATACCAACAAGGTTCCTGGGCACCTGGACGGAGTCCTCCAGAAACTCCAGGAAGCTCCTGGCCTTTTTCACTGCCTCTGCTGACTGGAAAGACAACACAGGGTCACTTCGACTTACATTATGACAAACTGTACGCTAAAGAAGAGCAGGAAAAGTTTTTATGCTGGACCTTAAATCAGCACCGCCTGTTTCTGTACACAGTTAGTGTTAAACAAAGGTCAGCAGCAGTAAAAATGTTAAGAATGCAACACATGCCCACATTTACTATCCTACTTTACAACATTTACAGCTCCACAGGTCATCCTACCTCTCCGTAAATCCTGAAGGTGCCCGTCTCTTCGTCCAGCTCGATGGCAGTGACGCCTGCAACCTTCCGTGCCTGCTGGATGTTGCTGCCATGGCTGCCGATGGCCAGTCCCATCAGATCCGTTCTCACCACAAACTCCTCCTGAAATGCCGACACCAGCTGCCTGGAACTCTACACAAACCATCAAGCAATGTTAGATTTGGCATTACGCTCCTTTTGTAAACAGTTCATCTATAGGCTTTAACTGGATGACAATCCTTAAACTTCAATCACTGGGAGGAAAAAGGAAAAAAAAGATCCAAAGAGTCCATTATATTTATTTTACTTTCCATCTTCTTTAAAAAAAACATCCAAAACTACTAAAGCCTGGGTCATCTTGATGCCAACTGACCTCCAAGTGCTTTGTTGCCTCATGGTTGCGTGACATAAGCAGCAGCTTGGTCCTGATGCTGCGCAGGTGCATGTCGCTCAGCAAAGACACACGCTTCACTGTTGACTCATTGGTGGACTACACACACACACACACACACACACACACACACACACACACACACACACACACACACACACACACACACACACACACACACACACACACACACACACACACACACACACACACACACGGTTGAAAATGAAATAAATAATCAGCAGATGTTCAGCTGCTACCACTTCATTACAAATCATTCACTGTAAAAATGGACGAAGCTGTGAAACATCCGTGTATGTATCTACTATGTTATTTAATTATAAACACAGGTCAGTTACCACAATCACTAGTTGGCTGGTCTCAGGGCAGTATGTTATGCGACAGGCTCCCACAGCCTTTTTAAAGTCCTTATGGGCGTTCTCGTTCTGACACCTGTAGTTTCAGGAAAATACATCACATTAATCTTCCAAAAACAATCAGGCGAACGCAAGGAAACATTTTATTTGTCCTTCTTTAATCTTATTGAGGGTGCAGCGGCCGTATGTACGCTTCTTGTAGATCCTGAGGAACGGGGACAGTGCACTTGTGAAAAGAGTTCTTGGTGATGGCCTTGTTGGGGTTGAGTGGCCGCAGACGGTCAAAGGTCACAATCTCGTTGTAAGTGGAATCGCAGACTGCATACTCTATTACAGAGAACTGGGAAGGCAAGCAGGGACAGTGTGGTAAATACAACATCCCAAAGTCGACATAAACAAAGTTTAGTATGTTCATTCGTTAGTATTCTTCCCACAATGCTCTGCCAGGTAGTATAAATAGATGTCGTACAATATCAGCAACAATATAATGCTGTTAGCCTTCATGCAACCATAAACTGAAACATCATTTGGTATAGAAGCACCATTTCTATAAAAGAATAATACTCACGTCACCCTTCATCATTCGGACTTTAGCCAACCACCAGCCACAAGGTTCCTGATCATTGGCTCTGGACAAGATCTGATAGATTAAAAATATGATTACTGTGTGAGCATAAACAGAAAAGGACAGGGAAAAAACAGACAGACAGAAATATAAATGTCTATGTGTGTGTTCTCCTCACCTCCACTTCCTCACCCTCTCGAATGTCTTTCTTGCAGTCTGCCGGTGGGGGAAACCTGACATCACTGAAGGGCACCTGGCGCTCTGGCTGCCAACTGAAAATGAGATGGTTGATTCTCAGCTTACTAAAAATGTAGCTCCCCATTTGTCAAGAAGTTTTAAAGCTGTTTTATGAAATCAGCAGAATTACAGAGGAATGACTCACTTGTTCTCAAAGGCAATGGTGAGGGAGTCACTGTGGATATCTTTGACCAAGCCCTGCAGGACAGCATACAGTTAAGAACACTACTGACCCTAACTGAGATGCACACAGCAGACAGGAGAAAATGACTGAGATTCTTCAGGAAGCTGTTAACAATTATTATGCAAAATATACAGGTAGTCCTCAACCTACGAACACGATTGATCCTGAGTTGTTCATAAGTTGAATTGTTCGTAAGTCCTAATTTATCAAATTCAATCTTTTATCACCATTTGGGGTCCTTTAAATATCATTACTACTCTAAATACTAAAGTACTATTCCCTAAGACTGACCAGAAACAATTACAGGACATAAAAACAACACATACTGAAATAAAGCACTGTAGTACCATAATTTAATGTTTACATCTCTAAGCCAAGCCAAGCTTTAACCAAATGAGATAATTCATTGCACTTGGGAACAGCAGTAGCTCCGTCTACTGGGTCTTGGGCTGGTGACCGGAGGGTGGCCGGTTTGAGGCCCACGTGGACCAAAAAGTTTGGAGTGTGAACTGGCAGTGAAGAAGTGCCACAACACCTTCTGAGCACCGCTGAGGGGCCCTTGAACAAGGCACCATTCCCTCACAAGTTATTTATTGGGTGCAACAAAACATAGCTGCTTGCCGCTTCAGCTCTCATTATCTGATGATTAATAAAGTTAATTAAGATAGTTGAATTCTTTCTTCTCTTCTCAACCATAGTTAATACCAAATAGCAAAACATTCAGAGTTCAGAGTTCAGCGGCAGAAACCTAACACGGCCATTGGTTCCTACAGGGCACAACTCCATCAATAAACATACATAAAACACACATCGAATTAACCATGATAACTGACAGCAAAGGACTCTGCTTGATTGAAAGTTGTTGCTGGTATCATATTAAGATAAAGAATACACATTTATTCACAAAACCACATTCAATATAACTGCCTAATTAAATTAGAGTGAGAACAAAAGCAGATAACAAAACTGACGTTATCTAAAGAGTAGATGCGCGGCCATTGGGGAGGAAAGGAATAACCTGACAGAGGAGATGAGAGGAGAGAGGAAGCATACAGAGAAAGGAGTAAAGGAGACAGGACTGTTGCAGACAGCAGTCCAGAAATAGCTTTTGAATCTACGGTATCAGTGACCCTTTCCTGACATACCAGCGGCTGGAGATTGACAAGAACAGCTGGCTCTCGCATTCAAAAAATAGATTCGGAATGATGAAGTGTAAAATAATAGACATCCGTTGAGTAGGTCAACCACAGCCCGAAATCACTCACAGTGAGGGACTTTATTAGTAAAATATCACATGCTTTGTCCGCTATTTGATCAAATCGTGCGCGGTGACACATAAATAAACGACACTCAGCTGGCTGCACGTACATGATGGCTAGCTGCTGCTCACTAGCCACATCTTTTGACGTCAATAGTTAGGCAACGAGCAAGTTAGCTAACTATTAGCACGGGGAAGCTACAACCGAGCGTCGAGTAAAATTAATTACTGCCTTTAAAGATTAAATATTTCAATTATCGCAGCCGACATATTCTATTTTCATGTCTGAGAATAAAGAATAACTGCTAAAAAGTTGCAGTAGTTGAAGACTGACGAACGATGCTAGCTTTGCCAGCTAGTTTCGATAGCTTTGTTAAGCTAGCAGCGGCTAATAACAACGAGTTCTGGGGTTTTAGACAAGTTGGAAACCTTTTTCGTTGTCTGTTAGACGTCAACTAGAATATTTTATCGTGTAACAGGATACTGCGTTTATTACTGAATGGATAAACCAGCTTTTACCTTGTAATAAGCCCCGTTGGAGCCACGGACCTCCACCGCCAGTTCGTCCATATTGGAGACGCAAAGGATGCTGGGACGACAGGTGTTGGATAAAGCGCCAGGAGGGGCGCGTCAACCCGCAAAAGAACCTGCGTCTGCGTTAACTGCGTTTTCCTCACTACGAATTTAATTAACGCATTAAAAAGATCAGTGGTGTTTCCTAAAGCTGATGATTCAACAAAGAGACGCTTCATTTGACTTTTCTGCTCCGCTTCACTTCACAGAGGAGAAGGAGGAGAAGAAGAAGACATTAATTTGTGTCCCCTTTTTTATTTTTTATTTATTTGTAGTATTATTGCAGTGTTTTGAAAAAAAGAAAAACTTGTCTTAAGGCAAACAAGGCAGACTTAATAAAAAGCTTCAGTCGGGAAAAATGTTGTAGGTCTGATATTAATAAGATAAGATGCACTTTATTGATCCCAAACTAGGAAATTTAAATGTTGCAGCAGCAGCATTCAGACACAATTATTCCAATAATTCGGACTTAATTCTCTGAAATCTGTCTCTTCTTTAGTATGTGTTATTATTAATGGTATCACATCTATCATGCATTTTAAGCAGCTCATTGGTTGTTTAGTTGCCGTTGGAGTACACGTGATATATACAGAATTTACTTCCTCCACATGCAAAGTATGGAAATATGCACAAAACATGTTCAGCAGCTCATACTGAAGTGTTTTTCAGAACATTTGTTTGTTAAATCCCTTCTAGCTCCTGCAGACTCAGGATACTTTCAACAAATCCATCAGAAGATCTCAGAGCATAGTTAAATTTGTAAAACTGACTCATTTTGAAACAGATTTTCTTTTTCTTCAAAACCCTTGGTATCTCCAGATGTATGTTGTGTATTTTATTGAAATTATTTGACATATATGTTTGGTTTGCTATGTTATAATTATCCAATACGTTTAAGGCCCTTTAAACTCATAAATATACTATGTGTAACAATGTCAGATTTATCATAATTCATTCTCAGATCTGTCCAGATATCATATTTTTAAGATCAAAAGCATGTCTGCATCTGAGACACTTTGCTCAGAAATGTGCTTTTATGTTCACAAATTATTGATTTAGATTTTAAGATGAAAAAACATCAGAAGTGAAACAGAGCAGAGCAGTATGTCTGTTAGAAACAACCACTGTGACACCTAGTGGCCAACAGGTGAGTCTTTCTCTCTCTCTCTCTCTCTCTCTCTCTCTCTCTCTCTCTCTCTCTCTCTCTCTCTCTCTCTCTCTCTCTCTCCCTCTCTCTCTCCCACACACACACACACACACACACACACACACACACACACACACACACACACACACACACACAGACCTACACACTCACACACAACTTAAATTATAGGTCCGAGGCACAGAGAGAAAAACAACCATTCAGTCGCATTCATACTTATGGGCAAGTCATGAATCCATAAGGGGGGGGGGGGTGAGCACACAGCCATGGGGGGGCTCTAGTGCTTAACACCAGAATGGGTGAAGGGTGACCAATCTGGACTTCCTCCAGTGTGTTTCTGAGGAAGTGTAACATCCAGGAAAGCAGAACTCAGCTGTGAATCTGCTGACTGTCATCTGAACTATATTACAGGATTATAATTTGAAGATTTTTTTATTCAGTCAGATTAACCTGTAAATTATTTTTAGTTTTCGCCCCTGCATCATCAGAATTATCTTCTTTTAATCGCTTAGGGTCACAGAAGATATGTCACTACGTATAGGACATTTTTATATCGGAATATGTTCAATTTTGTCTCATTTACTGCAGAGAATGCAGATCCCTGTCTATAACATGAAGAACTAGAGGTAGTGTTTACATTCTACTGTAAAATACAAAAAGAAACGTAGAATCCATGCACTTCTGGATGATATCAATCCACATAGACGCCTTAAAAACAACTAAAAAAAAACGAGATAAAGATGAAATAAAGCACAAAAGAAAAACACACGACTCTATGGACGGTTTAAGGGTCTTTTGATGTATTATAGGGAGGAGATGGACACAGTCTGTGTAGCTGTAGCATTTGCACGGTGTGGAATTCAATGTGTTTGTGCAACTCTGTGGTGGAAATACTCTGCCTGGTCTGAAGACATTACCACAGACCCACACCGTCTGCCTGATAGTCTGTTCTCACGTTCTGATTTAAACCAGTTTACCAATTCCATTATGCTAAGCCTGAACACTGGTTGGGAAATGATGAACGATTATGTGAAACACATAATCTCCCTGCTGCACCATCATTGCAATATGACAGCCAAATTTCATTCATCCTATCCAATTTCTTCCTTATTTAAGGAAAGAAAATTACTGGTCCCAGTAATCAGATATGTAGCGAGGCTGTGTGCAAGAGTTAAGCCCACTCCCATTAGGATTTCTGCTTTGCTCCTGCTGTACATGAAATGCATGCACACACACACTCACACACACACACATAAAGACGGATACACGTGTTCCACATGTCTGACCCTCCTCGCTTCTCACATCCCCTTTCACCCGTTTCAAGGACTATTATTTGGCCTTGATATATTCTCCACAACATCATCTGTTAGCGATGCCAGTTTGAAACACAGCATCCCTTAAGTGGTTTGGAGAGCAGCAGACACACACGCGTACACACACACACACACACACACACACCACACACACATAACCACACTTCGAACTCTATCCTACTCTCTCAAGACTCAAAAAAATTATCCTTGCACAAACAACATTTTTTTCCAAGTTAAGCAAAAATTATGATAAGAATGTGATTTTGTGTTTTTTTGTGGCTATGATTATCTTCTCACAGAAACGTAATGAAGAGATATTATTTGGCACCAATATTCTTTCTACTTCCATTTCCGTATTATAAAATCACCAGCAAGCTGTTAGATTAAATGTCTTTTTTTTTTTTTTTTGCTAATATACCCTCTGGATGTCACAAGCTCTTAGAGAGCTCCGGTGTCACAAACAGAGAGAGGTGTATTGAGCGTATGACTGTTTGTTCTCCTCCACACATGTCCAATTTCTCTCTCCAATCGGGAATGCATTATAGGTATAATTGAAAATTAGTTGTACATTTTTTCTTTTTTTTTTCCAGGAGGGGGGCGTAATTTATCAGGCTTCATTGTTCCTGTGTGACACCTCCAGGGCCCGTCTCTAACAAGGAGCCTGGAGCAGAGAGAAGCTCGCCCAGGCCCTGCAGTGCTTTCTCTGCTTTGTCACTAATTGTGGCCCATTCTCCACTGAATTGTGATTCGGGTAAAAGAGCTTGTTGGCTCAATGCAATGAAGCTGCCAGTGATGCTCTCACCATTATCAAAGATACTCTTGATCTTTTCAAAAGCAGGAAATAGATTTTTTTTCTTCTTCTCCCAAGCCCCTGTTCAATCACACAGGGGGTTGGCGGGGGAAAAAAGTAATTTGCAATGCGTCCATTAGTTCTTCATTAAAGCAAGATTAAATTGCACCTCAAATCACATCTGCCTTTTCTAGACTAAAGGGTGACAGTTTTAGGGCCAAAACTAATTACTAATGCCAATGAATGAGAGAGGAAAACAGGGCTGTTTTTACATGAGATAGTGTGGCCTGTCATTATATTCAGACTAATTCCACTCTGCCTGCTCTCTTAATGAGACCAGAGTGTCCTCACATCTCTCACTCTCTCTCTGTATCTGCCGCCGCTCCAAATGTATAATTTTGATAGCACTTGGAGTTTGCATTAATTAATTTTTTTTTTCCCCGAGACCTGCTAAAAGTGCAAAATCTGTGATGTTCTGAATTATCATTTAGAGAGAAAGAAAAGACAGGCAGACATACAGACAGATTGGAGTGAAGAAAAAGATGGTTACCGAAGCCAAAGACTAACTTTCACTCTCCTTTGATTCAGTTTTACTTCATTTTCTTCTTTGCCTGCAGTTTTGAGATGTCAAATTTCTCCTCTCACCTGTAAAGAAGGTGTTCTTTATGTGTTTTTGACAGCAAAATAACATGTAAATAGATGTAATTATGAACAATCGGCCATCATTTAGATATGGATGGAGGGTCCACTATAAAATCATATTTTACATGCAGTATACTCCTTTTATATTCAGATTAATTGTTCTTTATGTTACTCTACAACGTTTCACACACGTCATTATTAGCTCCAAACCTAACCTTAACCCTAACTCTAGCTCCACACCTAACCTTAATCCTAACTCTAGCTCCAAACCTGAACTTAATCCTAATTCTAGCTCCAAACCTAACCCTAACTCTAGCTCCAAACCTAACCTTAATCCTAATTCTAGCTCCAAACCTAACCCTAACTCTAGCTCCAGACCTAACCCTATCAGCACCTTCGTTACAAGCGTCAGGTGGTGATCAGCGGTACTTTTAGTAAACATGGTCCTCTCTGATCAACATGTATTGAAAGTAGTTGTCCCCATGTGTCCGTTCTTCTTGGAGTACTCTTTTGAGTGCTGCACCCATATGGTCCCATAACCTGACCCTAAGCCTTGGTGCAACCCTAACTGACGCTAAGACCTAAACCAGACTAACCCCAAACAAAACTGTCACCTTAAATCTAACTAATCCTAAACGTAACCCTAAACCCTAATTATAACCCTAACCCAAAGTAACCCTACTGCAAACCCCAACATTGACATAACCTTTATTTAAGAAAATTATTCTGTAATACAGATCTGATTCTGTCTTTGCCAACAACAAACACTTTAAATCTGACAAGCTTTTATATCTCATTTTGCATCATCTTAAAAACATGTTTACTGAATTTTTTCTCCAATGTACATTTTCTATCAGTTCTGGTGTGTTGGTGTTTACCAGTCGGATGACACAAGTGGAAGTAACTCTACACTGTGTTCCTGAACTAATAGGACCAATCCCGGTGGAAAGCATCCGGGCCGACGCCTTGCCTCTCAGATGGACAGACGCCGCTCTCCTGCGTCCACGTTGAGGGTGGTTAGATTAGTCTGGGAGCTGAGAGCAGCAGAGTCTCACAAACAGGATTTAGCATGTTGTCTCGCAGCGGCAGCCCTGCCCGGGATCACATGGTGCTGATGAGCCCCGGGGTATAACACGCTTATGGCAGATACACTGCGATTTACAGAGACAGGAGAAGTGCAGAGTACACCAACTTAACATGTGTGCATTTGTTAACAGTGCACAAAGTTTAGATGTTGGCATCTTTAAATGAGTCGACAATGTTGTGAGGCTTTACCTCTGCGCTGTGTATAAATCTCTTAATGCACATTACAGGCTTTTCAGAGTTGCCAGCTGATTAGTCCTCTCAAGACGATTTTTGCCTTCCTTAAATTTTTCCTTTTTTTACGTACAGTGCATTTTTTTCTCCTCTCAAGGTACCAAACCTCCTTTCCTTGCAAAAAAATATATATGCACTAGCACTAATTTTTTAAGCAGAGGAATCACCCCTCTGGTTTCTGCTGAAGTGAGATTTGGCTGCAGAGACCACAGTGGTTCCAGAAATTCAAACCTCATACCATTCCAGGATGGGCTTATCCTAAGCTTGTTAGTATGTGTGATGCCGGGACCGATAGGGACCTCTACATTACCATAACGCTGCTGAATTAACTATGATCTTCTCCTGCACCCAGAGAAAAACTGGCCCACAGAAGTTTTGCAATATGCTGTGCAGGATATTACGATAACATGCTATAATAAATGTTTATAATCTACTTAGTGGAGGACCAGGGTTCAAATATGTTTCTATATTAGGCTTATTAATGCTCCCACAGATTTTCTGTTCCACCGTTGGGATCGGTGAGTGAAATATGCACACTTTAACAGAAATGGGGGAAATAAAAGATGTCAGAGAGATGATTAATTTAAATGGAAGTTGAGCTGCAGTTACAAATGTGGTTAAAGTTAGAAAAACAACAACAGAGAGGACACTATCCTGTGCATGGCTGGTGACTTGAACTACCTGAGGATTTCACATTCTTCTATTTTACATAAATTACACATTTTAAAGCATTTATTTACTAGTCAATATCAAACATTTGGCTACAATCAATAAAAAGGAATATTGTTTTGTATTTCTGCACTGGTTTATTCTGGAGCTGTGTTGATATCATGATACAGAATAAATTTCACAGATGTTAAAAGTGAGAGATTGGTAGGATAGAAATGGGTGATTGAATCAATCACACCGATCAGCAGCTTTTTATTCACATTAATTCCTTTATGACGTTACACTTTTTCCTCCTAAAGATTGGAAAACTGATGACATTCCATTCAGTCTTCACCTCTAGATGTCCTGATTTTTAGTCTGCACGCATTTCCTCAAAGGTAATCCTGACTTCTTTGATTTTTGTTTTAAAGAATATTTCCCTCAAAATAAACTTAAGTTCTGTTAGTTTTGTAAATGTTCAGTTGAGTTTGTAAAGCAGCTTCAGAATGATTTAAGCTAACACTTCATGTTTGTTGCTGTTTCTGGATTGTTGTTGCCCTACGTTTCCCGCACTTATTCTGCACAAATGTAAGTAGCTTCTAGCTCTATATTTGCTGTACAAACATTGGTAGCATCAATCCTGTGGTTTATCTCATCAGAACGTAAATAATTTTAACGACAGTGTTAATAATTTACATATTATTATGTTCCTTTTCCTTGTTAACAGACAAAAATCTGAGTTTTATGAAAGAAATTCAGTCGTTTCAGCCGCTAATATCCGCTCGCTGACCTGCAGGGTGACTGTTACGTAGAAATATCAGGAGGCCTGTTCGCATTCAGGAGGCATTAGAGGACGCACCCCTGAAGTATCCTTATTATAGCGTCCGTCTTATTTTGATAAACAGTAATTTGGTGTCATGGAGGACAGCGTGGCGTGAATGGGACGTGTCTGTCTATCTGCCTCGCTGCCACTCACACCATTTGTCTGCTGGGTTAAGACTCTCCTCGCTCCCTCGCTCTTTTTCTGTGTTGACACATATACATATCACACAGCAGGATTAGCACGACGGCGGCTGTAACAAACCTCTCTTTTGAAAAAAATAAAATAAAAAAATAGAAGGATTGAAAGAAAGGAAGGGGGGGGGGGAGGCATCCCATTCTATAGTGGAGGTGCCCAGCCAGAAAATAGCATACTTAGACAACAATGGCGTGGTAAGTACCTTAGCAAGGATCAGCGCTGGCAGAGTGAAACACATTACAAAACAATGGCCGACTGCCGGCCTGCCGGCTGCTTGGACGGCTGTCAGGAGCTGAGGGGCTGCCATGAGCCGCCGCGCTCTTATTTGTCAGGGGAGAGAAAAGGAAACAGAGACCCACATCGTCATCATCTCACTCCTCATCGCCCATAACGGCAAGTCTAATCCTGCCCGCAGAAGGATCTCCCATGATCCCCCACTGCAAAGTGTGGCGTGTGATGTTGTTCCACTACATGACAAGAACATGGATGTGAATGCAGAGCTGAGAGGATAGAGGAGATGCAGTCATTGAGGGGCAAAAATATGACATTAAAACAGAGAAATAAATGATTCCTATTAGCGTTAAAGTAATTAGACAGTTGATTTGCAACTATTTTGATGGATACTTGAAGTCATTTTCAAGAATGTTTTCTATTTTGAGCAACATTTTCTGGTTCCAGCATCTAAAAAAATGAAGAATTTCATTCTTTTATTTAACTTCACTGGATATTTTTGTGTTTTGATGAGATTTAAGCATATTTTTTTTTCTTTTTATCTCATTTTATAGAAAAATACACACACATACTGTAAATATAAGGTCCAGAAACAGCTCCAATCGTGCTGCGACAGGAAAAACAAAACAAAACAATCCAACACAAATTAAAAAGCCTAGTCTAATTTAAAATCAAAATGACAATAATCCTGCTGTTCAATTATGCTAAAATAACACAGAGATTATCCAGCAATTATTAACCTCCATATCATGTGTTCAGAATGACACATTTACATTCCAATATTTTGATAGGATCTAAACCAGGAAGTCAAATATATACCGGTTTTATTATTGGGCCAGTAATGAGCAGAGATTGTTTAATGCAAGTTAAAATAGGGAAAGGGCTTCTATAAGTACAAGAGGGTGGGGTGGGGGGATGGAGGGGGGCGGGAGGTGTTACTAATGATATAAGAGAAAATGTTGGAGCATCTTCTAGAATCTGGCAGAAATCCTAATGTCGCTGCTGTCTCCCTTTTAATGCAAACCAAATGAGCCAGCACTGTAATAAGAAGCTTCCCAGAATTAGTTTCCGTTTGCAGAAAATTTCAACAAAAAAAAAAAAAAGAACCCTAGTACTTTTATCTATGAATTTCACTCCAGCATAAGCGGTAGAAAAAGAAGGGAGGGGGATAAAAAAAAAAAAAAAAGGGCAGACCCTCCTCCGACATTATTTGGATGACGTTCCATCAGTGGCAGCAGCAAGAAATAACATTGTGCAAATTCTATGCATGTTAATGATAAATAGGAATCCACCTGCTCACAGATAAAATGAGTTTAATTTCCCCCCCACCCACGCCCATGCGCCTGCCTGGCCTTTTAGAAATTACTTATGCACAGCTATTATTAAAGTAGGTCCAGAGCAAATGAGAAAGAAGCGCTATCTCTGGAGAGAGTGGCTGGGTTTAGACTGCTGCTTCACTCAGTCAGCGTTTCTGCCTCACACACACACACGTATGTGCACGTGTGTGCACACACACACACACACACATACAAACACACACACGCACACACACACGCAGCTCTGACCCTGTGTTTACTAAATTAACCCAATTCCCTTTTTTTTGGAGGAGGTTTTGAAGTGTAATGGAATTTGTGAGCTTTGTGAGATTTTTTTTTACTTCTGTCCACCTGAGTGTATACGTATGCTAATGTGCACTTGTGTACCACTAGGAGCACAAGTGTATGTGTGTGTGTGTCTGTGTGTGTGTGTGTGTGTGTGTGTGTGTGTGTGTGTGTGTGTGTGTGTGTGTGTGTGTGTGTGTGTGTGTGTAATTTTGTTGTTGGAAGAAAAATTTTCTCATAGTGCACAATGTGCTTGTCCCTGCATCTTCACAGGAGCTGAGGATGTAACAGCAGAATGTTGAAGGCTCGGAGAATATCAGAAATGACTAGAATATTTATCTGTGCATAGAAAATAAGTGGAAAATTGGGAAAAGGAGGGGAGGAAACGCAGGAACAGGAAGAAAACGTTAAAAAAAAGAGTGTTTTTGTACACAAGGTGCTGCATGTTCTTTGCCACCTCTGCTCCATTAGCAAATCAACAGATTCCTCTCATCTCTCACTCAGGCCTTGAACACTTGCAGAACATTCATTCCTTTTCATTCACGCCAGCTGAAGGATGTTCTGACGGATGGCTGCGCAGCCGCTCTCCCATCTGAACTCCTGCCTCGTCATCACGCCAATTCAATAATGAGAGGAGAGACAAAAAACAAAAAACAACCCAAAACAACATCCAACACGGAATTCATTAGGTGGGGAAAAAAAATCTCAACTTCAACTGAATCGAACAGATAAAGGTGGCATCCTGATAATGTGGATGTTTTTTTAAATGCCTGGGAGAGAGCGTTCGCCTGTTGATAATAGTGATAATAGTGCTTTAAGCTTTCCTAACGTCTACCAAGATGAGTCAGTACAGTGTAAACGGAGCAAAGGATGCTGGAAAGCCTCTTGGGGAAATGAAAAAGACACATTATGCCATTAGGCCTTGTGGAACAACTCAGACCAATGATGTTTGCATTTTGTGTCGGGGCGTCCTGCTGTGTGTGTGTTTTCTAATGACAGCTCAGTGGGAGGAAGCGGACCAGTGGGGGGTGTTGGGACTCCAATAAATAAGGGTTCACTCTCCACTTCATGCACTCCAAGGGCAGCAATTATGCCAAAACAGTCTTTATGGTCGGAGCAGTAAAGGATATATGTGTGTGTGTGTGTGTGTTACTGTGTGTGTGTGTGTGTGTGTGTGTGTGTGTGTGTGTGTGTGTGTGTTACTGTGTGTGTGTGTGTGTGTGTGTGCGTGCGTTGGGTTGCGGAACAGATGAATTCACTTTGAGGCACAACTCTGGATTATAATCCACACAGATTTTCACTGCAGATAATCTGATTTTTGAGCTCTTTGATTCAGGAAACCATCAGAGGAAGCTTTGCTGGGCTGGTTGGACCTCTCTGACGGCCGTCTAGGTTTCATTCACAGGGTTACAGCCGCTGGTCAGACGTGTGAATAGGAATCCTTGGTGAAGAGAGAGTCAAATGAACTTCCATGTGTGATGATGTGCTTACAGTGTACGATCTGAAGGCTTTTCTGCTATTAAAAGATATTTTATTAATTGAATTGTTTAAATAATTGAAAACTTTTTATTCCCTCATCAGACTCTTGAACCAAAACTCACAAACCAGACTGTGATGCTGTCATTATAACATAGTAACAACACTTTTTCTCCAGTGAGGGATGGGAGTACTTCCTCCACCAGTGGACGAGCTGATGCCAGAAACTTCCTGAGGACCCGGCCTGGATGATTTCAGACTAATTCGAACACGTCCGCTGGCGGAGGAGTTTGAGTCCGGTATTGTGACGGCGGCGAGACGGGAGCGGTGACAGCGACAGGGAGAGAGAGTGTGTGATTGAATGGCAGCAGAGGACGGTACATCTTTAAATTCCTCATTATCCACTAACACACAGATGCCACGTCCGCTCCTATTCCATTACTTACTGCTCCGTATTGTCATGCTCCGAGAATTCAATGTACTACCTTTTATTGTAGAAAATGAAAAATGTCATTTCCCCCTTCTCCCTCTCTCCCCCTCTCCTAACACTAATTTAAAATGTCTCATCTCCCTCCGCGTGTTCAACTGTCTGATTGCCTCGGCGACGAAGAAAGAGGCCTAAGAGGAGGAATCCCCTCTCTTTGTGAAAAGGAGTCCAGGTGGGAGCAGAGGAAGAGGAGGAGGAGAAGAAGAATGGAGCTGGATGATTCATGAAGGTGAGAATCTGCAGCTTCATCAGAGTCGGTCAAGCAGGACAGCTGCTGCCGCTGACCTCCAGGCCCGGCAGAGAGACCCACACCTCCAAGGACTAAAGGTCCGCTTATTCTCTCCCCTCCAGCAGTCACACCGCTCTCCCTCCCTCCATGGCCTTCTTTCTTTTCTTTCTTTTCTGCTCTCAGCTTATTGCAACAGCACAGGGTCAGGGCTTAACCTCCCAGAGAAATAAAGTCCTTCAGGTCTGCAGAAAAGGACGGTGATGAGGTGGACTCTGTGGCCGATGTACTGCAGTATGCACGATGTGGAGATATGTGTATCCCTAAAGAGGAAGAGGCGGAAGGAGACGGAGAAGGAGAAGGAGAAGGAGAAGGACGAAAGAGAAGGATGAAGAAGAAGAAGAAGAAGACAAAGAAGAAGACGACAAAGAAGATTGATTTTTCAAATCACGTTCATTCATTAAAGTCAAAATACAAGACAGTCACGTTGACACAAAATCTAAGAAATTCATGCAAACAGGAACTGACATTTCAACAAGTAATATGAAATGTAGATAAGAAGATCAAGAACAACAAGAACAAGAACAAGAAGTAGTAGAAGACATACCACAATCATACAGTACAGCACATACAGTTACACATAGAACGATGTCATGAAATTTGAAGAATATGAAAAAAAAGACACTCAAACTGCACACAAACACAAATTTGTATGGTTACTTCATGCAGATTCATGCATTACTTAAAGAAAATGTGAAAACTAAATCCTGGAAACATCCCTTTCGTCCAGAACTGGAGGTCTAATGATGTACACTTCTGTTAGAAGAGGTAACCATCTCTGTTGTTTGGTATATTCAATTATAAAATGTCAAAATGTTGGAAGTGTTTGTCAAATGTCTTTGAGTGAATTTGTACATTTTGTTGTCTTAATAAAACAAAACCTCCTAATGAAATGAATTATTACTGTTCCGGACAATCAGATTGAGAAAACAATGGATTCTGAAAGCCTTTGAGATGTTTTCATGGTTTTCTGATATTTAACAGAATAAACTTTTGATTTTCACAGAAATTAATAATCGGTTGCTGCCTTGTTTTACTTCTGTGATTATTTTGAGCGATGTTCTGGCAGTTGATTACACAATTAATCGAGATGTTTGGACAAAACCTTGGCGACAGATTGGAATCCATGAAATTTGGTGGTAATTTATCAAAGTTCAATGAAACTTTGCGGAGGGGCGGGACACAGACCAACCTCAACAGACATGAAAAAAGATACAAACAGTTTTAAAAGTACATATCTCAAAAATCACTTTCAGGAGTGTAATAGTTTGTTACTGTTTTTTGTTGTAGTTATAAAGTAACAAAATATATTTCTATTCTGTTGAAACCCCAAGGTTACCCAAACTAATCTTCTGAGTCGAGATGAATTTAAAAAAAAAAAAGACTAAAAAACACTGTGAGAAAGCTGAAAAACATATCAAGGATTACATTTCATTATTATCAGATATTAAACTGACTGCAATGGTTCAGGGTCCTGAGTGAAGTTGGGTTCAGGAAGACAGAATTCCTGGCAACACCCCCGTTCATCAGACCCAAAAGACACAAATCTTTATTTTTATACTAGATTTCCTGTTCTGATTCAAATACATAAATAATTTCTGTAAAACGCAGTTCCTGACACAAACAAAGAGACTCCTCTGAAGACGGATGGAGAGGTGACCGTCTTCAAATCCACCACTGGGGTCCACAGACATGGTGCGCCACTGCCCCCTAATGGCCAGCTGCAGAACTGCAGCCCCCTTGGTGAGGGGATGGTGACTCTGCTGCAGACATTCTGACCTGTTTGCTTTTCAATAAAAGACTTTCTGTTCGCATTATGATTAGGGATGTGAAGGATGAACTAGAGGCATATGAAACACTTGAGTTTTTTGAGGCTAAAATAAACAAACAACAGCATTTTGTGCAAAATCAACAAGCCTAAAACCACCTTTCATGGAGAGATCTGTGGACTGCTGTGTCAGTTCTCCCACAAAAACCAGAATTACAGTTAAATCTGATGCTTTCAGCACAAAACTTGAATATTTAGCTACTGATTACTTTTGTATTGCATGTTATTCTAAATGAATCATAACATCCCATCTGCTTTAGTTGTCTTTTTCTATTTTCTCGAATTATTTCTTGCATACAAATGAAGTTTCTTTTCATTGCCGTTAGAGGTATGCAGAATATTTTTTGCTTTTGATGCTACAGGTGCGGTTTTATGTTCTAAACTAGAATGGCACTCAGCGGAACAAACACGGTGCTTCCTCCAAGGCCAAACAACGCTGCACATCTATTCAGCTTTCTAGGCCCATGCTTCACACTTTTGGAAAATGTTGTGAAAAATCCATGGAGCGTGTTTTGCACAATTAAGGAAGAACACAGCAATCGAAGAAATGCATTTTAAAAATTGACTGGATGGCTGCACAAATATCTGGAGGAACTCAGAATGAGGTGACAACAGGTTTCACTGTGCAGCTGCACATGCTTTAGTGTAATTGAATGTATGGTGCAGTCACCACACCAGTCATGTTGAGGAGGGTAACAGCCCCGGGATAATCCATGTGTTCAGTGATGCATCTTGCAGGACTAGAAACTCCTGCCGTGCCTCTTTACAGGACTAATGATGACCCACAGAGCGAGCGCACAGTGGGTTGGGGGGTAACTGGAGGGTCTCCTGTAGTCAGTGTGTGAAGATTAAGATGTCAGGCGTCTGAGACAGGAAGGACCAGATCCAGAGGGGACAGAGCGTACAGCATTATACGACTACTGCCTGTATATTAATGGTTAATCTGCCCTAACTGGATAGACTGGGACGTGCGGCCTCTCCACTCCATCGCTGATGATGGGACCAGTAATGGAGAGGAAAAGCCAGAGGTTGACAGCTAAGCCCAGAGTAAGCTACTTTGGTACGGAGTAACGCACGGCTGGTCGCGCAGCCGTCTGTGTGTGTGTGTGTGTCCAGTTATTTAATTAAATGTGTGACTCCAAGAAGCTTAAAGCACCAATAAGCCACGCAGCTACTGTGGGCTTTAGTTTGGTAAAGGAGGAGACAAGTGGGTGAGTTCAGGCAACCCGGGAATAACACAAGAAAGTTTCACACAAACGTGGTTCAGCGTTTCACAAAGTATAAGACTGGAAGTATTTTCTACACGTAATGGAGCCAAACTCCTCCAGAGACCGCTGGCCCCTGTTGGTGAGAATCTGAAGGCACACCTGATCCGGATGGCCTGCAAAAATCAGCTCACGGTTCAAACCTCTTCAAAAATAGATTTCATCAAAAATGTAGTACTACTGAAACTACACCATTTACAAAAACCAACACATTTCACTGAAATCTTTTTCCAGCATCACAAATATGTCCTTTTTTAGAACTCTTCTACCTTTGTGCAGGATTTTCACTTCATCTGAAATTCAGTCATCTCGTCTTCTTAGGATGCTGACCTGCATTGGTTTTTATCATTCAAATAAAATAGAAGCAGGAAAAATGCAAATTTTATAAATTTAACATTAGAATTAAAAATTTTCATACTTAGCGCTAAGGTGAGATGAGGCTGATGTGAAGTCAGAAAAGTTGACCTGATAATGATGCTGCAATCAAAGTCTGGTCGACAGCGAATGTCTGCACCAAATACTAGCTGCTGAGATATTAATACAGAAATAAAAACAAAGAAACCGATGGCGCTAACGAAAGTCCTTCACCCCCTGGAGACCATGAAATATCTGTAAACATTCAAGTCAATCTGCTGAAGAATTTCAGTCTGGACCAGCACAGAGGCCTAAACTGCACACAGGACAGTCTTTAACGTTAGCACGGCTCGTAAAATTGTGGTTTTATCTTAAACACGTAGACTTAGAAACATTCCCTCCGTGGCTGGATGCTACGACTCAAACATGCTCTAATACACCGTCTGTCAAAGCCCTTTGAAAGTGTCCCAGATCAGGGCCTTGTGATGCTGCTCTGTTCACACTTTTCACTTTCGGACCAATTTTCTCCAGTTAGGTCTGGGCCTGGCCAATGTGGAGGGAAATCCACACAAGCCAGCAGCACTCGCCCTTCCCTGGACTTCAAAAAGGCCCGGCACACAGCAGCTTCCACGCGTGTTCAGGATCAATATCCTGCTGGAAAATGAAGCCTCTTCAAACTATATTACTGAGCCAGAGGGGACAGAAACATCTCTTCTCTCTGGTGGGTGTGTCGGCAATCCTGTGAGTCGCTCGGAAAAACCCCACGGAAAAATATTTCCATCACTGAATTTGACCGGAGGTTTTCAGGGAGAGTGATGACGAATGTGCAAGCTCTTTGCAACCATCGACTTAAAACTTTGACTCTCTGAAGCGAAACCTGACGCAGTCCTTCCAGCATCACGTGGATCGAAGGGCCTTTATTGTCTGAAGACTTTTATATAAGCAGTGATATACAGTATTTTAAAATCATGAGGCAGGAATTCAAGAAGAGCTCAGATGGAAAAAAGATATTCAGATGCTTGAGAAGAAACATTTCTCAAGGTTTTAATTTACAACAATTTCCAAATAATTCTCTTTTACAGCGTGTATAATTCAGAAAATGTATTATTTTGGTGAAATGCTTTCTGTCACCACTAGTTCAGGCGTTACGAGGCTCATTGTTGAGTTTAAATTTTCATATCGTTGCTTTTTTTTTTGTTGGAATTAAACAACTTTATTGCCGTTTCTTCAAATAGATAACTCACACATACATGGATTATTCTGTTGACGGAAACATCTTTACGCATCAGTTCCCAGTTTGTTTTAAAAAAAACCCTAACCCTAAAAAAAAACAACACAACAACGTCCACCTTTGATATTTCAACGCTTTATTGTTTTTATTGACTGTTTGCAGAACATGTCGGATTCATTGCCAGAAGAATGATTAACAGTCAGGCTGTTGACAACAGAAACGTAAAAGCGACAGGTCGTAAATATAGGCAGTGATGGTGACGTGAACACAAGAACGGTATGGAACATTTTAATATTTGTACTGAACATTGGTAACCGCTGGCGACAGGAGGAGAAAGTCAGCAGGATTGTTTCACTAGTATCGGGCTCAGTCTGGGTTTTAGCTTGTGTTGTCATTTTGGCCTGACTCCCTTCTCCTTCTCAAACTGGGCGATCTGATTAAAAATGTCCAACAAGTTGGAAGGGAGGTTTTTTTTAGGTCCTCCTCCTCCTGGCGCTGAGGTCAGACCCCTCTGCTCCTGAGCTCTGCACGGGTTTCCTCCATCTGACCTGCTCTCTTTCTCTGCTTTCCCTTTCCCCCACTCCTCTCCTTTTGCTTCTCCTGCCCTCTGATTCTCCTCCTGGCCTCTCCTCTCGTACCTGCTGCCCTCAAAGGAGTTCCTCCTAAAGGAGTCGTGTCTCATCCTACCCTCAGAATGTTTGGATGCAGAGCCGGAGTTCCCCAAATATTCCGATTTGATACTAGATTTCCGTGAATACTCCGACTCAGTGGACGAGGAAGACACTTTCCTCCTCCTTTGCTCGTCTACACTCCACCTCCTGCTTTCCTCCTTCCCCCTCTCCCTGCTCTTCTCCTTCCTTTCTCCACTCCTCTCCCCTCTTTCAGGGCTTCTGCTCACACTGTTGTCGCATCTCCTCCCCTGCTTCCCCTCGCTGTCCCTCCTCTTCCTCTTCACCCTGCGTGACGAGTCCGAATCCTCGTCATTTGAAGCTGCTGACAGAGAATAGAGCCGACTGATCCCTCTCTCATCAGCATCCTTCTCCTCTGCCTCATACTCATCACTCTCTCCAAACGCCAGGACTCCCTTCTGATTGAGAAAGGTGGCAGAGGTGTTGGGAGGTGCAGGACACCACTCCTCCTCCTCCTCCTCCTTCCTGTATCTCTCGCTCTTACCCTCCTTACTCCTCCTGCTCTCCCGTGAGGAGATCCTGCGATGGCGCTTACTTCCCCTCTTCTTCTTTTTCTTCTTTTTCGATCTCCTGCGAGAGGAGGAAGCGGACGAGGAGGAGGAGCTCCTCCTGGAGGAAGCGGAGGATGACGAAGAGGAAGAGGTCGACCTCTTGTGTTTTTTCTTCATCCTGCAAGAGACATTTACTGAAGATTTTGATGCTAACGTTCTGAGATGATCATTTTTTGAATAACTCAGGTTTTATCTTCTAAACTGAGGTAAAAAATTACTTTGTGGACAAAACATCTTGAAAGCGTCACAGCAAAACAGAGTTGCAGAATTTTCACATTTTCAACAAGAACCTGGAATCAATGCAAATCTTAGATCTGTCTCCATCGGATCTGCAGCTTTTTTGCACACGTTACTGTGCATCAGCTGATCTCGGAAATGCTGCAGCACTGTTTCACTGTGGCTCCAGAATGCTTTTCCGTAAAATGCCCACCCCTCCCGATTTTCCATCGGTATGGGGGCGAGTCTGAATTTAACCTTGAAAAGATCAGAGCAAACTCACCTCTTCTCTTCTTTTAAGATCTTACGCAATTTGTCGGCGCTGGTCTGGCTGCTGGAAGCTTTCACCTGCTCCTTCGCCAGCGCCTCTTCTCGCAGGCGAATCGATTTCTTTACGTTAGTCAGGTGAGGCGAGGAAAGACGTGATATTGGCAGGCAAAAAGTCCACAGAGACATTCAAACACATAAAAAGCCAAAGACCCGAGGCGTTGGTTCATCGATTCAGTCATTCGTGTTAAATTAAAAATGTATGCAGGGGGGTTTGGAAAGCCGAAGGTATGAGAAGGGCGTCACAACAAAATAACACCAATGACAAAATGATCAAAGAATAAGCAGAAAGCGATTTATTTACCAAAGAAGAAGTGGCGTGATGCAAGGAGAAAGTGGTTGGCATAGCAACAGGATAGACGGACAGAGGTACGGATGGATGTGCAGAGGAAAGAGAGCGTTTGTTCCCCATCGACACAGAGAAGGGTTCAACGTTACCGTAATGATACCAGGGACACGACGCACCACAGCGTCCAGGGGAGGAGTCGTCGTCAGGGTGCAATTTATTTTTTTCACCCCCCCCACAGAGCAGGTGACAAGACCGTGGCAGTCGGAGGGTCAAAGGGCAGCGTCGCAGGGTCGCAGACACACACACACGAAAACACTTCATCAGTATTACAAACCACAGACTAGTTTAATATCGAAGTTCATAAACAAATAAGGCTTCATCCTGGCTGACTCCATGTCTAGTGTGTGTGTGTGTGTGTGTGTGTGTGTTGTTGCTCCTCACCTGTATCGTTTCTGTGATCTTGTGCAGAGCTTCCTGCGCCTCCAGATTCAAATCATCGAGAGACAGAGCTCTTCTGTACAAACCCTCCGCTGTCACAAGTTTCTCCTGTTCTTCCAGTCTAGATACACACACACACACACACACACACACACACACACACATCAGTACCAGATGTAATGAATTTAACAGCTGTATCACTGAATATCAGAGGCTCTGCTGCTCACTGCTTTCCTCGCTCCACCAGCGTCTGGCACAGGTACTTCTTGGCGTTGCGGTGATCTGGACAGTTCTCCAGAGCCAGCTCAAAGTCCGTTATAGCTTTCACAATGCTACCTTTGTTAGCGTACCTGTGAGTTAAAATCAGAGACGCACAGAAAATCCGATCATTGGAGATGCATTAGGGAGGATTGCAAAGTCTAAGGTGGAAGAGAAACTGAAGAAACAAGAAAACCCCGTTAGCAGGTTGGGTAACAGGACACTCACAGGGCTCCTCGTGCCACCAGAGCTTCCACGTTATTAGTGTCGATATCCAAGGCCTTGTTGTATTCATTCATGGCTTCCACGTGTCGGCCATGTTTGAAGTGGTCCACGCCTGCACGGACACTGAGAGACCGTAGACAGACGAGGTGATGTCAGTGATGTCAGAAATGGTGAACAAAAAGAGACGCTGAAGGTGAATCAGGATGATTTGAAACTCTCTGAGGTCAAAGTTCAAATTTTATCTTTACCACTTCAAGGCCCACGATGCAGACTGTTTCTTCCTGATCACGGAGGCAAAATCCTCCTCTTGGAAAAGTTTACTGTGGAGAAAAGATGATGATAGATGTTAAAGTAATGAAAAACACTGAGCTAACAGAGACTGAAATCAATTCTAAAACTAAAACCTTCCCATAATTCTGTGTTTCACTGTTTGTCATTTGGTTTTCAAATGCCTTCCGTGCGTCAAACAAAACAGTGCAGACTTAAATTTGTTTTCACTAAACCTCAAATAGACAATCAAGGAAATAAAAAAATTGTTGACTAGATGAGAGAAGACTTCTTGCGATCCCCGATCGATCCCCACACTCCTGATTAGACCATGAATGTTCTTCCAGGGAAGCGTCTGCTGATGCCTTTACCTTTGTAGTCCTCTCATTGCCGAGGGTGGGCGGGTGTCGCTGATCCCCACCTTATCCAGCAGGTAGTCCACTACAGATGGGTTGTGGTAACCATGGCAACCCATCAGTATACGCTCGTATGTCTCGCTGGAGTCTGCGGCTGCGCGAACGCTACGACTATGAGAGGAGAGGACGTCTTTACTTACTTTTCAGTCAAAAATGAAATCAACTGAATATGTAGCTGACAGAGAAACACTGCTGTCATTCATTCATTCATTCATTCATTTCACACGATGTGTGTTTAAACACACCTTTGTTCAGTGTGTTTTCATTGTGTACTTACCTGTAGTGTACAGGAAGCTCCTCCCGGGCAACGACTCCCAGTTTGACGTGTTGCAGTTTGGGAGAAACAGAAGCCTGCAGGAGGGAAACTGTGATTTTCTCCTGGTAACGGTCGATATCTTTCACTGCAGCTATAAAAGGAGAACGCACAGAAGACGGGAGATGAAAAAACAAGAATCAATAAAAAAATAATCGATGTGCAACATTAATTAGCCACAATCATCATTCGCATGTCCAGCTACCAAGTTAGAAACCGGTATCGTACAGAGGGAGAGCAAAAACAACTACCAAACTAAATGGTTGTGCATTGGTCACAGTGTGTGATTACAGAACAAAGATTCATATCTGACTTTGAAACCCAATCAGTTAACAAAACACTGCACGGTTCTTTGCAATACAATGAGGAAGGCCTTAATTCATCTGAAAAGGTCTGACAGGAAATGATTTTAACCTCCGTCATGATAAGAACAAGCCAAACACTAGAACTCATTTCATGACGTAGCATCATGTCCGATGATAATGATTTCTATAGCAATAAAAACACACGTAGCTTTGTTTATTTGCATCGGTGCCTCTGATGTAGCTGAAATAATAGAAGCTGCACGAGTGAGAAGCTACCAAAGCATAAACTCAAAAAACCTCCAAACAAGTTTGGGTGTTACAGACAAATCCAACAGACACTAACCTCTGATAAAGTCCCCGATCTGGTAGTAGGACAGGGGATCATCATGGCTGCCAGTGGAGGGAATTTCTCTGATATGACACAGAGCCTGAGTATACAAAAGAAAAAGAAAATTAAGATTTAATTACATTTAATTTTTTGGGGGGACACTTGAGCCGTTGTTAAACAATAGCTGTGTAAAGTCAGGGAACAGTTGGAAAGAGGAAGGATGGTATCGGGTAGCGAGCTAGCCGCTAGGAGGTCATAAACTAAATAATTGTCACATGAAACTGCAGGCAAACTGATGTACGTGTTTCTGTATGTGTCACACAATTGTTTGAAAATGTGGACGGCGTTCACACGTTTTGTTTTGATCCATCAGGCAGGCGGTTGTGACAAATAAAAGAAAAACCAAGTTATGCAATGCATACAAATGTTTTTGCATGAACGGTAGGTGTCTCATTGGTTTTGATCTGATCCAACGTAGTTGAAGAACATCCAACAGATTTAGCTGGTCGACTTACCGACAGCTCCAGGTCTTCTATGTCTCTCTTTAGTCCAACTGCCGTGCAAAGCAGAGTGAGAAAGAAACCGTATTCTCGTATGTTGTTGATCCTTCCCACCACAATATCTCCTCTTTCCAAGTCCCTGTACAGCATGGCTCTTCTTTCCTCGAAAGAAACCTCCATGAATAACTCCAACGGCGGCATGACGGCACAAGGCTCTGGGAAAGCAAAGACGCATTTCACTGCCTTCAACACGAACTGTATACACTGACACCACAGACGTTAAGCTGCTTAAAGCGAAAAACAAATCACACACCACCATCTGTCAGAATCGACACGCTTCTATTTTAACAAACATCGAGAGAAGGAGATATAGAACTGGCTCAACATCGCTAGAGATCTTTACAAAATGAGTATTTTTCAGTGTTTGCTGTGAACAGAACCAGAGGTGAGACTGAATCCACACAAACCTGCAGCCTCTTCCTCCTCCTCGTAGTCCTCTTCTTGATGGGTGGCAGTTTTCCATGCCGGACAGAACAGGATATCAGCCTTCCTGGCGATGAACTGCTCTACCAGCGGGTTCCCACGTCCATCACCATTACTACTCCAAAAACACACATTTCAAAAGAATGAAGGAGAGGAAAAAGCTGAGTTCTTGCAGAACTTCATTGCCAATTTGTTAGAAAATCCTTATCATTTAAAAAATGCCCATTTCTTAAATAGTTAAGGGGTAACAAGTGTGGATGGGGGAGGCTTGTGAACTTGTGAAAGCTGACGTCAGACCTTGCACACTTACCTCTCATAGGTGGTCTTGCCCAAGTCCGACACCACTGCCTGGAAGTCTGGGTTTTCTGTCTGCTCACAATTCAGTTTGTTGAGTAATGGTTCTCCGTGATAAGCCAGACACTGCCTCAACAAATCTCTGTCCATTTTCAGAGGACTACAGTCACATCACAACACGAGACATATCTGGAGCAGCCTATTGAAGCCATAGGTTAGCTAAAGCTAGCCCAAATTTAACAAATGTGATACTTTCCTTGTGGTAGAGACAATTTAATTTCTCTTTAGGAGGAACTTCAATCTGTCAGAGTTGTGTATCGAGTCGTGAAACATTGGATTATTCAGGAAACTGAATAATGAATAAGGTAGTATGGATATGACGTTGTTAGCAATGCGTTTTTAGCTAGCTAGCAAACACTGGTTCGTCATGATAACGCGACATGTTGGCTAATCTTTAAAAACTCACAATAGTTCTATTATTTTAAATCTGCGAATTTAATTGATTTCGCAACACACAACTATCGTTTAACAAGTGCAAAACTGCGCTTTGGCTGCAGACTCAACCTGTTAGCGTTACTCACACTCCCGAGAATAACAAATGCATATGAGCGAGTACGCATGCGCAAGATGCGTTACACTTAAAATGTCCGGTGAAACCCATCTAGGAACGGAAGGCTGATTTTAGCTCGTCTGCTCCTCTTCCATGTACAAAATACTATTTGCGTCTGTGAAATGCGTTTTAATACAGTCGTTAAATATGTGGTCGTTTTAAAGCAATTAAACAATAAACAATAATCAAGTTCAATAGTTTTCTACTTTTCAATGTAGCCGCAAGAGGGCACAAGCCAGTGTCTTATTGTGCCGGTCCCAAGCCCGGATAAATACAGAGGGTTGCGTCAGGAAGGGCATCCGGCGTAAAACTTTTGCCAAATCAAAGATGCGAATCAAACATATGACTTCCATACCGGATCGGTCGAGGCCCGGGTTAACAACGACCGCCATCGGCGCTGTTGACCTACAGGGCGCCGGTGGAAATTGGATTACTGTTGGTCGAAGAAGGAGAGGAGGAAAGTGCGTTCGCACGAAGAAAGAGAAGAGGAGCGCCAAGAGTATAGGACTAAGAGTAGGGACGTTGAATGTTGGAACTATGACAGGAAAAGGTAGAGAGTTGGTCGACATGATGCAGAGGAGGAAGGTAGACATACTGTGTGTCCAGGAGACCAGGTGGAAAGGTAGCAAGGCTAGAAGTTTAGGAGCAGGGTTCAAGTTGTTCTATCATGGTGTAGATAGAAAGAGAAATGGAGTAGGAGTTATCTTGAAGGAGGAGTTTGTTAGGAATGTCCTGGAGGTAAAAAGAGTGTCGGATAGAGTGATGAGTCTGAAGCTAGAAATAGAAGGTGTGATGTTCAATGTTGTTAGTGGGTATGCTCCACAGGTAGGATGTGAGCTGGAGGAGAAGGAGAAATTCTGGTTGGACTTTGATGAAGTGATGCAGAGCATACCTAGAAGTGAGAGAGTTGTCATCGGTGCAGACTTCAATGGACATGTTGGTGCAGGTAACAGAGGTGATGAGGAAGTGATGGGCAGGTTTGGTATCCAGGAGAGGAATGCAGAAGGACAGATGGTAGTTGACTTTGCAAAAAGGATGGAAATGGCTGTAGTGAATACTTTCTTCCAGAAGAGGCAGGAACATAGGGTGACCTATAAGAGTGGTGGTAGGAGCACACAGGTAGACTACATCTTGTGTAGACGATGTAACCTGAAGGAGATCAGTGACTGCAAAGTAGTGGTAGGCGAGAGTGTAGCCAAACAGCATAGGATGGTGGTGTGTAGGATGACTCTGGTGGTGAGGAAGATGAAGAGGACAAAGACAGAGCAGAAGACGAAATGGTGGAAGCTAAAAAAGGAAGAGTGTTGCATGACCTTTAGGAAGGAGTTAAGACAGGCTCTGGGTGGTCAGGAGGTGCTTCCAGATGACTGGACAACTACAGCTAATGTGATCAGGGAGACAGGTAGGAGAGTATTTGGTGTGTCATCTGGAAGGAAAGTAGACAAGGAGACTTGGTGGTGGAATGAGGAGGTACAGGAGTGTATACAAAGAAAGAGGTTAGCTAAGAAGAAGTGGGACACTGAGAGGACTGAGGAGAGTAGACAGGAGTACAGGGAGATGCAGCGTAAGGTGAAGGTAGAGGTAGCAAAGGCCAAACAAGAAGCTTATGATGACTTGTATGCTAGGTTGGACAGTAAGGAGGGAGAGACTGATCTATACAGGCTGGCAAGACAGAGAGATAGAGATGGGAAGGACGTGCAGCAGGTTAGGGTGATTAAGGATAGGGATGGAAGTCTATTGACAGGTGCCAGCAGTGTGATGGGAAGATGGAAAGAGTACTTTGAAGAGTTGATGAACGTGGAAAATGAGAGAGAACAAAGACTAGAAGAGGTGACTGTTGTGGACCAGGATGTAGCAAAGATTAGCCAGGATGAAGTGAGGAGAGCACTGAAGAGGATGAAGAGTGGAAAGGCAGTCGGTCCTGATGATATACCTGTAGAGGTTTGGAAGTGTCTAGGAGAGGTGGCAGTAGAGTTTCTGACTGGGTTGTTCAACGGGATCTTAGATAGTGAGAAGATGCCTGAGGAGTGGAGGAGAAGTGTGCTGGTGCCCATTTTTAAGAACAAGGGAGATGTGCAGAGTTGTGGCAACTACAGAGGAATAAAGCTGATGAGCCATACAATGAAGTTATGGGAAAGAGTAGTGGAAGCTAGACTAAGGGCAGAAGTGAGCATTTGTGAGCAGCAGTATGGTTTCATGCCAAAAAAGAGTACTACAGATGCAGTATTTGCTTTGAGGATGTTGATAGAGAAGTACAGAGAAGGCCAGAGGGAGCTGCATTGTGTTTTTGTAGATCTGGAGATAGCTTATGACAGGATGCCCAGAGAGGAACTGTGGTATTGTATGAGGAAGTCTGGAGTGGCAGAGAAGTATGTTAGAGCGGTGCAGGACATGTATGAGGACTGTAAGACAGTGGTGAGGTGTGCTGTAGGTGTGACAGAGGAGTTCAAGGTGGAGGTGGGACTGCATCAGGGATCAGCTCTGAGCCCCTTCTTGTTCGCTATGGTGATGGACAGGCTGACAGACGAGGTTAGACAGGAATCTCCATGGACTATGATGTTTGCAGATGACATTGTGATCTGCAGTGAGAGTAGGGACGAGGTGGAGGAGAAGCTAGAGAGGTGGAGGTTTGCCCTGGAAAGGAGAGGGATGAAGGTTAGCCGCAGTAAGACAGAGTACATGTGTGTGAATGAGAGGGACCCAAGTGGAAGAGTGAGGTTACAGGGAGAAGAGATCAAGAAGGTGGAGGATTTTAAGTACTTGGGGTCAACAGTCCAGAGCAATGGAGAGTGGGGAAAAGAGGTGAAGAAGCGTGTCCAGACAGGATGGAATGGGTGGAGAAAAGTGTCAGGTGTGATGTGTGATCGAAGAGTTTCAGCTAAAATGAAAGGAAAGGTGTACAAAACTGTGGTGAGACCAGCGATGTTGTTTGGTCTAGAGACAGTGTCACTGAGGAAAAGACAGGAGGCAGAGCTGGAGGTAGCAGAGATGAAGATGCTGAGGTTCTCTCTGGGAGTGACCAGGAAGGATAGGATCAGGAATGAGTACATCAGAGGGACAGCACATGTTAGAGGTTTTGGAGATAAAGTCAGAGAGGCCAGACTGAGATGGTTTGGACATGTCCAGAGGAGAGATAGTGAATATATTGGTAGAAGGATGCTGAGTTTTGAACTGCCAGGCAGGAGGCCTAGAGGAAGACCAAAGAGGAGGTTTATGGATGTAGTGAAAGAGGACATGAAGGTAGTTGGTGTGAGAGAAGAGGATGCAAAGGACAGGGTTAGATGGAGGCGGTTGATTCGCTGTGGCGACCCCTGAAGGGAAAAGCCAAAAAGGAAAAGAAGAAGAATAGTTTTCTACTTTTCAAGCTGTAAACATTTAAAAAGAAAAAAGATACATGAGCTCTTAAAGACAGGAATTCACTCAGGTTTTCCACGATTTTTTTTTAAAAATTATATATTTACATTTTTTTGAATGTGAAATATAAAATATTTTACATTTATAAAATATTTTACAGAATAAATGTAAAGTGTTTTATTCTGTAAAACACTTTGCCTCTGTCTTTTGAGAGATGCTCCATGAATTAATATATTTCAATATTAACATATTATCACTTTGCACTGACTTACAAGAATAAATGCTCAGGGAGAGAAAATCTTTTCCAAGTCATTGGACAGACAACCAATGGTTGCACAAGACCCTTGTTAAATCTTATTTAATTTTTATTTGTTGAGCTTACAGCTTACAGCTTGTTGATTCAAGAAAAGCAGTGACAACAGTAACTACAGATCACTCAGGTATCATACACCTCCACAACAGCTATTGTCACTTGAACCCGAACAACAGAAAATAGTTTTGAGGCTACGTCAAAGCGAAATTCAAGATATCTGGAAAATAAAACAATGTTAAAGAGCAAAAAATGTGTGCAATCACCTAACCTCAGTTCACTTTAGTTGTGAATTAAAAACAAATAATGTAGAATAGAGTCAACAAAAATGAAACCAGCGAAGAGGAACTGTACTTAATAAATAAGTCACCTGAAACAAAGCTTGTACCAAACTTGATGAAGGTTCTTTGTAATTTTACCTCCCATTTGACAGAAATGGCATGCAAGAATTTTCCAGTACTACAATGAAGCATTGTTGTGCAAACATGTTCATTTTTTTTTTACATGTCTCACAGGCTCAAGTTGGACTCCTGAGAGCCAGTAAGCGGGTGGGTTTATTATACATCCAGCCATTGCTATACATCAAATAACAATAACACAAATATATCTACCATGTGCTTTATGATATGTATACATCTGTGACTTTGACCAACCTAGTTTTTCAGGTTACATGACAGTGCCCAGTCTCACCAGAGCCTTGTCAATTCCCTTAAAGCCGAGGGAGGAGTAATCCCTGAATAAACCTGAATGGAATGTACAATCTCAGACAAACGTTATCTGTGGCTGGACTACTGAGAAGTAACACCAGTTTTCATGGAGAGGAAGGCTGTTTATTGGATATTTTTGATGGGATATTTACATTCATCCTCTGTTCAAGGTAAAACTTAATTGCAAGATTCTTCACAAGAAAGGTTTTAATGGCTTTCCTTGTTTGTATTTTACTTTCTCAAATGTCTAATAATGTCAATCTAAAATGGAACAGTACTCTGGAGGTAAACAGTAGTTTTACATTTGATATTGAACAAAATATTACCCTCTGCTATTCATCTAGTGCAACAAAATAAAATGATTTTCAAGTGTTAAATTTGCTCCAATCAATATGAAACAAATGTTGGACTAAACATGGTTATCTATGGCCTTAAAAATAGATGAGGATTAATTTTAAACATGATTGTTGTGGCTCATTAATGGCTGCCAGAATGATGTTTCATTCATTCAATCATTTCATGTTTCAATCATAAATGGGAACGTAAACAGGAATCAGTTTGCAGACAGCATCAGGTTCCACTGTTTCACATCTTAAAACTCAACTACAATGTGGAAAAAATTATTATATTATTGCTCTGAAGCAATATCAGTTATAAAATTGCAGGAAATAAAAAGTATTTTGTCAAACAGTACTTTAGATTGATGTTAAAATTGAAAAAAAAACCCACATTCATATACCTGAAGGTCATAACAAGTCACAGATAGAAAACTGATGCACTTCAACCTGCCAGCCATCTCTGAGCGAGACAATAGCACCAACACAAAGCCAGCAATGCCTCATGGTTACAGAACAGGAAGAGGTTTTTGATTTTTTTTTATTGTTGTATTAACAATTGGATACATTTTATATTCTAATGCAGAACTGAGAAGTCCTCATATGATATAAATTTATCATTTAGCAGTTTTACTCACTTTGTTTAGTTTTATTAATTACTGTCATATCATTTACTAATTAAGGATCAAACATAACTATGACCTCATCTGAAGGCGCAGCAACCACATCTTCAGGTGTGTCTATCACTACAGAAGATAGTCAAGCTCCAGCAACCACAGCCATGGTCACAATGACCATGGATTCAACCAGAAGAATTACGGAACCAGGTGTGGTCCGAATGAACGCCATCACAACATCAGATAATTCAACTGTAGCTCCTCTGACCACAAGTCCACCTATCACTACCCCAGGTCAAATTAACAAAAAGGAGGAATTCACTCTCCCTATTCCACTTTGTGCTCCAACCACCACAACATCAGATATTTCCCCAACAGCTCCAGCCACTTCCACCGGGAGCACAACCAGTATGGTTTCATCCAGCACAGTTACAGAAATTTCTCTTCCTTTAACAACCACGACATTGACCACTATACCTACAGAAACCACCAGTGTGACTCAAACGACCTCAGCTGAAGCCAGCACCACTCCAAATCCAACAGACACCATCACACAAACCACTCGGGGTCCAATGACTGTAACAGAGGTTACCACACCTGCATCTGTAACCATCACAACTTCAGACGCAACAACTCCAGCTCTTATGACCACAAATACAGCCCACTCTACTCCAGGTCAAACCAGCTCAAATACAGAAACCACTCCACCCCCACTGACTGAAACAGGGGCCACTTCAGCTCTACCTCCAACCAGCACAATTACAGAAATCACTCTGGCTGAAATAACAGCAACACTGGTCCCCTCAACTTCAGATGCATCCACCAAAACTTCCACTATTGCAACTGTAGCCCCAATGATCACAAGTCCAGCTAACACTACTCCAGGTCAAACCAGCACAATTACAGAAACCGCTCTGGCACAAAAAACCAAAACGGTCGTCACCACATTTTTTGCTCCAACCACCACAGATGACACCAGTTTTGCTCCAACCACCTCAACTGGAGGCAAAACCAGTGTAACTCTTTCCACAACTCTGACTCCAATGACTGCAGCCATGGCCACCTCAACTCCAACTCCAATACTTACAACATCAGAAATAACAACCACAATGACAACAAATCTAGCCACAGTTACTCAAGGTCAATCCAGCACAAATTCTGACTCTATTCCGGCTACAGCACGCACAACAGTGTCCCATTTAGCTGGAGAAACTACCACCCTGGCTCATATGACCCCAACTATCACCAGCACCACTCCAAATCCAACAACTACAGACATACAAACCAATTTGCCTACAATTCATGAAACAATAGCTACCACAATTCCATCTATAACCATCACATCATCAGATAAAACAACTGTAGCTCCTCTGACCACAAGTCCAGCTACCACTAATCCAGGTCAAACCAAGACAAATACAGAAACCACTCCAACAACTGTACCAGTGGTCACAATAACTCCAGATCCAACAATCACAACTTTAGATATTAACTCGTCAGCTCCAGCCACTTCCACTGGAGGCAGAAGTAGTGCGGCTCTCTCCAACAAAATTACAGACACCACCACTCCTCTAACAACCAAGACATTGACCACCATACCTACAGAAACCACCAGTGTGACTCATATGACCTCAGCTGAAGCCAGCACCACTCCAAATCCAACCGGCACCATCACACAAACCAATTGGGGTCCAATGACTGCAACAGAGGTTACCACACCTGCATCTGTAATCATCACAACTTCAGAAGCATCAACTCCAGCTCTTATGACCACAAGTGCAGCCCACTCTACTCCAGGTCAAACCAGCTCAAATACAGAAACCACTCCAGCCCCAATGACTGAAACAGAGGCCACTTCAACTCCACCTACGACCAACACAATTACAGAAATCACTCTGGCTGAAATAACAGCAACACTGGTCCCCTCAACTTCAGATGCATCCACCAAAACTTCCACTATTGCAACTGTAGCCCCAATGATCACAAGTCCAGCTAGCGCTACTCCAGGTCAAACCAGCACAATTACAGAAACCCCTTTGGCTGGAAAAACAGTAACAGTGGTGCCCTCAACAGTGTCATCCAGTACAACCTCAAATACAACAACAAGTGCTGTGAATACTACTTTAGGCCATATCAGCAGAAATACAGAAACCCCTCTGGCTGAAACAACGGCAGCAGTGATCCCCTCAACTTTAGCTCTGAGCACTAAAACTTCAGACGTGACAACTGCAGCTCCTATACCCACAAGTGTAGCTGACAGTACTCCAGTTCAAATCAGCACAAATACAGAAATTCCAACTCCAATAATAGCAACAGTTCCCAACTCAATTTTTACTCCAATTAATGCAATTACTGAATCCACTCTGACTCCAGGAGCCACAACAGTGGCCACCACAACACAAGCTCCAATCCCCACAGCCGCAAAAACCACAAGTGTGGCCGTCACTACTCTAGGTCAAACCGGCACTAAGACAGAAACCACTCCAGCACCACTGATCTCATTAGTTGCCAATATGACTGCAGAGCACACTAGTGTGACTCCGTTGACCTCGACTGTAGCCAGCACCATGTCAAATCCAACAGGTGCAATCATCCAAACCACTCTTGCTCCAACCACAGAATCAACACAAACTCCCAACACCATGGGTCAAGCCAGCACAAATACAGAATCAAGTCTAACTCCAAACATCGAAACGCCATCCACCTCAAATCCAGCTACAATTGTTCCACTTACAGATAACACTCTCACTCCAGCAACAGAAGTGGCCACTATAACACAACTTACCACTTCAGGAATGACAACTGTGTCTCCTGTTAGTACAAGTACACCCACAACTAATTTAGGACAAACCAATACAGATGCAGACACTACTCTTACTCCTGCGATTACAGCAGTAGCCACTAGTCGTGCAGAAACCACCAAAGTGGCTAGTGAGACTTCAACTGTAGCCATGAATACTCGAGATCCAACAAGTACAATTATACACAATACTCTGGTCCCAACGACCACAACTGTGGTTACCACAATTCCAGTTCCAGGCACCACAATTTCAGATATGACCACCTCAGCTCCAACCAGTTCAATTGGGAGCAACACTAGTAAAATTACAATTACAGAGACCGCTCTGGCTCCAACAGCCAAAACAGTCGTCACTGCATCTTTTGCTCCAACCACCACAGATGACACCACTTTGACTCCAACCACCTCAACTGAAGGCAGAACCAGTGCAACTTTTTCCACAACTCTGACTCCAATGAATGCAACATCAGCCACCCCAATTCCAACTCCAATTCCTGCAACTTCAGAAATAACAACCACAATGACCACAAATCCAGCCACAGTTACTCAAGGTCAATCCAGTGCAAATTCAGACACTACTCCAGCTACAGCAAGCACAACAGTGTCCCATTTAGCTGGAGAAACTACCACCCTGGCTCATATGACCTCAATTATCACCAGCACCACTCCAAATCCAACATCTACAGACATACAAACCAGTCTGTCTCCAACCCAGGCGACAATAGCTACCACAATTCCATCTACAGCCATCCCAACATCAGATAAAACAACTATAGCTCCTCTGACCACAAGTCCAGCTACCACTAATCCAGGTCAAACCAAGACAAATACAGAAACCACTCCAACAACTGTACCAGTGGTCACAATAACTCCAGATCCAACAATCACAACTTTAGATATTACCTCATCAGCTCCAGCCACTTCCACTGGAGGCAGAAGTAGTGCAGCTCTCTCCAACACAATTACAGACACCACTACTCCTCTAACAACCAAGACATTGATCACCATATCTACAGAAACCACCAGCGTGACTCAAACGGCATCAGCAGCAGTCAGCACCACTCCAAATCCAACCAGCACAATAACACAAACCACTCGGGGCCCAACGACTGCAACAGAGGTTACCACACCTGCATCTGTAACTATCATAGCTTCAGAAGCATCAACTCTAGCTCTTATGACCACAAGTGCAGCCCACTCTACCCCAGGTCAAACCAGCTCAAATACAGAAACCACTCCAGCCCCACTGACTGAAACAGAGGCCACTTCAACTCTACTTCCAACCAGCAGAATTATTGAAACAATGAGGACACTAGTCTCCTCAACTTCCAATATTGCAACTGTAGCCCCAATGATCACAAGTCCAGCTAGCGCTACTCCGGGTCAAGGCAGCACAAATACAGAAACCAGTTTGACTGAAAAAACAGTAACATTGGTGCCCTCAACAGTGTCATCAGGCACAACTTCAAATACGACAACTTTAGGTCTTACAACAAGTGCTGTGAATACTACTTCAGGCCAAATCAGCAGAAATACAGAAACACCTCTGGCTGAAACAACGGCAGCAGTGATCCCCTCAACTTTAGCTCCGAGCACTAAAACCTCAGACGTGACAACTGCAGCTCCTATACCTACAAGTGTAGCTGACAGTACTCCAGTTCAAATCAGCACAAATGCAGAAATTCCAACTCCAACAATAGCAACAGTGGCCACCTCAAAACTTACTCCAATTAATGCAATTACTGAATCCACTCTGACTCCAGCAGCCACAACACAAGTTCCAAACCCCACAACCTCAGAAACCACAAATGTCGCCATCACTACTCTAGGTCAAACCAGCACTAAGACAGAAACCACTCCAGCACCACTGATCTCATTAGTTGCCAATATGACTGCAGAGCACACTAGTCTGATTCCGTTGACCTTGACTGTAGCCAGCACCATGTCAAATCCAACTGCTACAATCATCCAAACCACTCTTGCTCCAGCCACAGAATCAATACAAACTCCCACCCCCACAGGTAAAGCCAACACAAATACAGAATCAAGTCTAGCTCCAAACATTGGAACAGCATTCACCTCAAACCCAGCGACAATTGTTCCACCTACTGACACCACTCTTACTCCAACAACTGCAAAAGTGGCCACTGTAACACAAGTTACCACTTCAGGAATAACAAAAGTAAGTCCTGTTAACACAAGTACATCCACAACTACTTTAGTTCAAACCAATACAGATACAGACATGACTCTGACTCCTGTGATCACAGCAGTAGCCACAGAAACCACCAAAGTGGCTGGTGAGACCTCAACTGTCGCCGTGAATACTCGAGATCCAACAAGCACAATTATCCTCAACACTCTGGTCCCAGCGCCCACAACTGTGGTCACCACCATTTCAGTTCCAAGCACCACAATTTCAGATATGACCGCCTCAGCTCCTACCAGTTCAATTGGGAGCAACACCAGTAAAGCTACAATTACAGAGACCACTCTGGCTCAAACTTCTACAATGGTTTCCGCTTCACTTACACCTCCAACCAGCAAAACTACAGAAACCACTCTGGGTCCAACAAAAGTGATCACTTTAACACCATCTCCATTCACAGTTACTTCAGAAACTATGACTTCAGATAGACAGTACACAAGTACAGCCACAACTGCTGTAGATCAAACCAGCACAAATGTAGAAACCACTACAGCTCCAACAGTGTCCACCTCAACTCCAGCTACAATTACTACAAGTACAGAAACCACTCAGGTTCCAGGAACTACACCAGTAGCCACCACACCAACTTCAGAGACCATAACTGTATCTCCTGCGACCACAAGTGGAGCCACAACTACTCTCAGTCAACCTAGCACAATTAAAGAAAGCACTCTGGCTCCAACACCTGCAAAAGTGTTCACCAAAACTTCAGATACCACCACTTCAGATCCAACCACCTCAACAGAAGACAGTACCAGTACATCTCCAACCAACAGAATTACAGAAAGCACTCTGACTCCACCAACTACAACAGTGACTGCCACAACGCAAATCCCTACCAACAAAAATTCAGAAACCATAACTGCAAATCATGTGATGACAAGTGTTGCCACAACTATTTTCGTTCCAGCCACTACTCTTGCTACAACAACCACAGTGGTAGCCACCTCAACTTCAGCTCCAGTTAGTACAGTAACGGAAACCACCAATTCAACCACTTCAAATAGTACAGCACCAGTCAACACAATTGCCAGCACCAATCTGGCTTCAGCCACTGAAGCAGTGGCAACCACAACAAAAGATTCCACCATTACAACTTCAGAAACCACAGCTGTAACTACATTGACCACAAGTGCAGCCACAACTACTGACGGTCAAACCAGCACAAATATAGACTCACATGTAACAGTGGCTCCAGTTCCTACCAGTACAATTAAAACAACTCTGGCTCCAGCAACCATGCCAGTGGTCACCACAACTTTGGTTCCAGCCACAGTAACTGCAGAAACCCCAATAGCAATCACTTCAACTGCCGCCGGTCCCATTCCAGCTCTAACCAGCAAAAATACAGAAACCACTTTGGCTCTAACGTCAGCACCAGTGGCCACCTTAAATCCAGGTCCATCCACACTGGCAGCCATCAATGTAACTGTGCCTCCCACCTCCACTGATACACCCATCACATTTGGCACTTCAATAATGCCACTAAGGACTACAGCTAAACCACCAATGTCTAAAACCACATCTTTAATCTTCCCAACTACAGGAGGAACAGCAACACAAGGTATCTGACCCCCTGGTTTTACTTTTCTTATTTCTTATTTATTTTGTTGTGTAGGTGAAAATATTCCAAGAGATCAAGAATAAATCAAAATCAGGTTTATTGCCATGTATCAATTTACATATGAGGAATTTTGCCATTGTATTTTGGAAAATCCTGATGAATATTACACAAAACAAATTAAAAAAGGAATAAAATAAAAATAAAATGTTAAATTTCTTAATACCTCAGGCTTGGGTTCAGTGGTACATCTAAGGATAAAGTTAACTTCCTTTGGAGACCTCAACAATGGACCCATCACTGAACTTGTTAAGCAGGTATGTATTTAAAGGCTGTTCTGCTAACAGTGATGTTAGTGAGATAGATCTTCTGATGTTTATGCTCTCTATATTTAGTTCTTGAAAGAGCAACTCCTCAACGGATCCGCCCACACAGTCGTAGTGACAAATGTCAGAAGGATTGGAGTTTCACCACTGAAGCTAGAAGTAGAGGAAGATTAAAGTCTAAAGAAAGCAATTCAAGCTTGTGCTGGTTCTACCATTTCACAAAGATAGGAGGGGGATACCTTCGGTTTTACGATTAAAAGATACTTTTAGATGTTGTCATAGCTTTGTAAAAAAGCAAACCTAAAAATAGCTTTCCACAATTCCCTATGATTCCCAAACAATACTTTCCTTATACTAGACTGCTTGGACTTGAGCTCAAGTGTCAAGTTAATTGCACAGAATAATGGAACACTCAAACAATTCAACCTGTCAAAGAGGTTTTCATGGTGTCCTTAAATCCCATGCTCTGTAACACAAGCAGCAGCTCCCATGCTAACCCCGATGTCTTTGTATAGATCAGGAAACATTTCACACTCCACACAATACCAGCCTTGATTTAAATCTGGAACCAAATATATACCTGGAATCAGGGGACTTCACTGTCCATCAGGTGTTATTAAGGGTGGAGGCTGAGCAGACGGAGCAGTAGGAACAGAGGACAAGCTTAGGCAGGGAGAACAGGCTAAATACAGGTAATGCTGATATGTATATTATATATACTGTAAACCAAACATATAGGTATACATATGTGTGTATATATCTTCACTTGGTACTCTAGGAGCAGCATCAGTTTAGGGATACAGGATGATGATGAACCACGCAGATGAATTAATGTCGTTTTCAAATGATTCTTATTTACCATGCAGCTGAATCAAAAATTCTACAAAAAAATCCAAAGCAAAAAATTGTATTTTCTCTCAAATACCTTTCAGAGTCATAACAAAACAAGTGATGAAGTATATTAATGCTTATTTCTGTATTAAAATTGCTCTTTATTTTCATGGTGCATATGTGACTTCACCATTTACTGCGACATGCTTGTGATCAATGACATGATCTTTCCTCAGATTTACAACTGGATTTATCACAAAAGATTAAGTGATATGGAATATAACTAATCTGCAATCTTAGATTAGATATATTCTATTTTGTTCTGTTGTGCTGGTTTGAAAGATGAGTAAAGAGATATGTTTTTGAGGATCTGTGTTCTTTCAGCATCCTTTGGAACAAAGAGATGATGTTTGTAGAGTGGAAAACTTCAAAATATTACGTGAGAATATTAAAAAAAAAGACGAAATTTTTAAAGCATTATATGAATTTGCAAATATTAACAGAGATACAAAGCAAATTAATTATTCTCAAAGTAATTAAAAATTCAAACACAATATGGATGAAAGTCTAGAATGCATCCACTCATTCCAGTATCTTTACACAACTATGAAAGGTCAACACATTGATTCATTCTTCATTGTTTCCATATCACAAAACGGGTTCAGCTCTTATTATAAAGGACACCTGACTCTGAAAACTTTAAACAATGCCAACACTTCTCTTGCCTCGATCATCAGCTTACATGAGTCATAGCAACTAATACAACAACTGCGTGGTGGCGTTCTGCTCATCCACATTGTTCTCATCACTCATATCGAAACCACCTTCAGTGAAAGGTGAGGTAACTTCTTCCGTTCAGACAGCCTCAATATAACAACACTCAATGGTGCATTGATGATTAAAAAGGAAATTACTGTGGAATACCTGTAAATTTAAAATTCTAAACTCTGAAATCTACATTTCTAACCTTAGAAGGAATTATAATAACGGTATTATCCACTAACTCAACATTATGAGAATTCAAGCAATTTGAGTTTTCCAATGGAAGCCTCATGTGCATGAAAGTCAAAGTAAATCCAAGCATGAACAGGAAATAGAAGCATCTTCAATATGCAAGACATTAACCGTTTTCACTCTACAATGCCAGATCATTAATCTTACCATACCGGCCATCAAGATGTGTAATCCGACCTTTCAAAGAGGTTTTTTTTAACTGAGACTTCAGATTCACAGACTGTTGCCCGATTATCTGCAGCTATGCTGGAACCAGATTGGGTTTTGTACTCAATCCTGCCATCTATGAGGAAATGTTAACAAAAATTAGTTGGCAAACACTTCATTATAGCATTTTAGAAAAATTTACTTTTTAATTTGACATGTTCTTCAAGTGATCTTGAGACACGTCATTTTCTTCTTCATTGGTTGGTAAACTGTAAACCCAAACAATTTACAAGTTGAGGAAAATAAATACAAGGAAGAAAACATTTAATCAATATTTACGTTCCTCAGCTAAAACTCATGTAGCTATGTAGCAAAAAAAAATTTTAATTTTTTTTTTTTTACAGAGAACATTTTTCTAAATAATTTTCATGCAGGGAGCAGCATCTATTCATTTATGCAAAATGTTATTTACATGCAACAATATTCCTTTTCCTTAAATGTAACTGAAATGTTACAAAACTTTTGTATTTTTGAAAGAAACACAGCTTGTGGTCTTTAATAAATCCTTTTAAGAATAAACTTTATTTGACATGGTAATTTCAACGCAAACAAATCTTTTCTTTAAGAGTGGGGATCTGCTTTGCAAAAATATGGGGAAAAATATTAATCAAGTGGAAATTCTGCTTTTATTTAAAATATTCCATCAACACATGCAATTAGTAATATTAAGAAATATTTAATTAAATTAGCAGGAAGGCATTCTTGCATTGTTAAAAATGTGTGCACTGAAGGTTCATTTGCTAGAAAATTGAATCTTTATTGCAGAAAAACTAGTAAAATACTAAAACTAAATTAAATATTAATGACATTAAAGATTGTTTTGAGGTGAACAGTTATTAATTAGTGATGATTAACATCTAAAACTCAACCCTAATTCTAATAAAACACCTTTCTTAAAATATTTAGCCAAAAGAATGTCTAGAATGCCAGACCTGACTCTGAACCAGTGAGGCTTTAAACAGCAACAACTCCTCAGCCACAGCAACTAATGCTCACAGATCAGCCTCTCCACTTCCAGCTCTCATCCAGGATGCTTTCATGAACCGTTCTTCACGTGCGTACGTCATACAACACCAGGTTCTTCATGCCCTTCCGTCTGTAGTTGTGTAAAGCCCAGGGCCTCCAGCACGGCTCTGCCCAGCAGTGTCAGCAGGTCTGCAGTTGCCTCCAACCCCCGGGGCAAGAAGAGCTCCAGAGCACAGGTGGAGGCGAATGGCAGACGTGTGCATAATGCGCTCAGGTCCTGGAATGTCATGTGAAGGTTTATCGGGAGAAGGAAAATATACGGAAGCAAATTGAGGTCATTCAAACCCAATAAAACCCTCCCTTGAGACCAACCTGCGAGTAAAAATGCAGAAAAATCGATCTGGAGAATCCAAGGGGAGGTAGATGATCTGCTCCTGTGATGAAGGCGAGGAGGTCTTCCAAGGAGAAATCTGCCTCGCCGTCTGACAAGGACAAATATATTAGAATCATCAGAATCATCAGCACATCAGGTTTTTGTCCACCATCCATCCCTTCATTCTTACCTCCGACTCGGTCGACGACGGCCTCCCAGTGTTCAACTGTTGCCTCCTCAGCTGCCCTCAGCGGATCATCTGGGCGGCTGTAGCAGACGGTGAAAAGCTGTTTGAACACTTCTGATGTCAGGGGCTGCAGATGCGAGCTCGTCATCAGTGGTGTGAACAGCTCCCAGTGGGTCTGCACCGTATCCCACAATCCACCACAGCTGTTCATCCCGTCTTTGAACTGGGAAATCATACTGGCCACCCTGAAGCGAAGCAGAGGGGCAGGGATGTTTGTCATTTCAGGGTAGCCATTCAAAATCGTACGTGTGTGTGTGTGTGTGTGTGTGTCCTACCTATGGTAGACGTGATGTTTGACCAAGCAGGTATAGATTGTTGGTATTTCATCAGATCGAGCGGAATAGATTCCAGGGATGCCACAACTCGACACCCAGTCACACAAACTGAGAGACAGCAGCTTCTCATCGGTGCAACTGTGCAGCTACAGGGGAGGAGTGTTATTTCACCAGTGATGCTTTTTGTATGTGTGTTCATTGGGTTTATCAATGAAATTGTGCATTTTTATGTCATCAATTCCAAGTGCAGAGGTGTGAAGCTACCTGTTTCAGTCGAATCTGTGCTTCAGCATCGACAATATCCCTCCAGCTGAAGTCCTCCAAAGATGGATTCTGACAGCACATCAACTGTGACAATGAGACAGTATCAAACACATATGAGCAAAAAAATAATTCATGTCACGTTAGATAAATCAAACATGTCCGCCAATGTAAGAATGAGACGTAAAAGTGGAATCAGAAGGAACAACCATGAAAATTTCACAAGAGATAAACCTGGTAGAGCACAGGGTGAAGACAATGAGGTCCAGGCCCGCCCTGAGCGAGAGACCAACCAATCAGAACGCCGGCTTCATAATACTTCCTGTCTTCAAGAGCTTTGAGGTCATAGGTCAAGAAGAGATGCCCTGGAAACCCCTCAAAGATGGAGCTTTCCTGCAGCTCAAGCAAAGTTAATCTGTTCAAGAAGAATTTACATGTTTAACATGATAATTTACTGATATATATTGAAATGCATGATTAAAATTTTTTTGATTTACAACAGTTAGTTGATTCTTGACTCACTCAGAAATTAAATCACTACCTGAAGAACTCTCTGATGGGTCCCTCGTGGCCATCAGTGTCCTCCCCACTGAAGGAGATGATGGCAGGGGTCCTGAAACAGAAGTCTGGGCTCCTCACCACCTTCAGAGCCTCGTGGAGCAGATCCATCCTCTCCACATGGATGTGGGTTTCTACATCTCTGTCCTGGTTCTCCTGCCTGAACAATCTCAGAACGGTGTCCAGTTCGAGTGTGAGCTGTGCCAAAAAAAAAATGTCATCAAAACTTACGATTAAGGTTAGTCAGGATGTTGTATTTCCTTTTCCCATCCACTGGTTGATATAAACCCACCTCCTCTGGGGTGCTGCCACCATGAGGCGGGGTCTGCAGCTCCAGCTGCTCTACTTGATCTGGACTATTCTTTATTCCGTCTTCCAGACAAAATTTCTTCCTTACGAGACACAACATGCAAACAAACATTCAGGAAATCCCAGTTTATCACATTGAAGTGTTTCCTCGCAGGATTGATTGATTGATTTCCTACCTGGCCAACACAGGTGATACATTTACTGACCTCTCAGTCTGTAACTGTAGAGGGAAGAGAAGCATTTTACAAAAGGATCAGTTTCAAGCAAAGCTGGGTGAAGCATCATAGTCTATAAAACTATTCTCCATCAACATCTAAACTAAAAAACTGAAGACAGGAACTTGTTTTATAGTTTTTAGAAAGTAATTTATGCACTCCTCCAGCCTAAGGTGAGTGCATAAGATTGAATGTTTGAAATGCGCTCTACTAGAACATAAATCTCCTGATCTCTGCATGAACTTTTGCACGACACGCACTTTTTCCAATGTTAATAGCATTGGAGTTTCTGTTCTACTCTTGAGAAGCTAATGAAATGCTTGTGCAGCATAAAACAGGTAAATTAAATTGATCACATTTCAAAGTTCACACACAAATAAAGCCTCAAGTAGAAACAGAGCGGCTGTGCTTCACCTGTGGGCGCTCGTGGTGGCTCTGGATGAACAGAGCGCCGTCCCTACAGATCCCCAGTACCTGCTCTCCAGTCCAGCCCTCTGCAGGCATGTCAGGGACAAACAGCACCCTGGAGCCCTGCAGGCCCTGGAAACCATGGGATGGAAACCTCCAGATGTCAGTTTGGATTGCTTTGTGTTCACATGCATGCATTCAGTCACCGTTTGGACCTCTGAGAAGTTGACGTATCGACACACCTGGAGGTAAGTGAAGGAGAACGGCTGCTCCGCCTTCACAAACAGGCCCCGAAACAGCAGCGCTAGTCGATTCTGCATCTGATTGGCTGACCAAGAACTATCTATAGTGATGCGGGCAGTGAGTCCCATGGCTGTAAGTGCTGCACGTTCTTTACTGTGTGGAACAACAAGTCTGGAGGAGGAGGAACAAACATTTACACGCCTTATACTTTTTTTTTTTTATAAAATCACTACACAGAAATTTCTGAGACCATAACATCTGGACATGGACCAGAGGACTGGTTTCTGTGGCCTCACCTGGTCTCCAGGTTTCCCCTGGGGAGACAAACCACGTCAGTGACCACCAGTCCTCTCTTCTGCAGAGTCAGTCTCTTCCATTTGAGGTGATTTCTTTTGTCGTGTGACGACTGAAACACACAGAGTAACAACATCCAAAAAAAAATTATCCAGGAAATCACCCGATTCTTACCTTTAAAGTCATACCTTTGGGCATTTAATTTGGTTTCAGTTTTTCCATTCATGGTCACCCCTGCTGAAATGTTTGCCGTCTGTGAACTTATAAAATATAACTTGAGGTGATGTGTGACAGAAATGGAAGAATCATGTGACCTCACCTTCACCTGCTCTCTGACAGACCCTCTGAAGGGTGGAAACACCTGGAAAGAGCAAGGTTTACATTTCATATCGGTAGAGATAACACATTTAAATATCACAGCTCTACAAAATGATTTTATATACGCTAACCTCCATTTCTATCACAATTTCCCCTCCTCCTCCTGATTTCAGGGGTCGCTGTTTGACCTCTTCCTTGGCCATCGGCTCCGTTTTGACTGTGGGCCGCAGTCTGGGTTGGATCTGAACTACTGGCTCTAGTTCTGGTTCTTCCTCACACACCTGGACCAGAGGATGCTCCAGGTGTCTCTGGGTTCAAAGACAGGAAGAACAGAGATTCAGGGATGTGATTATCATTATTGAACCGTAAACTAGGGTTAGTGTTCTGTACAGAAATGGCACCGCTGCCGTTATTTCCTGGTTGATTTCATACAAATCCTGATAAAATTATTTTCGTCATCCAATCTTTGTCATACATTCCCCTAAACTTCAGAGGGCCTGAACTACATTTGTCTTAGGGACAATATATTCCTCAGACATTCTGAGGTCCAATGTTTCCATGAAAAAAACTTTATATTCAATCATAAATCATTTTTTTAATTTGATATATTAAATTTACTTCCAAACATGTAATTTTTCTAGCCTTTGTCAGGGTTAACAGATTGTCTGTATTGCAGCTCAACACTAGGGGGCGAAAGCTAGATTTTAGCCTGTCAGTTGTGCAAACTCGAACAAATTTCTACTTCCTACAAGTGAAAATCTTGCCATCACTTATTTTTTTGACCATTGTTCACTGGTACTTTGGCAGCAGGACAATTTTACCATCAAAAACAATCCAAGTGTCTGATGTGAGAGATTTGACATCACTGAAAACCAACCAACACCAAACTTAAATTCTTCCTAGAACTGATAAATGACTTCACTTTAGACACCTAAACAACAAAACACACCATTTTCCTCTTTGCATTTGAATTTGGCATCAATGGAGGACAATGAGGCCTGTCACATGTCACTCCCTCCATTCAATTAAAGCGAACATCTGCTTACGTACCTAATATATAGTCTCTTAATAAATCCCAGGGGCCCAAATTTGAGTAAAAACATAAATGTTAAATGATATATTTACAGTTATATGACTATTCTTTAGTTTTTTTACCTGTAGAAAATGCTTAATGCTGATTTTACAGTCACTAAACACAGAGACGCAACAACTGAGGATCAACAAAGTCTTCACCTGCTTATAGTTGTGTTTTTCCTCCTTCTTTGGCGTTTCCATCACCACACCGTGTTCCACTGAGAACACCTCCATCTCAATGTGTTCTATGATGCCCACCACTGCTGCTCTCTTCTCACTAATCATCCTCTGTGGGGTTTTTTTTATTTTTTAATCAAAGGAACTCTTTCAGTCTCCCTTTGCTTGAAGTTTCTCTGTCCGACAAAGTTTTCTCTTTATCTCATTTCACCTCCTCCAGATCTGGTCTTTCTGAACTGAGCTGTATCTCCTCTCAATGTTTGCCCCCAATCGTTCCTTCAGTAAAGTTGGCCTTCCAAACATCTTAACCACTGAGTCATCATTATTGCAAGCTGTGAACTATCAGTCAATGTCAGTTCTGATTGGATCAGAGTTGTGCTCCTGGGTTATGATTGGTTCCACCGACCAATCTTACACCATCATTGGTTGAGAGGTGTTTAAACTATCTTGTGCCTGATGCTTGCATGACTTTTTGCTGCAATATGTCTCTGCAGATCCAACTTGAATGCTTTGTTGGTCGTTACTGATTACTGCTGCAATGACAGTCTTTATTCTAAATTGTGTCCTCAGATTTAAAGCATCAAAGATGTGTAAAATGTGCTAAAAATAATCAACAGTAACAGACACAGACACCTCCTGATGACATCCACCAGAGGACACCGAAGCATCATCCGTGATCAGGGATGAGTCCCTTTTTGTTGGACATTTGCGTTCTAAATTTCATAAGACAAAACTTTTTCTAAATAGCTCTCTGATATCAGTAACTTATCATCTGTTAAAGTATAAACTTGACAAAATCCATCCATCGAAATAATCAAAGTTGAACTTTGACAAGCCAGTTTAATTTGAACAGTCTCCATTATCTTTCCCCAAACCAAGTGGGGTTAAGGCTCAAAGGTCGTGACCTCCTCACTTGTAGGGAGCTACCACTCACATCCACACTGAGTTTTGTGAGGTCAGTATATTTATATTTGATATTGTGTTATTTTAATCTACATATTTCACATGTCAGTAGTGTGGCATAAGACTCCATAAAGGAAACGCCACCTGCAGTCTTTAGATTCAAATTTCATGTTGTCTTCTCTCTGTGGTCCCATAGCCATCGAGGTATTTATCTTCTCCACTGACAGTCAAAGTCACCAAAGACTTCTTCTTTGTTATTATGAATAGTCTAAGCATAGGAAGAAAACAGTACATAATATAGAAATTTATGGTTATTTAATATACAGTGAACTAATACAGTACAAAATAACATATAGCACCAAGGGAAGAGAAGCCGTCTGATGAATTTGGGTTAATGCAGGATGCTTTTCACAGTTGGACAGCTGGACCTGGCAGCTGGTTCCAGTTCTTCTAGGGTCTGTGGACTGGTCTGCTGGGAACCTGTGTTTCTAGAGTATGGTTCTGGAGACCTACTGGGTCTCTTCCACATTTTGCTGCCCCTGTTTGATGGACTGACTCTCACCGACACTGGTCCACGTTCATCCTCACATGTTGGAGATCCTGAATGATCAGATGTCTGGATGTCTGACAACCAAATCAAATACCTTTTACTTCGCTTTCCATCTGGGCTTTAAACTTTGTTTGCGCATGCGCGACATCTCAGCGGACGCGCAGCAACTGTCGTCATGACAACCGTGAAAGTAGCGACTCCAATCTGAATGCGTGACGCCTAGAAAAGTTCAAAGGATTAAAACCGTTAAATTGTTTAAAAAAAAAAAAAATAGCATCAATATGAAACAAACCGACACAAAATACCGAAAGGTATTCATTTTACACAGTGTGCGTAAAGTTGACGTAAAGTTAACTTGAACCGAGTTTTTAATGGTGGATTCGGGTGAGCCCGTCCCGGACGGAGGAGGCGCGGTGTCCCCGGACGGAGGAGGCGCGGTGTCCCCGGCCGGAGGAGGCGCGGTGTCCCCGGCCGGAGGAGGCGCGGTGTCCCCGGCCGGAGGAGGCGCGGTGTCCCCGGCCGGAGGAGGCGCGGTGTCCCCGGCCGGAGGAGGCGCGGTGTCCCCGGCCGGAGGAGGCGCGGTGTCCCCGGCCGGAGGAGGCGCGGTGTCCCCGGCCGGAGGAGGCGGAGGGCCGCCGGGAGCAGAGGCGCAGCGCTGGGTCCGCAAAGGAGCGGAGACGCGACTTGGGTTCGGAACCCAGGAGTGGAACGACGGGTCCAGATATGAGGGGGAATTTATGAACGGATTAAAACACGGTCGAGGAAAATACACGTGGAGAAATGGAGAGGTAAATAAAGCCACGAATAGCTGAATGGAGAAGGTTTTATTTATTACATGCCACGAAAAACTATTACATAAAAGTGATATCTGTTTAAAATCAACCATCAGTTTAAATAAAGCAAATCACTACCTGCATCTCCCTCCCGTCTGCTGGTTTTTGTAGTTCTACGAGGGCTCTTTCTACAAAGACTACAAACATGGCGATGGGACCTACACTTGGCCCGCGGGCCACAAGTTCACTGGCAAGTTTTACCTTGACAGGAAGGAAGGATGGGGACGTCTGGAGTTTCCGGATGGAGCCACGTTTCGAGTAAGCAGGATGGAGGGATGGGTTTGGATGGAATCTGTCCAAAAGTTCTTTAATGTATAGAAATAACAAATAAATAATGTATAGAAATAACAAATAAGTAAATAGCAACCAACCTTTCCCCTCCCAGGGTCTGTATCACAACGACCAGAGGTTTGGTCCAGGCGTGATCCGGTACCCGGATGGGTGCAGTGATGTGGGTGTTTGGGTCGGCGAGCGTCTGCTAAAGCTCTGCACCCTTGTGGAAGAGGGATTTAGCTTGAAGAACTTTCCTGAATATGCGGCCTACATGGACCCAGCTGCACCAGCAAGTCCACCGACTCAGGTGCACGATGACCACAGACTCCAGCAGGTGCCCCAGGTAAAAGCATCTACAAACACCGACTAAAACCAGCAGCTTTACATCCTGAGTCAAAACTCAGCATTACCATGGGAGCATTACCGCTCCTCCGTTTATCCATCCAGTGGGATCCGAACAGAGATCTGCTGACAGACGATGATTTCATCCTTCCGCCCGGCATTGAGAGCTACTCAACAGATGGGGATCACTTGCCGCTGCCGCCGAATCGAAGAAGAGAGTTGGATCGACTCTTTTACCGCGACCTGTGGGAGCCGGATCCATACAGAGGATACAAGCGAGACCCGATCGCCCACCTGCCGTTGGAATCCCGCCTGCAGGTTCACATCCACAAACACAGGTCAAAAGTCATTTAATCATCAGCAGGTTGGAATAAACTTACACTTTGAGAAGAGTGCGACTGAAATGGATGCATGTGTGTCTCTAGACGGCAGGTGGACGGCGTGAACCTGGAGATGACAGCTGTTCTTGCCCTGAACAGGGAAGGTTTCGGCCCCAAGGGGCCCCTGGAGGTCCGTTCGGAGCTGTTCATCCAGCACGCCGCCCGAGGCGACCTGCAGGCTGTGTCCCAGATGCTCCAGACCAGTTCTGTCCACCCAGACGTCGCAGATTCCCAGGGACACACTGCACTGATTGCTGCCACGGTAACCTCACATGGATTTTTATTCCTCATTATCTCCTGATTCATTTAATTCCTTCAGCATCTAAACCTTTTTTACCCCCTTTTTGTGTGTACTCGTCAGGTGAACTGCCGTAACGACGTGATCCACCGGTTGTTGGATTCCGGTGCTGATATTGATAAGTTGAACGGTGAAGGCATGTCCGCGCTGGCGGTGTGTCACGTCCTCTACTACCCGTTTGACTCTCTGCACAAGACTTTCACTGAACCAGCCGCCAAAACTCAAGTAACGCAGTTTTTTAATCTGCTACCATCATCAGTTCTAGACCCACGGTCGTCATGCATTAAACTGAGTTTTGCACAGTTAACTGAAATGTGTGTGTGTGTGTGTGTGTGATGTGTCGTCAGGGGTTGAGAAACCTGTCTACACGTGGGAACAGTTCTCAGATCAGCTGCGTGGACGTTGCTGCAGACTCAACCAGACTAAACGACAGACCTCCGACCGACCGGAGCGACCTCTCTGACCCGTAAGTGTTTCATTCAGATCACCTCTCTGGTGCGATATGTATCTGAAATCATGTGTATCCTGCAGTGCCTGACAGTAATTGTGTTGAAATTGTGTATTTGTCTGTCTCTGCATGAGTCAACTGTTTGTTGTGGTGTTTCCAGGACAACAGGAGAAGAGGAGAACGTGGCTGAAAGCTGGCCTCACCTGGGTGAACATGAGATGTCAGATCTGCAGGAGGAGAGAGAGGGGAAGAAGGGAGAGGAAGAGGAATGCAAAGAGGCAGATGTGGAGAACGGATGCGGCCGTATTGATGAAGAGGATGTGGTAGAGACAGGAAGTGAGGAACTTCTTGGAGTGAACCGTTGCATTCCGGTGTCGGATGGTCTCCTCACGCTGGGCAGCGTGCAGTGGAGGGATGGTAGAGCTAACAGAGTTCAGGTACCGAGTTCAGAGTTCACGTGTTCTACTTGTTTAAACACACAAGAGTCAACCCGACTCTTCCTCTTCATCAGGGCGAAGACTCAGACCCGACCCCAGAGCCGACCTTCGACTCCACCTGCTCGGTCAGCAGCTATGAGATCCACGTGACGGACGAAATGATGCAGCTGTCAGCAGAAGCGCTGAGTCGTACGGGGATTCCTCAGCGAGCTGAAACGCAGGAGACCGTCCGCAGGATGGCGGCGATGAAAGTCAGGTCGGGTTCCGTCCTCGTCTTTCCTGTCTGTTCTCCTCTAGCGATACCAAATCGTTTTCCCTCTCCGTGTGAATCCGACGTGTCGTCTGAACAGACATCGCGCTCTCTTGAACACGCTGAAGCTGTTACTGGAGCGGGGAGCCGGACCCCACGTGTCCAAGGTTCCGGTGCCCGTCCTGTTTTTACCCATCATGGCGGGTGACGTGGACGGCGTCAGGAGGCTGCTGCTGTCTGGAGCTCACACTGACGTTCCACTTCCACCTGAGGCAGGAAATGTTTTTCTGTACTGATAGTATTAAATGTACAATGTAATTTCCCCTTGGGGATCAATAAAGTATACTTTCTTTCTTTCTTTTCTTTTAAATCTATCATCTCTCATCCGTTTCATAGAAGAACGGCCTCTATCCGCTGCACGTCGCCGCCGCCCTGCCGGGTCCAGCAGGGCCCAGCATCGTAGACCTGCTGCTCCACGCCATCATCGACCCGGACGCACGGGCGTCCGATCAAAACCAGATCTATGAGCTGGATCAGGTTTGTGTTCCATCATCAAATTCAGCAACACTTAAGAATTAAAGATTTTTTTTTTTAATGCAAACGTCCTTAAAAGACCCAGGAGCCACTGAGCGCCAGTGAGACCCCACATCCCAACGACGGGGGCCGGACGGCTCTGCACGTGGCCTGCCAGAGAGATGGGGACTTTGAGGCCAGTATCCAGTGAACACACACACACACACACACACACACACACACATCCACCGTCACTGAGATGAGACGCTCCGCTAAAAGCATGACGTTTTCTAACAAGCAGTTTTAAATTTGGTTTGTTTCGGTGTTTGCAGAATGTCAGTAAGGTGGTCGCCCTCCTGCTGTCCCACAGAGCCAACACAGAGCTGCTGTGGAGCGGACACTCCCCTCTGTCCCTGGCAATATCAACAGGAAATGACCTGGTAAAGCCATGAGTACACACACACACACACACACACACACACACACACACACACACACACACACACACACACACACACACACACACACACACTGTCTTAAACCCGTTTCTCTTCTGTGTCCAGGCAGTGAAGGAGTTGTTAAACGGGGGGGCGAACCCTAACACCCCTCTGGGCTGCAGGGTGGGCAACGCCCTTTGCGCCATCGCCAACATCAATTACAACTGTGGCAGCAACAGACCCAAACTGGTACAGGAAACCAACACGCACCACAAACAGGAAACACTTTCACTGATTGTTATTTATAATATAATTATATTACAGAGGGATTCTGTTCCATTCAAAACGTTTTCACGCGTGATCACCTGAAGCTCCTGGAGCCTCTCAGCAAATACAACTTATTTCGATTTTTTTTTGTGCAGTAATATTTACCAGGTTTTTGGGCATTTACATATTTTACCATGTCAACATTACATCCCAAAATAGTGTGTTATGTCTAAAAAATGAGTCCCATTTAGGACTCATTTGGCCAAGAAAAGGTGAAGCAGTTTTTTCATGAAGGGTAACAGGTGTCGCAGCATTCTTTAATACTGTTTATTCCTAGTTCACTGTTCAAAATATTATGGGACAACTATGTTTAAAAGAGTTGCTGCTGCTAGATCAAAATTGTTGAGTCATGTAAAGGTGTTCTGTTGAGTCGTGTGTGTGTGTCTCTGATGTAGTTGAAGATGTTAGCTCAGGCTGGTGCCGACCTGAAGATGCCAGTCCTGGTGGGTGACACCATGGGAACCGCAATCGACTTTGCTTACCGCTCCTTCAACCAGGTAGCAAAGCAGCTGTGAAAACACTTCCCTTCTTTTTCCAAGATAAAACACACAAAATGAAATTCAGGATGTTTTTTGTGTTTTTATTTGACTTTGTGGCTCTTTTGGAAGCCATTTGTGTTTTTTTAGCAGCATGATTTCCTCCGGGTACCTTTCAAACGGTCTCATCTGTCTGGATGTAGGACACGCGTATCGCCAACCCTCCCTTCCACGCTCTGAGCATCGAGGAAAGGGAGACATTCAAAGCACGACGCCAGCTGCTGAGCATGATGGGAGATCTGCAGAGACAAAGCGCTGACCAGCAGAGCCAAGAAGAGGATTTAGAGGAAGAGCAAGAAGGTATTTGTGTTTTTTTTAAAGGCGTGAACGTGATAAAATGACATCATTATTTGGTGTTTCTGAGTGTGTGTCGTGTTTCTACTGTATTAAAGTTACAGGCAGTAGCAAAGACAGCCTTGTGCTCATAGGGGAAGAAGCCATATCTCCCAAAACGCCCTCCCAAAGCTTTGAAAGTCCACTCACAACAGGAAAACACAAGTACAAAACCACACACAATTAATGGAAGACCTGCTTTTATTCACTTTCATTTGAATTTGTCTAATCTGTCAAACTCAAATTTGAATTTTCAGAGAACACTCTCCATGTTTCTGTAGGAAACCAGAGACTAAGTTCTGCTATCAGTGTGGTCGTTCTTACTCCGTGAAGCTGATTCCTTGTAGCCGCTGCCACAAGGTCTACTACTGCTCCACGGCCTGCAAACTGGAAGCGTGGGATGAAAGACACAAGAAGGAGTGTATTCGGTCGTCAGGTGAGAATTTGGGAATTTATGTTCAACAGTTACAACTAATATTAAAACAAAAAGTAATATCAGTGATTGCTTGGATGATTAGTTTTAATGTTTGGATGATTAGAATATGTAAATATTAACACGAGTATTGATGTCTGTCTCTCTCAATCCAGGAGCTGCTGATGGCCCCCAAAGAAGTACAACTTATAAACCCAGAAGTGTTACCCAGCACTCGAGTGACATGTCCAAATCCAGAATATCCTCCATGTCCCAAAGTGTCACGACGAATTCCCCAACAGTCTCAGAGCCTTTGAGTATCGCAGAAAAGATCTTGGAGAGCCTAGACATTGAGGAAAACTACAGCTACAACTGAACGGACGTTAGCATTTAGTAGACTTCTGCTAAGAGGAGCTGAGCTTTAAATTAAAAAAAAAAATTAAAATACATCAATCCTTTAATAATCCCCGTAGGGAAATTACTTTTTTCCACTCCAAATATTAGCACCCTAATAGGATGTAGAGTGGCGGGCAGCTCTAGCGTGGTTTGCACCATGAGCAGCTGGTAAGGGGACAGTGCCTTGCTCTAGGGCACCTTGGCAGTAAAGATTTAACCTCAGCCAGGTTTGATAGTTTTTATATTACTAATTAATGTATAAAAGTGATTCCAAAGCAACAACAGTATTTCATAACTTTGGCTTTAGAATGCTTGTTTTAATTGTGAAATATTCACCCGCTAGTAGAGTTTTTCAAAAAAAGTTTTGTTCCTCTAAATATTTTCTGCTGATAAATGAGCTATAACATTCCAAATGTATTAGAGTTGTTTTTTTTTTTTTACAAGCTCTCCATTTACAAACTGGAAATGAGTTGTTGTATGCTTCAATTTTCTCCGAACCTTGTGAAATGCTTCCCCCTAGTTTTGCAAGTTGGAGATCTGAAGCGAGTTTATGACGCCTGCGTCTTTTTCTTCAAGTCAAGCATCAATTTTTCCCCCCTGTTATTCAGTCACATCACAAAATAGGAGTAAGACTTTTAACGTTCATTTACTGTACATCTTTCTGCATTGTGTGCAGATTTCAAACATGAGTAACTTAAAGGCTGCAGGGAAAGTAGGTCAGATTCAATCTTTGGGTCACAGGAGCTTCCTGACCTCGTTTGTCTATTGTCTGACAGTTAAATGTCATCGGACACAAAGCGTTCCTGTGGAATTTAGTTTTGTGTTCATATTTATAAAAGTTTTTCTTACGAGTATTGGGTTACAAAGTTTTTACTGGGCAGTTATTAAAATGCATGAACATCTGTTATCTTTGCAGACATGACAAACAATGAGGGGCTACCTCAGCTTTTATTTAGTTCTATTTCACTTTGCTCATGCATGAGCTTACTAAAACAGAGGGCAGCATTCACTTCAAATGCAGTTTGAACAACTTCATCCATTTATTAGTCAGTTGTTCAAAAAAGACATAGATATAGATGTGATAAAAACACTTCAAAAATTGCGTTTATGAACAATAGTGAAAAAGGTCAGAGTGACGTAGCAGGGACTCGGTGCCCACCTATACAAACATACATTAACTCTGCACCCCCGTTCAAAAACTATTCCATCGCTGAATGTTCAAATGATCTCCCAAAACGTAACATCACCAATGTTCTTTTGCAAAGGGGAACACACAAAGGCATGTCAGGCATTATTAGTTGAAATGCTCAGAGCAGAAAACAATATAATGATCTCTCAAATAAAATGACAACATACAAACGGTTCAAGCAGGTCATGGTGTTAGCTAAATAAATCTGTTTCCTTTATAGACCCAGTTAGTAGACATTTTGTCCTCACGCTAACTGAGAACTTTTAACACATAATGAATTAGATTCCCTTGTTAACTTGAGTGCGCTGTGCTGACTGATTTGATGTGTGGCGAGGCGGAGGAAGCTTTGGGAGGTGTGATGATGAGACACACACCTCTCAGGCGTTGCTCCTTTCCTCTATTGTGAACGTTTCCATCGGGCCTTTGCTCAGACCTTTGATGTCATCCAGAAGACTAGTTGGAGTCAAAATGTGAGAAGACCCTGGAATCAAAGTAAAAGGATGATGAGGTTCAGCAGTAGTCAGTAATTTCAGTGTAGTCAAAGACATGTCTAGAGGAACAGGTGAATTTGTAGCCTCACCTATGATGACCTCACAGGATTTTACAGTCTGGGTGACCTCGTAGGCAGATCGCATCTCAGAATAGCACATTCCTCCCAAAATGAAGATGATGAGGCGAGAGCCAGTTCGGCGCTCATCTGCAGCGCTGGCTTTGTGCTTCTGCCGGGCGCTGAGAAAAAAACAAACATTTGCTGAGATGAACGTTTCAGAAAAAAATAGCAGCTGCATATCCAGAATGTGGAGAGAATAAAAATCCTGGGAAGAAAGATTGGGGGAGAGGGAGGAAATCTTTCAAGTCAGCAAACTCATTCTAAAGCGATTCTGGGGAAAAAAAGCAAGTCAACAGCTAAAGCAGGATGTCATGTCACAATATGACCACTAGAGGACGCTCATGACCTGGATTCACCTGTAATAACAGATGGGAACGTTCTTTATACAGGTTTGTTTTGTTCTGTATGAAAACACAACTGCTAATCAGTTCTACGTGATTGTAGTCAGGTATTTTTAACTGGAGTTCAAACTTATAAACATAAAAAAAACAATTAAAAACTAAGTTTTGGCTTTCACAGAATGTGGAACATCGCAAACTGAATTTGGTGTGTTATTTTCAGACAACACTGACTCAGTTCTTGTGTTTGTTCACCTACCTGACAGCTCCGGATCCGTTCCAGGCAGCAGGGCACTCAGACTGGTGCGGCCATTCTTTGGTGTCTAGTTTGTTCTCCACGGCATCCTAAAACAACACATTTTGAATTTGTCAAAGTTCAGTTCAAAGATCTCTTTGTTAAAAATGTACACAAACACACAACTCACAAACAACCCCTCTTAGTTTCCATTGGCCTCTTTCTGAGGCGTTTTCACCAACACTTACACCACTTGTGTTATTTCTTTCATGGTTTACAGCTGAGCTTACAGGACATTTGAAACGTAGGACATTTAACTCACTGGCTGCCATTGAACGACAACAGGGAGAGCTGGGGGACGGTCTGGCGGAGCTTATCAGTGAAAATCGGGATTCTAATGATGGAATTTAGTGATTGATCCAGTTACTGAACAGAGGATGGTGACTCAGAGGATGACAGAGAAGCTGCCGACCTGCGAGCGAACACAGTGTCGCTCCAAGCATCTTGCGTTCCGTCAAGAACAAAAGAAAACACCGATAAATGTCCGGAGCGTTGGAGAAAGTCTGCCAAAGGAGATCAACTGCTACAAAGCGCTGGCAGCCAAAGAGTTAAAAATGTAGTACGTGACAATGACATCCTATCTGTGTTTTAACACAAAACAATCTCCCCTCACCGCAATAACCACTTGACATATTTAACATGCAAAAAAAAAAGCATTTGTACATTGGTAAACAGAGAGACAGTCCCCAGGGATCGACACACACCTGCTGTGTTCTTTACTCTATAGATGCTGAGACAATGTCTGACACACAAATACTTATCAGATGTCCTGAATTCTATAACCTACTTCTGTGGTGCTTCTATAGAATCGTTCTCACACATCCCATATAGACGGGGACAATGACCTCCACTGAGCTCCATGCTGGGAGCTGAAAAACAAAACTACTGCAAATGCTTGAACTTCTTTTCTTACTTTCCTTCATTCCATCTCTGCTCTCTGGAATTACTCTTCTCAATTTATTAAGGGTGTCGAGTTTAAACTTCACATTAGGTGAAATAAAGGCATGAATGCTTCACACTGACCTCCATTACATCTTTTATGACAGGAGTCCACCTGGAAAGATTGTACGTCTCTTCCTGGGAACGATCCCGTCTGGCGGGTTTGCGAGAGAACAAGCTCGGCTGGAGAGAAAAGATGGAAACAGGAAGCAGGACCGGTTAGAGGATGAAGGACGGGAACAAGAAAATTCATCTGCTCCACTCGTCCACATACCGATGTGATGATGGGGACCCCGAGTTCTTTCCAGTTCAGGATAAACTCTCGTTCGTCTTCGATCTTGACGTGCTGGATGAGTTTGCTTAAGTTTTCGTCAGTTGTTCCTGTTTACATGCAGCAAAAAATTTACACTGTATAATTCTCACATGGATCAAAGCTTCCAGTCCTATTAGCTTGTCAATTACACAAATCTCATTTATTAAAAAATAATAACCAACACACCAACTACTATCATGTCCTCTTTCACAAAACTCAAACCCCTGCTACAGCTACTCTATAGAATGCTAATGAGCAGTGAAACAACAGACTGGTGTACCGCCGAGGCTGAAGATGTAGAGCAGGACTGCCCTGATCTTGTCATGGGTGCTGTATGGGTGTAGCAGCACAGGCAGCAGGGTCCTCATGGGGTCCTTCACCTTCACCCCGTCCACATCTGAGCCCACTGCCAGGTCCTGAAGGAGAAAAAACATTTCTGAACCCCACATTCAGGCTGGGAATTTTGTGAATGCTTCTAATGTAATATTTAATTGATAAATGCGTCTTGGAGAACCAGCTTCTCCAGAGATTTTAATGAAAGATGCTTCCAAAAATGAGGAATTCCTCATTTGTTTTTTTTCTTTTTTTGCTCAACTTGTGCCAAGCAGCTGATCTACTGAAAAAGGGTTTAAAATTTGTCCCCACATCTGATGACTCACCTGTTCAGCTTTGCAGAGTTTCTCCACATTGTTGGAGAAATGGTTCATGCAGTCCTCGGCCAACTGCAGATGAATCGTTTTCTAGAAATCAGACAGAGATGTTAAACACAGCGTGAATGGAAACATATCAGGCTGCAAAGTTGTTTTTGCTGCTAAGAACATGATGAAATCAACCACACATGACAACACACCTTTAAGGCAACACGTCTAACAAACACGCAACGATTGCTTAGGACTATAATTGATGGGAGTAAATAACATCTTTGTTGAAATCCTACTTGAACCTGAATTGTTTAAGGCTACCTGGATAACCTTTGACCTGCAAACGACTCTGAAACTACTGAAATGACCCCAGTCCTGCCTACCTCAGTCAGCTGTTTGCGGAATGCAGGCATCTTCTTCATCATCTGGGCTAAATTGTTGATCGTAATCTGAAAAAAATAAATATTTGGTCAAGAAATGCTTTCACATCTCGTCAACGAGGCTCATAAAAAGAAACCAGAGCGACGCACCTTCCCATCTGGCTGCTTCTTCCTGGCAGATATTTCCTTAACCATTACAGGGATTTGTCTGATGAAAGAAAAAAAATGGCCTGAAGGTCAGGATGAGAAAGGAATGGTATCCGTAATGTTCTTCAGACGCTGGAAACTTACGCGGACACCTCAGCGATGTGCTTGTGCCTCAGCCTCACCCAGAGCATGTCCTCCTCATTCAGGAGCGCCTGCTTCTCTGAGCCATCTTTAGACTTATACCTGACAAAAATTAAAAGTTTTTGGCGTTAAAGGTTGTGGAGATACTTTCCACCACTGTACACACACTGTACAGAAGGAAAATCTTGGATTACTTGTAGGCGTCATTCTGGATATCGACGAGGTCGTAAGCCATGGCTTGGTAGGTCAGCTCATGCAAGAGGGGGCTGACGGCGTCGAAACCTCTCTCCACTATCAGCAGCTGGGCCTGGGTCTTTCCCTAGTGAGGGAAAAGAGGTCAAAACAGATGAAACACTTCATCGGTTGTAGAGTGGTCACTACGTACACTGACCCCTTCTTCAGCTCTATTTTCTGTAACACTGCACAGTTTTGACCAGGAGACACCGGCTATCTCCAAGTTCTAAGTTGCTTAAAACAAACAACAGAACAGCTGAATCTTTAACATGTTGCCTTGTGCTGAGCTGGCAGGGAAACATTCTGCTGTGTTTTCAGGTTCTCATTTTCTTCTAGTACTGACATCTTTGTTTCTTGTGTAAACATCCTTCACTGAAGATAATATCTCACCTTTTTCTTGCTGCCCTCGTCCAGCTCGTAGTGCCTGGACAGTTTGTTGTCCACCAACTCTGCCAGCGTCTTGGCGTTCTCCATGTTACCATCTCTAGTTATGATATAAATTGTTCAGTCATGTAAATAATTTGATATCAATTATATAAATGATATAAAAGAATTAGTTGTTGAAGTAATATGTCCTAATTGGTGCTTTTGCAGACACAAATGTGTTTACTGTATGCTGTATGTACATTACAAGAAAACTAAAACCTTGACTATTTTTTTCTGTCATGGATAACACATTCTGCACAGCTTTGGGGCTGTGGCACGTCACCAGCAGGGAAACTACATCTGTCATCGCTTACTTCTTATATCTGACTCCCGGATACTCGTCCAATGTGGCACAAAGCGTGACAAGCTGATCTGCCAGTGTCTCCAGTGTCTTCTTTTTGTCCTGAGTGTGTGGACTGTAGATGCTTTGGAAAGCCCCTGGATTACCACACGTGAACACCTGGAAAATATTAAACAAACACAAAGAATTTAAATTTGATAGGACAATTTGCATGTGATTGTACAACAAAGTACAATGTGACTCTAAATGGCACAAGTTCTAAGATAAAACAACATTTGTAAAGTCATTACATCATTGCTGAAAACAGCCAACGCCCAAAACAAATTCATTCCCAGCACCAATGGAGCAAAATACAACAAAGTAGTTGCCTGGTTGGAAATGAGGAAACGCTTCACTTGAGAAACTTAAAACGTCCACTCACTTGTGCCTCTTGTGGCAGGAAACTTATGTTGATTTCTTTGCAGACTCGGATGTGCTTCGCGCAGTGCAGCTTCATGTTATTGAACAGGTCATCAGGACAGTCTATTGGATAAAAGTACATCAACAGTATAATCACATTGGGTACAAGTAATTTATTTTGTATTTGTATAATGGAAAAAAGTTTTGATTCATAAGCTACTTACAGTCGGTGAAATAAACATTCGCTGATTTGTATTTGGGTTTGGGCCTGAAGTCACCAATAAAGGCATCCACACACTGTGAAGTCAAATCCATTTTATTATACTACAACCGAGTTTCTAATGAAATTTAACATATTATGAATGTAATTACAGATGCATCATGATAAAGCATAATTGCAGGGTAATAATAACAAACCTTAGCCGTTGGTGACATGAAGTAGATGGCTTTCATTTCTGGAACAGGCTCTCTGCTTTTGAACAGGTCCTCCACAACTTAAGAAATAAAATATTTACTTGACAGAGTTTGCTACTGATAGCCACACACAAATATTGAATTTAATCTATTTATTACAGTATAATCATCTTTAATCTATTTAAGTCAGTATTGGATTAAAGTAACACAGCCTACTTGTTATTTTCTCTGACATCAGATCTGACATTTTGCAGCATGATGACAAGAGCTTGGTGGTGAAGTGGTCCAGAATCAGAATCTATGAAGATCAATAAGCCGTGGTTTGTAAGCAAGTCACAGTGCATCAAAGAACCAATCACATAAAAGTTGGATCAGTAATACAGGGGCTGTCAATTCGAAAAATATACACACAACTCATTACTGAGTAGATGAAGAGATGCCTTACCTTCCATACTTCTGATTTTCTGCAGTCTGCAATAATAGTCTCTCTTATTTCTGTTGGAAACAGAACATGGCTTGTCAAAAACATTAATGAACAAACTGCTGCACTTGACTTCAATTTTTGAGCTCTACCTTGATTCTAGAGTTTAATCAATTTGAGTTGAACAAGTGATTTTGACTTCAACATTACCTTAGTCATATTATTAATGCTCAAATGTAAATACATTTACTTGTGTTATGAGGTAGAGCTGCACAGAAAACAATTTCACAAAACATATAGAAACACCTCAAATATGGGATTTGACAGCAACTAACCGATTAGTTAGAGAAGAAATCGCAAAGTAAAAATGTATGTATCACATTGGTGACAGTATAGCTCTAGAATTCTTCATTTATTCATATTTCAGAAAATTTGTACAATTATTTTGTACGTAATTATGAATTGTAATAATCTTGCCAACAAAACATCTATAACACGTTGTTACCTTCAATCTCTCATAACAGCATCAAAAATTATTAAATTATTTATCAATCCATTTATTATTTAGATGTCTCCACATGACGCAAATTGTACATTGGAATACTTAACTATAAAAAAATGTATGAAACAAGATATTAAAATGATCATGCATTCTATCATGATCTTACTCATAGTTGGAGTTACAGCAAACTTTAAATCCTGTATTTGTTATTGCTTTGACAGAAGCACTGGAACTACATTTAAAGCCCAATGCATCTATTTTGGTGAACTTTATCTAATATTAGCATCGCTAAATAACAATTCAAACATTTTTACAAACATCCAACCCCAACAGCACTTCAGGAAATACAAACTAGACATGTTTGAAATGTTAACACACGACTTGTACAAAATGTTAGCTTAGCTGCACTTATTCTCCTGTTGCGCTGAAGTCGGCCAGCTTAAATAAGGTGGGGCTGCAAACAATTAAACGTAACTAACTCCTGCTATCACTCCACGACCGTCAAATGATAACAAGCGACAGAGTCAAGTGTAACCCAAATCTAACACCGACCCGCTGACAGTAAATTCGAACCTTGCCAATCCTAGTTTTTGAACTTCCGCTCCGTTTAAAAGCAGAATAACGTTCACTGTCATTCCTAATGGTTAACAAGAGCAGGAGTTCGTAGTTAAAATCTGCTTTACTTCACAGTGATTTGAATAATCTTCGCATTATTCCACCTGCGCCACAATCACCGTCCAATTTGGGTGAACTTACTTTTCCAAACTATTTTTTTGAGTCCGTGATCTGAGCCTGTAGCCATCTTTTTTTTTTCTTTCTGCGCCTCTTCCTGTCCCGTGCCCACGAGCGGTGACGTCATCAGCATGAACAAGTGTGAGACAGCGCGACGCTGTAGTTTTTAGAACTAGATAGTAAAACTACAAAATTAGGAGATCCTCTCAAATCAAATTATGAGTTAATATTTATATATGAATTCAAGCATGAAATAATTTAAAATGACTAAGCAAGTTATAATTTAAATCCCAAATATGAGGATTTGAGTTAAACTTTGATTTGAGTTTTGACTTATCTCTCATTGACTGATCTCAGTTTCTCAAAAAGACAACTTCTTTGGTTACTTTTGCTTGTTTTGCCACAACTTTATTCATAACATTTATTGTGTGTTATTTCTCTTGGCAGAAAGAGGCCTCTAGAAATGAACTTCCTGTATTTGACACCTCCAAGTAAAGTGATATGAGATTTCTGGCTGGGGAAATCCAATTCTTTCCAATGCCTTTATGGTAGCTTGACTACATCCTTGAAATGAGATCATACCTTCAGCTTAAAGGTATTTCCATTTTCTGCTGCATGACCTGCACCTGTTCAATGTGAATCTTTCTGGGTCAATGTGATTGGTTGCTTTCCTCAAATGGGCAGGGTCATATATAGGTATTTCAACAAGCACAAACACTATCTTTTTAAAAGATACAACAGCTAAGAGTGACAGGTTTTAAAGTCTTACAAAACTGTAGACATCTAGAAGTGTGTTTACAGGACAAGTGAAGAATGGGAAATTTGAAGTGGCTGGGATTCTTATTCTTGTTGCACATATGTTCACAGGTATGATGATATAATTGAGACCGCTAATTGATTTCTATTAATTGTATATGACATAAAACTATATGTATTAATAATATTTATATTAATATTTTTTCACATGTAAATTTACAGGTTACAGCCCAATCAGGTATCGTATGTCCTTTTTTTTAACATGAAGTCAGTGTGTATGTGTCTTTTCTAAGAATGAATTGGTAAAAGCTCTTCTTTAGGATGCATTTACAAGTAAAAGATGTCTGAGAGTGTGATTAATGATCTCCAACTATTTTACTTGTCTCATCAGCAATCCAAGTGTCCGTATTTTCAGCAACATCCAAGACTATGATTCTGAGATGGACCAGGGTTGTGGGAGCCACCTCATACAGGATCTCAGTCGCCCGCCTTGACTCACCAAGTGACCCAATTGCTTTTGCCAACTTTGGTGAAAACACTGTGATGGGCTCAATTAACTCTTTGTCGCCAAATATCATGTATACGTTCACGCTTGATGCTCTGGATGTCACCCAGGCAACACTGATTTCTGCCAGTTTGGACTCAACCACAGGTGAGATACAGTTCAGTCCATACTTTCAGTCCATACATTAACTCCACTTAATCAAAGTATATTTATTTAATGCTCTGTTCTTTTACACTATATTCTATGTTGTATGTGTTTGATTGTATCTAAAAGTATTGAACTGTACTATGACCTGTGGACTATCATAACATTACAGTTTAGTTCTAAATACTGAAACCATCTAAATTATATCAGTCTTAATGAAGAGTTCAAGTATTTAAGCTAAATTCAGTTGGTAGGTGAATGTTTTATCTAAATTAACCCAGACAAATGGAGATTGAGATAAAAAACATCACGGTCTGAACCCATTGTGGTTCCTTTCAGCCCCTCAGGTGATGGGTCCCATCCACACGGTGAAGTCAAAGGACAGCAGGACCTTGATTGTGGAGTTTGACCCCAGCGTCGGAGCGACTCATTACATCATTCGTGTCCGGAATGCTTACGGCTTCTACAGAGAGGACACTGTGTGGTCCTCCCCTGCTGAGATTACCGACCTAGAACCATATACTGATTACACGCTGAGCGTCATAGCCGTGAACGGCGGACTCCGCAGTCAACCGTCTCCTCCAGTGAACGCAAAGACAAGTAGGCTGCTGTTGTTCATACGTTCATCGCTTGAGGGCTGTTTTCTATGTAAAAATGAGTCATATATTCTCTAACAAACATTGAGAACCCTTCTCAGTACTCCTCATGGCCTGGAGAAGCCACTTGATCTGCCTCATTGTCTCGCAGAAAAGACACTGTATACAACACTATGAGTGCATGTATACAGATACAGATCATCTTCAGTCAATTCCAGTTTCAGCTTCTAAATCTGGGTTTGTCTACCAGTAAATGCCCTGGGACCCTTCTGTACAGGTGGTAACTGTACCTGACAGCTCTCCGTCAAACACAATGAGTTGACCTGGTCATGACAGGGTAGATGTCATCTCTCACCTCCACACTCACACCAGGAGGAATAATGTGATCTTCCTAAACCACAAAAAAAAACAAAAACCCAACATTAACAAGCAGTATGACCTTATTTGATTTACCAGTTGCTAATACTGTCTTTTATTTCTCAAAGACAAACTATTTTTTATGTTAGATTCTGAGGAATTATGAAATGCACATATTGACTTTTGATTATTTGGTCAATATTTAATGCTTCAAGCAAACATCTAGGATTTACAGTCTTTCATTCAGGTGCATTGTGTTTTGAGTGAATAAATTTTTTATATTGATTTTTTGGAAGTTTTTGCTTTGAAGATTTTAAGTTACAGTATATGAATAGTAAGTAAACATTTCATTACAGATAGATGATGACAGTAATGATGAAGAGCGCTCAAATCCTGCTCAACTCAAACATTAACCGATCAAAATGTCTCCACAGTTTTGCCTCCTCCTCAGTTTCACAACACGTCCTCCCCCACCAACGACAGCATCACTGTATCCTTGTACCCTATTGCTCAGGCTGTGAATTACAACCTGTCATTATACAAAGTGAGTTCAGGCACCAGCCTGGTTTACACCACCTCCGACACCATCTTCACCATCTCTGGTCTGGAGGCCGGCTCGCTCTACATGATCGATGCTGTTGCCATGGATGTGGAGGGTCGAGAAGGAGAACGCAGTTCCTACGTCAATCAGACGACACGTAAGAAGTCACTGGAAGTCACCTCTATGAGCGATTTTATACCCTTGGCTGCAGTGAAAGTAAAATTACATTGGCACAACAGAAGCTCCAATCTAGTCTATACGCTTTTCAAAGTTTCAATAAGTTATGAACATTATCCAGTATATCTCTTACAAATCCAAATGCATTCAACCGAAATTAAATGATAGGTGTGTGTATAAATAGAATTGGGTATCCAACCAGTTCACATCAGCTTACCGCACAGCATCTAATTTAAGTTGTAGTGTGTGTGTGTGTGTGTGTGTGTGTTTTAAGTGTGCCCTCTGATGACTACTTGTATGTTTTCTGCTGCGTTTCAGGCCCTCCTACACCAACTTCTGTCAGTGCCTCTGTTGTCAGCGGCAACATGTCTGGGCTGTCTGTGTCCTGGGAGCTTGATCCAGACGTTGATGGATACGTCCACTACCGTGTGATGACAGACCAATACCTCCACTGTAACTCCACTTCCAACTCATGCGTGCTGTGGGGAATCAGCTGTGGGGAGATCTACACTATATATGTCATCGCAGTAAATGATGCTGGGCCCACCTACCCCTCCAGCCCTCTTGTGTTTGTCACCTGTGAGTAGTGGGGATTTGATGCTGGTATTCACCCCTCTGGGAAGTGGGTGTGGCTTGTTCTTTGTGTAATGCTCTAGCGTGCATGTGAACAGAGTAGTTTGCCTCAAATATGAACAGTGCGCTTCACTAGAGATTTTGTCTGATAGGTACAAAGGCAAAAGATTTATCCATTTAGATATAAAACGATATATACGAGTCCATATTTTTATTTTACAGCACTTTCTCTCGTGCCAATCAGAAATCATATTTAATAATAAATTAAAGTTAAAGTGTTAGTAGTAGTGTAACATTAGAGAACTCATAATGCTGCTGTTAACCCTCAACACTAGTTAGAGGAACCTTGTGTAGTAACCATTCTCACCATTACAATATTCAAGAAAGTCAAGAACTTTAGCTTTAAATTTAGCTTGATTTGGGTATAAGACAACCATTATTTTATTGTATTATATTCTGATATATTCTGATTAGATGGAAGAAGCTCTATACAAAACGCTGATCATGTTGCAATACTACACCAAAAAAAAAAAAAAATCACCTGCTACCAATTTCCTTCTCGACATTAAATAAATCATTTGCTGTTTATGTCTGAATGAATCACTTTTCTACACATCATCAACTCTCTGACAGCAGTAAAGGTCGTGTGGACCTGAACCCCCTACTGTCCTGTTTCCTCAGACCCCTGCCCACCTGGGTCTTTGGCTTACCAGGCCTCATCAGAAGGAAACTGCAGCCTGACGTGGGATGCGGTGCCTCACGCCGACGGATACAAGGCCTACATCAAGAGAGGTGACGGAGTCGAGGACACCTGCAACACCACCAGCAACAACTGCACCTACCAGTGTGAGTGCGGCTTCACGTACCTGCTGTCCGTGATCGCATTCAACGAGGCTGGCAAGAGCCCTCCAGGAAACGTCCTGAACTACACCACAGGTACGGAGGGGGACGGAGGTGACGTGTTTTAAGATTTATCATCAGCATATGTTTATCGTCTTCTTGTTTGTGATCATTTAATGCTAATGCAATATGGCTTGTGTCTTTCAGTGCCATGCTGCCCAGAGAATGTAGCCGTCGCTGCAGTGAGCACCGACACTCTGGAGATCACCTGGATGCCATCACGGGGGGCGGTGGACTACAAGATCGAGGCTCAGGACTGGCAATCCTGTATTCACTTTGTCCAGTGTAAGGACACGGCGCCGGTGTGCGCACTCTCTGACCTCCATTGTGACACTCCCTACCATGTGCAAGTGTCACCCTGCAATGAAGTTAGTGGATGCAACTATCAATGCGAGTATCAAATCCAAGACACAGGTAAAATAAAAATCCATGCTTTGTATGATTATATACGTACTTTAATCTGTTTGACTAAAATGGGTTTCATTAGAAATGATCAGGAAGCGGAATTTGTAAAAATTGGATTGGATTATATTTGTGTACTTAATAGAGTGACTTGTGGCCATTATGTTTGTATAGACATTAATATCTTGTGTATACTGCCGTTTTACATTACCATTAATTATAAAGTTTAACTATAAATGTCTAATGCTTCTTGAACTATCATAAAAATACTGTATGGATCTAATCAGGCAACTCCATTAACTCTTTCCCTCCCTCATCCTGTCAGCTCCATGTATGCCGGCTGATCTAATGCTGCATTCGAACAATGCCACCTCCATTGGTGTTAGCTGGACAGCAAACAACAGGGATGCTAATTACACGGTGAGCGCTGTGGGATATGATGGTATACACACCTGCACCACCAGTGGAAGCTACTGTGACATCACTGACCTTCCTTGTGGTTCCGAGTATGAAGTCAGCGTCATGGCGGTCAGCGCCGCCGGCCAGAGTTTACCCAGCTTCTCTGACTCTCTGGAAACAGGTGAGTTGTCTAAGGTTTGGATCGATTCATTCTGTTAAAAAATACAATTGGGTCGAAATATCAGTGGGTGGAAATTTCAAAGGTAAAGTGACTTAACAGTTTGGAATTCAGAGGCCTCCAATGCAAGATTTTAGCAGGGATTGGAAGTGTTTTTCTGCAGTTTCCCTTCATTCTCTGCTCTGTTAGCTTAAATCCTTCAATATCTTAACTAATTAAAAGTATTTAAAACATGTATTCAGATATTTTTATCTATTTCATCTTTTACAGCGCCCTGCTGCCCAGAACATCTGACAGTGGATCAGGTGACTCAAGCAATGACCAATGTGTCGTGGTCTTATGCGAAAGGTGCCCATTCTGTCATCACATCTCTGACCTCAATGCACGGTCACGCCCGCTGCCACACCAAAGATTCCCACTGCCTCATGGGATGCATCACCTGTGGGACCAACTACACTGTCACCATGGAAGCATACAGCCACAGCGGACAAATGTCCAACTGCACCTATAACAGATTCTCCTCCAGTGAGTGACCACATTTTCCAAAAAAGAGAAAGAAATACAAACTTACTTCAACCGATCCTGAAAAATGTTTCTTGAGTGATAACGCAATCACATAAATAATGAAGAATTTGTTACCTCTGAAAATATATGCATACCAGCTTCAAATCAAACACAATAAATGGGATAATGCTGTATGCAGCATCGAAACAGCAGCTGAAAAAAACAGCAATTCTAACTAATTATCTCCAAAGAATAAACTAAATAGAGGAGTTATTCCTTTTACGGCTTAAAAGTTCTGCATTCATATTCTGATTAAACTAAGACTAAAAGTACAAAAATATTAGCCTGAATTAAAATAATTCAGGCTAATAATAATCTATGTATAATTTTTGTCATGTAGATCGGCTTATTTCATAAGAGAAAATCATATTTAGTTTATGAGAATTTCATCATTTTAATGATTCAGTGGGTAAAGCTGGAGCTGCTGCTTAATCTATAATAACGCATCATTATTTAGGCATTGAATTATATTTTGTACAAATAATTTGACTCTGCAATTTAACTATGTTTATATAAACTGTTGCCGTTATTTTTGAGTCTACTGTCACACACCATGTCTCTCAGGTGCCTGTTGCCCGTCGGGGGTCAAGATCTACAAGTCCGGTAACTCTCTGCGGGTGTATTGGCACAACGCCGGCGGCAACTACAGCTATGTCACAGAAATGGTTGCCAGTAGCAACAACTACACCTGCATGGCGTCTCTGGGGGAGAACAGCTGTGACGTGGCAGGTGTCCAGTGTGGGGAAGTTTACAGTGTTGTGGTGGCTCCGCTTACACTAGAGGGCGCTAAAGTCCTCTTCTGCCCTCACAGGCTGTACTCAGGTATGACCGCTTCACTGGGATGCAGGTGATGGAAGATTCAAAGCTGCATGTATTAAAGCTGCAAGAGAAAAACAGCATGCAAGAGAGTTAGAGCATAAAACACACAAACATCTATTTACTTTGGCTACTCTGTTTCTGTTTTTTAGTCACTTGTTTGGGCAGTAACGTGGGTACAGGTGAGTGTGTTTCATTCTGAGCAAATATTCTGTATAATTACTTATTTAATTTAATGAACATAAAGTTTAGTTAAGTATTTAAAGGTCTCATAAATTTTTGTTTGTCTCCAGTGATTTACAGAGGGAAGAGAAGCGTGGATTAGCAAGCGGTATGTAAAAATGGAAATGGAAGCTTGTGTTGTCACAGAACATTCTGCCTGATGTTTTATGTCATCTCTTTTTTTGTCATCTTTAAAAAATAAAGAAAAAGAACAAAAATAAAATGAAATGAAACAGTACAGATTAAGCAAACAATGATGAAAAAAACAACCCTTGATCTGCTTTTGAAACTTTTAAGGCCAATAACTAACAAAACCTTTGCTGTTTTGTCACCACAGCACTACAGATACAACCAACAATACTTCTTCATCTTCCTCTCGCATCACATCTACCCTTATAGGAAAAACCCCCCTCATAACTAAAAAGAAGGATGACCCTTAAGCCAAAATACACTTGCTAGCCATATCATAGAGATGACTGCATGATGGCGACCAAGAAATAGATGATATATTTTAAAATGTTTTCAAATTATATTCTTGCAGCAGGAAGAGCCAAACCATCAATGTGCTGTTAATCATCATGATCAAATATTCAAACTTGTAAAAGTTGTTGCTCAGAAATTTGGAATCACCTGTTAATTTTTCTTTTTTGTTATTTTCTTCATTTTTTTGCTATTTCAACACGAACAGCAGTTGATTAATTCAGATTCCAAAGTTGTGTATTGTCATTAAAAACATTGGACAAATGTTCTCATTTGAAAAGAAAGAATTAAATTATTAAAATTGCCATGGAGTCCAAACTCTAATGAATAACACAAACGTGAAAGTGTAATTAGGTGTTAACAGAATCAGCTGAGTCAGACCATAATATGTTAATCTCACCAAAAAAGAAAGCTTTGCTAAGCCAATATATTTATTAATTTCATCTTATTATAGATATTATTAAACTTGACTCTGAAACCGAAATTGGTAGTGTTAATTTTGAGCGGATTTTGATGCCAAACTTTTAGTGTATTCTACCAGTGTGATCATTTAACTGTTGCTCAGAGACATCTTTGACTCTTCATGTCATTCGTATTGTCGTTACAATAACAATTGAAAATCCACCCATCGCTTGTACAGATAATTTATATTGAGTTGTCCTCTCAGACAAGTGACCATCTCAAATTAAGCTTTTTTTGTCGAAGGTGATTCCAAATCTCTAAAGGTGTACATGCATCATAAAACAAAATCAGAATATGGATTTGACAAAATGTAAAAATTCTTCTCATGATGAAAAGATTGATGAATTAAGAACCACAACTAAATTTATTGAAATGAGAAAGCTATGCAATCTAATCATTATTAAGAATCCAAATTGAGTTAGAAAGTCAAAATAATTGATGTAATTGATTAAATAATCATTAAGCTTACAAAAATTTTAACCAATGAAGGAAACATTTTGACTTCTTCCAGTTTAAGAACTATTAATTTGAGCTTTTGAATAAATTAATAAATATTGTAGCTTCCACCCCAAGTAGGACGCCTCCTGATGACGAGTGGCCAACAGATTTGTGCCTCAAATGTCACACATTGTGCTGCTGCTTGTTCTTAGGATGGATTTAACTGTTTGCATCTCACTGGTTGTGTAAACCTGATGCATGATTGAGTTAATAAAGATTTTCCAGCACCATTTTTGTGTTCTGTGGTTTGTTTTGTACTTCACTATGCATTGAAGCATCTGCCTGCTTTACAATTTATAAATAATTTTTAAATACATACAGCCATTTCAAAATAGAGACCAGTGCAATGACAAAATGTTTTTTTTTCTTAAATCGTCTCTTTCTTGATCGTGAATTCTACTCTTTCCAAAAACAGACACCTGCTTTGGAGAGGTTTTTAGGGCAATTTCTGTTCTAGCCTCTCTGTATGCTTTGATGTGATGGTAAAATTGGATAAACTGCTTGACATTTCTCGAGATCAATGTTAACAAGTTGTATAAATCGTGCCTGGAAAGATGGAAACGATAGAAATATGTATTGTTGTCCATAATTAACATTACATTTTAACCAAACAGGAAACAAAACGATGCAAAGACTCCAGAATTGAAGCCTTCAAAATAATAATCTTGGAGGCAAATCATTTAACATTTTTCTGAAAAAATCTTTTTTCAATATATATATTTGATGTTTCTGGAATGATAGAAAATAGTATATCAAATGTGGAAAAAATAACAATGGTATCCTCAGTGATTAATTCTCGGCCTAATCAGAAAAGCCTCACATTTGTCCTGTTTTATTTACCAAGATATATTGGACTTTCATTAATTTATATTATCAACTAAAAAGTTGTTTTTTATGCAATCCTCCCAGCAAACCAGCAATATTGAGGTCATTGTATTTATCTGGTGAAAACAACAATATACAGTTGAAAGTCATGAAGATACAGGTAGAACGTTGTGTCTCATAAAGCCCATAAATTATACTGTTCATATAAATCCTAAAATGTCTATGCAACCGTTTCATCATGTAAGATTCTCTAAAAATACAACTTTAATGGCTATTGGTTTCAGCATGCAGCCTCAGTCATGTCTTAGAATGAAAATTTTTAACATTTAAGTCAACTGGATGTATTACAAAGAGCATGCAGTGTCTTTGAATATTCCTAACAGGATGTTACAGACACATCCCCAACTCAATATGTCAATCTACAGGTTTCTCCTTATATAACTGCAATTACAAAAAAATTGCATACAAAATTCTGAATTTAGTGTTCAGATTCTGCATTAAACCACACTTTTTAAAATAGTGATAAGGACAGGTAATAAAATAATTCCTTTTTTACCACCTCCTGTTTTTTTTGTGGATTTCTCTTCAGAACATGTGACACAAGATTCACAAGGCACCCACCCCAGGAACATGTGAAGTCCCGCTCCCTCTTCACAAGTTTCAGTTGGCTTAAGCCCATCAATAACACAAAAGAAAAGGTTCTGGTGTTATTCCCATTGCGATGTAGACAATGTAGATTATCAGCAGGGACGCTGTAATGAATCTCAGTGGGGAATAGCTGCCATTTACAGCCAAAACATGGAACATGACTCAGCTACAGACAGTCGCTCCACCCAAATCTATGAGACCGTAAGCAGCTTCTGTCACATCCAAAAGACAACATTTAAGACACACAAATCTGTGCTTTCTGTGAAAATTACATTTTCACTAATAATGAAAAAGGATTAATGTTGAAATCTGCTGTATTCAGATTTTCTGAAGACATCATATCAGATCTCATCCAATCACCATGAGCTGCAACGAATGCTTCAACACAAATGCAAATATGCCAATACATTCCTTGTAATAACTTCAATACAAATAGCTTTAACCTAAGTTTAAAGAGGGATGGGTTAGTCAGATGGCACCTCCCATTCCAGTTAATTACATCATATACCATGGACAAATGGGACCCTAGTGAAGCATCAAAGTTGGGCGTTGCCAACTCCCTTTTGCCAGTTAAATAATAAAAAAAATCTTGGCAAAAGATGCAAGGCATTTATTCCATTAATTATTCATAGGTGTGTTTTGGATGCAATGTGGAATAAACCAATCAGAGATCCTTTAGAAAGCCAGGTGCCTGGATTTGGCACGCTGATATTTAAGAAGCCCCACTCCTGAGGGATATGTGGTCTGCCGACTCATTGAACAGGTCATATAAATGATCCCTGTTGAAATCAGTGGATGGAATGCAAGTGGGTGAAATAACACATAACTCATGAAAGTTATATAAATCACATATCTGCTGTCTGTGTCTGTTATGTAGAAGGAAAAGCAGCTGAGCTTATTTTTTTACGCCTCTCAAAACAGATGGAACATAGCCCAATTTAGGAGAGACATCAAGTCTTTCAATTTACAGAACAACAAATACGTGCCAAATGGGAATCATCCTCTTCTTCATCCATCAGAGCACTCTGAAGTTCTCTGACTTACTGAGTCCATGTTCTCCTCTGTGGCTTGAAAACACAGTAACTAACAACTTAATATATGAAGAGAAGTTGCGTCATAAGTTACCAAATATCTACAGCCCTTAAAAAAGTCTGGTCCAGCACACATAAGGATACAAGAAAATATCAAAGTATTCACTTTGCTTGCATTCATTGGTTACATTTCAGAATTGTTTTATTGTTGATTCAGGGCGGCTGAAGTTTCCTGGCAATTTTATGGCCTGTATCCTCTTTCATATTGACTTCCTTTTTTTCTGATACACAATGAGGAGCAAGGAGGGGATAGGTCTTTTTGTTCTATGATTAAAGATCCATTTCAGCATAATATTTAACCTACATCTCAGATATTAATAAATCTAGAAGGTAATGAAAGTAATATTTTATTGACATCCATGACCAAAACCTAATACATAGTTTAAAAAAAGAGCCAGCCTTGTCACCAGCGTAATTATTGTGTGTTTTGTGTTGTCTGTTCGATGGAGCCCTAATTCCCAAGTCTGCGTTCTTGACTTCGGTTTCAATGGCTCTTGTTCCTCCCAAGCCTTTATCTCTTTAGATCAGGTCATTCAGCATGTTCTCATGTATTGTTATGGGGATGAAAAAAAGCACACAAGAACACACAAACATGGCCATTTGTGAAGTTACAGAACGCTTTCATATTTTTGATGTTTACGGTAAGTCCCAGAATACAGGAAAAAACAAAACAAAAACTTAGGACTAGAAGGACAAAAACATAATATCAAGAAAGAGGAAATAAAAGGACCACATATGTAACACGTGGACTGATTTTATGACACAGACAATTGTTTGCTTCTGTCAAAGGGAGACAGGATGTGTTTGTAGGTCAAGAGAGAATCTGTTCAACAGTGACCTCTGATGTTATGACATTGCTGTTTTAAGATCAGTGCTGATCAGATACCTTTGATCGGCTGAAATACAGGTGTCACATTTGATGTTTGTTCCATTCAGTCCTGTTTTGTCACACTTTGCAGGTATAAATATATGATTTTTAGCAGACATTTACCACAAATCTGGTAATGGTACTTTTCTTTGTTCTAATTTGTCTCCAGTTTTTAGCAATTCTTCACTTCCATATGATCTGTCGTTCACTCACTCAGTTATAGATGACTATAACTGTCTGGTCTTCAGGGGCTTATCCGACATATGGGTCACGTGTTATGCTGAAGCCTATCCCAGTTGACTACAGGTGGTTTTTTTATTTTTGGTACTCTTGAAACAACGAAAACATAATGTTTTTTTTTTTAGGTCCACCAGCCTACAAATCAGGATGAAAGCATTTCAGCAGGCTCATACATGCATAAAAGCCTGGGTGACACTGAGAGAAGTTTCACATTGCTGCCCCTCACTTCACCTGCGTCTTCAGGTTCGAGTGGAGAAATTTTCATCCATCCTCCATCCCGCCCTCCATCCCTCCCTTGTGACTGCCTGGGGCTGTTGGTGGGACAGCCTGGCCCCATTTGAGGAAGACTGATTGGTTCCCACGCACACTGGGCTAAAGCTCAAAAGAATCCAGAACACCTTTTGGGTTTGGCTCCCTTGTATACTAAACTAATTGTAATCCCGCAGTCAATCTCAAAGATGGGATTGTTGGGAGCCATAGGTTTTTCTTTAGCATTGGTATCTCTAACTCAGGTAAATATTGTACTTAAATGTTAAAGTGTTTAAAAATCTATGGGTATAATTTACTGTTACCATGATTACAATGTTATTGATTTAAATATTCTGTTATTTGCAGATACCTGATAGTGCAGAAGGTGAGTAAATGAATAATAATCTTAGACCCTACTTACTTCAAAAACTAGGTGTTATAGTATCAACATTTATAAAACAAATCACTGAAACTAATGATTTCGTACAGTGTAGGTCTGATAAAATCCAATACTGTATTTACAAATATCAAATATTTATATGTTTTTGTACATTTCTTTCTCTTCCAGGTTGCAAAATCTTGTCAGCTACTCCTAAAGACGCCTCAAGGATTCTGGTGAAATGGAAGCAGCATCCTGCGGCAACAAATTACTTTTTGGACCTTCGGGTGAAAAACAATGTAAACGTTGCACCGAATGTGGTGACACTGCGCTGGAACATCACAGAAGTGGTTGTCAGTGGTCTGAGGCCAGGAACAGAGTACAGCGTGACTCTCAAGGTCTTGCACTTCTACTCTGTGGTGTGTCAAATGACAATCAGCGCAACTACAGGTAGGGAAGGAGATCAATACGTTTTGATAAAATAGTCGGTTGGAATAAACGTTCAAGATGGTTTCTCTTGTTTCAGTCCCGGACACATCACAGATTGTGTATGGCAAGGCATTAACAAGCACTTCCATCATGGTGAAATGGAATGAGGAACCCTCGGCGGAATACTACTTCCTGTTGGTGCGCTCTCAAGCCACCGGGCAGACAGTTAATTTCACCCACACGGAGTTCACGGCGGTGGTGGAGAACCTGCAGCCCGCCACCAACTACGACTGTTACGTCTACACCGTTAACAGCGCCGGCCCGGGAAAAGGAAGCAAAGTGAGGACGATCACCACCTGTGAGTCATCACTCAGATCAGAAGACATGAATCTGCATATTTTAATCGATAAACCAAAATTTGTGTAAAGTTTTTGACATATTGTTCACAAGATTTTATCATTACAAATTCTTGATGCAGATGCAAATGAGAATACGGATCAAAGCAAGTCAGGGTATTATGATTGACTAATTTCTCTGGTCAGTTACTATGGTTACCGCAATGTACAGCTGAAGTGTCAAACTCCTATGAAGATACACCAGTAGAATAAGTAAAAGTGACCAAACTGTTCTTGTAGTTTTGCTGATTTTGGGAACTACTGCTGTAAATTGTTCCTCAAAATGTGGGTCTTGATTTTCAAGTTAAACTTAAACATTGAATCTAATCAGGTTTACTATTTTCAAATGGTTGAAAATCATAAATTTGCCTTAAAACCATTGTGGTTCAAACGCAAACCCCAATTTGGTGTCAATTTCTCATTCAAGAAAAAGTTAGATAGCTTCAAAACACCGAGGTGTGTTAAAACCTTGTCACATGAGGCCTTTCAGCATGATGATTCAGATATGTACATCATCTGACCTACACATGTGTTCTTGTCTTATTCTCGCTCCAGTGACGAAGCCTCCAGAGAACATCATGGTAATGCAGACCGGTAAGGGTACGGCGAGGGTGATGTGGCAGCCGGTCGAGGACGTTCTCCTGTACCAGGTTTCCATCCGGGACATCGATGAACCCACCAGCTCCGTGATTGTGTACAATGTCACAGACACCAACCTGGACGTGCACGGCATCCACCCATGTTCCACTTATCTGATATCAGTTTCCTCATTCAACGCGTTCCTGCTGCCAAGCGAGCCCACAACCTACACCTACACCACCAACAGTAAGTCAGGAGGGCCCAACCAATATCCGTGACTCGCTGATTAGGATCTAGGTCAGCTATTCTCTCTGAGGCAACCCTTTCAGACATGCAGAATATGATCCTTGGGGGAAAAGTGATTCAGATGTCCTGACTACCTTGTTGTTGTGGAGTTAGTCACGAAAACACCTGAGAAAAAGCTGAGATTTAATAATATGGACTAGACAGTTATATAACTGCATGTTGTCAAGAAGTTTCTTTTAATTTAGAGGTGTGATTAGGGGGATACCTTAAATTTAACATGCATATAAATGTCAGTTCACTATATTCTACTTTATAGTGGAAAATTGTCTGACTCTCATGCGTTGTCACTTGTAGAGCTGACACCGGTTTCATCCATTACCGTGGACTACACCTGCACCACTCACACCGCCATGGTGCAATGGACGGCGGTGTTCGGCGCCGAGTCCTATGCGGCCACGGCGAAGGCCGACAACGGCACGCAGCTGTCGTGCACCAGCCCGGGCACCAGCTGTCAGATCACCGGGCTGAGCTGCGGACAGAGCTACATGGTGCACGTCATTCCGGTGTCAGACAGTTGCACCAACATGATGAACGCCACCTCGGCCACATTTCAGACTGGTGAGACACAAGAATCGCTTTTGTTAACAGGGAAAAGATGGAACATGAGCTGCTATGTATGCACTTCCTGTCATCTTTTAATCTTCTGATCAGGTGGAGGATGCATGAGGCCCCCTCATAACTCCCCAGCTGAATCATTGCTCCATATACAGTTAATATTTTTTCCTTCATGACTTCTCCATGACAAAGATCACTGGCTAAGACCAAAAACTGCTTGTCCAGGAGTTCAGAATGAAGATGTTGGATACTATATATGTTAAGCACCATGACATATGGGTCATGTTGCATAGAGGCATCGTTCTCAGTTCAAAATATGTTCTAAATCATGTCATGAACTGGATTTCCTTCACAGTATAGTTCTGGAATGCACGCTTCATCTGGGCATTTAAATCATTGTTCTTTTTATTTGTTGGGTCATTTGTTTTTTAAATTCAGTCACAAACACACTAAATCACTTAGGTCTCTAATATAGCCCCTATTACAGCCTAAAAACCCAGATTAAGATAATCCGGATGTTTTCTTAGTCAGAATTTATTTTGTTGATAGAATATGGTCTAAAGAACAATCAAGCAGATGTTGGTGGTGATCCTGACTATTATCCGGATCCAGTATCTTTTTAAATGGAATCTTAACCATTGTTTGCACTCTGAGAGTTTAGTCATTATTTGATCCCATCTGTTTACAGAGGGCAAATTTATGGCAAAGATGCTAACTGAAATGTTGACGTCATCGTTGGGTCAAAATGACTGATTACAATTCAATAATTTTACACACTAAGTTTTATCATATTTGACTATGTTTTCTGAGACCCATGAAATGTTGTGGTCATCTTTTCATTTGGTCAGGTACTGATTTGCAAACTTCCTCCAAAGCAAATTTAACACTAAGATGCTTCCTGGTAAATGTCAGCTTCACCAAACATCATCAAAGGCTCACAAATAAGAAAATCAGTCCAACTAACTCATTTGGACTCATAGCTCCATCTTGAATGTTTGGGTGATCAACAGCTTTACCGCTCCACCCTGCCATCCATTTTGTTCAGGCAGTTAATCCGTTCATCTCACATATCGCTCTATTCAAGGTCCAGATTTTCTCTCCAGCCCCACCCTTCGAGGCACATTGTGCCTCATTAATCTCTCTTTACTAGGAAGATGATGACGATAATTTGATGACAAGTAATTGTTAGTTGCCGGGAATACAGCCACTCCATACTTGAAGGAAAACATCAAACCTACTACAAAAACTTTTAGGCACAAGCTAAAAGAAACACCATTTTTATTGTAATCATAAATTATTATAAAATTGGCTACATGTAAACTGTGTCATTAAAATCACATCAGACTAATGATTTAAAATTATTCTGGGGATTCAGTTCTTAGGATTCAATGACCATCCTTTACAATTTAAATACATTTCTGATATCGCATCAGTCAAGAGTCTTCAGGGAATAGCTATTTATCTATGTATACAATTTATGTCCCTTTTTTTGTTGTATAGAATCACATGTTAATTCAATGCATCCCTGGGTGTCTCCTATGAAAAATGGGTCTCCTATTGACTATATCATATTGTGTTTTGTTCTGGCTGCTAAGAATGAGGCTGTGTTTGTGTTAAACCTGAAACCTCATGTCTGAGAAAAACACACTGGAGCATAATATTCCATGTCAGGGCGTTTTAACTTGATAAAGCATTTGAGATGCTTAACTTTGATGCTGACATTTTATCTATCTATCTATCTATAGTTCCCTGTCCTCCCAACAATCTGGAGTTGTTACGTGATTGCTCAAGTGAAGTCATAATTTTTTCGTGGGAGCGGACAAACAACACAGACCACTACATTGCTCGAGCTGTGGACTCACAGGTACTTTCTATAATTACACGTTTGTTTGTTTTTTAATTATTTGAATTAAAAAAATACTCTTCTAATGTGCTTTAAATGAGAAGACCAAATCACCAACATATGTTATGATTGGTAAATAAACAATGAGCTATCTTAGATTAGCATTAAGTTTCAGTTAATTTGCGTACGCTATACATTTAAAAAATATAATTTACTAAAGCCTATTTTTTCCATCGATATGAAATATGGTGTGATTTTCTGTACCCAGGGTATCGTCCAGGAGTGTCTGACTGAAGACAATTCCTGTTTTTTCACACACACAGTATGTGGACGACATTATTACTTCACCGTCTACTCCATCACAGGGCACTGCAGGAGTCAGATTAGCTCGACTGTTGACATTCGCACAGGTAAGACCATGCCGTCTCTACAGGATCAGTTAATACTGAACACATACCTCCATTAAAAACAATCAGGGACAGCTAATTTGAGCGACTTCTAGTGGCTAAATTATATCTATGTTTTGTTAGTGGACTTTCTAAATTGCAAATCAAACTTTGAAAGAAGTAAAATAATGAACTCATTCATTTCTATTTATTTGTCTCTAGCACCTTGCATTCCCCAGAATCTGCAAACCTCAGCTGACTGTGGCTCAGATGTTCTGCTTAGCAAGTGGGACCTTGCTGAGGGGGCCCTAAACTACACTGTGGAAGCCTTTGGAAACAAAGGAACAAATAACCACTACACATGCAGCTCGATGTCCAACAGCTGCGCCATGGAAGGAATCCATTGTGGAGACTTGCTGACAATTTACATCACCGCTTACGACAACGAATGTGCAAGTCCAAGGTCACTGGGGCCTGTGGCTGAGACGGGTTAGCGACGCTCAAGAACTCCTATGATTCTTTACCGACAGCTTTCTTGCCATGCTTCTAACTTGTCTCCTCTCCTTTAGTCCCGTGTGCTCCATTTAACGTATCAGCAGTGAAGGAATGTGGAGCCGACTCCATCAGTGTGTCCTGGATCACCACGGGCAGCGCTGTTTTCTATGTTGCCATGGCCAAAGACAGTTATGGAGTCTCTCACCAGTGCATCACCATGGGAAGAAGCTGTAAGATTGAGGGCTTGAAGTGCAGTACCAACTACACAGCATACGTCCTTGCCTCCAACTTCATGTGCAACAGCACTGCCAGCGAGACGGTTACAATAGAGACAGGTACCGCCAGGCTGCTTTTCCTCTTCTGGGGTATTTTAATGTGGAGCTACTTTAAAGACGGGGTACCTGATCACCTATCTGCAACTAAATTGTCCCTGTGCATCATTTCAGCTGCTTGTCCTCCACATCACGTTATGGCGTCCCTGGACTGTGCAGCCAATGAAGCTCTGATTTCCTGGTACGGCCATCCTGAAATGAACTCCTACACTGCCACCATTGTGGATGAAGATCAAGGACTTCTCAGCTGCAGCTCCACCAACACCAGCTGCTGGGTATCCAACCTGAAATGCAGCCAGGTGTACACCGTCACTGTCAGCTACCATGATGGCATGTGTCCCAGCCAGCCCTCTGAGCCCATCTATATGGAGTCTGGTAGGAACGGCACAAACACACACTCCCTCCAGTCAAGGCACTATATCTCCCTTAGTGTTTTAGAAAGAGTAATGTTAACAAATTAACAATTTGATCAGATTTGAAAACGGCAGAATCTTATAAAGTGCTTCTTTTTCGATTAAATTTAACGTAAATGTGTGATAAATCCAAACATTTCCAGCAGATGGTTAAGATCTTCAGGTCAAACACTGTTTACCCCACTAACAGTCAGCGCATCCTCCGTTTTAATCTACATTTTCAGTCCTCCTTTCTTTTCTTATATCATTATTTTACTTGAACTCTAGATTTTAGAAGCTAAATTTTTCTAGAGTCTACAGGAACTTTATTTGTATCAAATACAGTCCTCAAGGCCATCCTCTACCTTTCTCTCTTCCCTCTCTCTAGTCCCTTGTGGCCCCAGCGTCACTCCTTATTTAGACTGTCAGTCACAAGTGCTGACACTCGGCTGGACCACAATCAGTAACGCAGAAGGGTACATCAGTGTGATCTCAAGCGGTGACAAGCAGATGTCCTACAACACCACTGAGCCGGCGCTGACGGTCAACACACTGGAATGTGGATACAACTACACGCTGACAGTGATGTCCTTCAACGGCACCTGTGTCGGTCAACCGTCGGTGCTACCGGTTGGGAAAAGTAAGATAGCACAACATTAAATGCTTCTGACAGTGTGGCGCTTTACCCTTCCTCAAAATTTACCAAGCTGACGTGAGGTTTTCTCGTCCCCCCCAGTGCCATGTGTGCCCACTGATGTAATGGTGATGAAAAATTGCAGCCAGAATTATGCATATGTGAGTTGGCAAGCAAGCTATGGAGCTCTATCTTACCAAGCAGCTGCGAAGGATGGATATGGTCACATGTTATGGTGCTCGTCCAATGATACGTCGTGCAAATTAGAGGGCCTGATGTGTGGTAAAGTTTACAATGTTTGCGTAACTGCCACGAACGACAAGTGCACCAGCAACGAGAGCGACATGGAGATGCTGTACACAGGTGAAAACTAGAGAGGTGAAGTCTCTCTGGGATGAGTGAGTCCAAAAACTCGTAGCATCCAACTGTGGTTTCTCCCTCTGCAGCGCCCTGCCCTCCCTCTCAGGTGGATGTCTCACTCAACTGTGCCAACAACTCTGCCATGTTAACCTGGAACAGCAGCCCCAACGCGCTGTACTACACCGGCAAGGCCGTGTCCACAGACGGACACATGCTGACCTGTGACGTGGGCATGAACCACAGCTGTCAACTCCACGGTCTTCGCTGTGGGAAGGAGTACACCTTCACCGTGTCAGCATCCGACGGACACTGTCAGAGTCCTTACAGCGAGCCGGTCAGGCATACAACTGGTGAGAAGGAGGAGCTCTACTTAGCACCTATTTCTTGTTGCTCGTTTAGGAAAGACTTTCTTAATCTTTGTCAGCATGTTCCTTTTGCTTTAAACTCGTCATCTTCTTTTGATGAAAGCACTGTCATCAACAAAAGGAAGAAGACGAGACTGAAAATTCAGAAGAAATCCTGAAATTTCAAAGAGTTGGAAATATTCTTTCATCTAATCTACAAAAAAAAAGTAATGTTTTAATTTGTAAAAATAATATGGTTAAGTTACTTTATGTATCCCTGGTAAGTCCAAACAATAAATTAAATGTCAATATTTTACAGGTGAAGTTTAGCAGGTGGAGGCATTTACTTTACCTTGTCTGTCATGTACATTGTGTAAAGAGAAATGACAACTTTTGTGTAATTTCTTTACTTGGAAAAAACAAAAAAAGGAAATTATAAAAAAAATTCTGAAAAACCATTTTCTTTTGTGTCAGCCCCGTGTGCCGTTGAAAGTGTGCTCAACAAGCTGAACTGTAGCACCGGCACGCTAACCATCAGCTGGTGGCCTGGATCCATCCCTGTAAACTACAGCACCATCGCGCTGGCCAGCGATGGAACTGCACTTCGCTGTGTGACGGCGCATTCAAGATGCACACTGAACAACCTACCCTGTGGACAGCAGTACACGGTGACGGTCAAAGCCATCAGCAGCACATGTGAAGGAGAAAGTAGTGTCCCAGAGATAGTTAATACTGGTAAGCCTGACAGGTGACCTCACAGCACAAGTAACGGATATTAGATGACAGTAAAATGTCTCTTTGCTTTATCTTTCCTCTTTATCACCTCCATTATTTCTTTCTCAGCTCCTTGCGTTCCCATGAACGTTGAAGGCGGGGTGGAGTGTTCCACTAACACATTCTGGTCATCCTGGGAGGAAACCTCCGGTGCAGCATCCTACATGGCCACACTGATGGGAGCGGGAGGTTCCTATTATTACCTACATTCAGTCAATCAGAGCAGCCGCTTCACTGGCCTGCAGTGCGCGCAGACATACATGTTGAACGTGTTGGCCCTAAACGACAGGTGTAACAGCTCTGTGAGCGCCACCATCTCAGCAACAACTGGTAAATACAAATTTTATGTTTGAATTAAAGCCTTTAATTTTGGCCGTGTGCTTTATAGTCATGCACAAAATTAGATGAGACATAAAAAGTGGGACACGAGTTGGAAAAGCTACTGAGTCAGACCATAACTATATTTTCTGCAAATTCATAACAAAATTCAGGTCATCATGCCGTCCTCTCCCTCCCTTCTCTAGTACCATGTGACCCTACCAATGTGATGGCTACCATGGACTGTAACTCTGATGTAGTGACGGTGAGCTGGGGGTCCAGCGCTGGAGCACATTATTACACAGTCGTTGCTGAGGCCTACGGACACGTTGACTCCTGTGTTTCCACCAACACGTCCTGTGATCTGAGCCAACTGCACTGTGGAGAATTCTATACTGTGAAAGTGCTGGCAGGGGACGGGATCTGCAACAGCTCCCTGCTCGCCACAACCAACATAACGACTGGTAAGGAAACGAGAGTGAGGACACCACATTTTAGTTCTACTTTCTAGCATGAGTACAGATTTATTTTTGGACATAATGATCCGCTATTTTCAGATTACGACGCGTGGAATAATCTGCACGTTTTTAGTAATATTAATTTTTGACAATGCAGTCATACTGTAAATGAATAAGAATGAAACTAAATTAAGTTGATAAAGTGATTCAGTAATGATTAAATGTGCAGATTTAATGTACAGCAATTTCCGGACTATTGAGCGCACCTGAATATAAGCTGCATCAGCTTAATTTTAAAACAAAACTTCGTACATATATAAGTGGTATCTCTCTATAAACTACAAGTGTTGAGGTGCTGTAACATGAGATATTTACGTAGAAAGATTTTTACGTTCTTTAATGACCACTTTTTCCAAACAGTGTCTGCACACAGCAGTAAATATGACTGCCATCTGCAACGTCTCGCCATTGATTCATTGATGCCAAGCTTACGTTCAGCCGCTCTGTTTCCTACCTCAACAGCCACATCTAATACTTTTAAGTTAACAGCTGCATTATGTGGCTTTCTTCGTGTGTTTTCTATCAAAAGTGGTGTGTGATGTGCAAAATGTCTGTTTCAGAGACAATCAAACTATGGTAGCGTCTTCCTCGGCGCATTATCTCTTCCAGGTGTCTATCTCGCTCTTGAACTTCCCACTAGAGCGCCCCCTGGAGGCCGTCAGCTCGTAAAAATCTAAAGATTAGCTGCACCGTTGTTTAAGATGTGTGAAAAAACTACCATTTTATAGTCCAGAAGTAGTTAAGACAATGTAAGTGTATAAATTAAAAGTATTGTGTTCTCATTGTTTTTATACATCATTAGCATTTGGGATGTAGAAGAAAACAATGAATTTATTGACAGGATTCCATCAGTGTATTCAGCTGTGAAGGGATTATAATATATGACTACACCCCCTCCAGCCCCCTGCCCTCCAGTGATCCAGGACCACTACATGGATTGTGTCTCCAACCATGCCTCTGTCACCTGGGTGGAGGATGAGGACGCCATGAGTGTGATGGTCAGCGCCACTTCCACCCTTGACTCGTCCGTGGTATTCTGCACCTCCGCCTCCAACCACAGCTGCATCCTGGAGGAGCTCCTGTGTGGTCACACCTACACCGTCCAGGCTGTTGCTGATGGACCACAGTGTCAAAGCAAACCCAGCTCGAGTTTTCAGGTCATGACAGGTGGGACTTTCTAACATATTGTTACTCCTCAACCATGTTTGGACCAAATTATGTCGTTCAATGTGGTGTTAAGGAACCTGCTGTTCTCCTGTTTCATCCAGCGCCGTGTACCCCTTCAAACGTGGAGTACACATACTCCTGTGAGACCGGCATTGCCTTACTGAACTGGGATGAGACTTTGGGAAGAAAGGACTTCTATGCCCACATCCACTCTGCAGACCAAATGGACTCGTGCCACACCGGCCTGACCCACTGCTCACTATCGTCACTAATCTGTGGTCGCCTGTATAATGTCACAGTGATCGCTGTGGCTGACCACTGCAACAGCAGCGTGCCCGGTGTCACCCAAATACAGACGGGTAGGAGAGCTATCAATGGTTGAGGAATCATCCAAAGATTCATCCTTTTACATTATGATTTATCTCCTCTTGTTTTCCCATCAGCCCCTTGTCCTCCTGTGAATGTCAGCGCCTCCTTGGTGTGTGAAAACAACACGGCGGCGGTCAGCTGGCTACACAGTCCCGAGGCGGTTTACTACAAAGTGGCAGCGGTTGGCAGACAGGGAGATGTCAAAGAATGCACCTCGAACGGCACCAGCTGCCACCTGTCACACTTATACTGCGCCCAGATGTACCTGATCACCGTCACCCCGTTCTCTGATCGCTGCCAGGGCTTCGACAGCTATGCGTACTCGTACACTGCAGGTGAGGGGGGACAGAAAATGCAGTATAACACATCTGACAGATTTTGATGCAGGGGTGGACATCCAGTATGGAAGAATACATCACATTAAATACTAACAGAACGGAGAGTCAGGAATGTTTTACAGTTCTTTGAAAATTACAACATCTCTTTCTCACACAGACGTCCTCACAAATTGCCATGAAACTGATGGGAAGAGTGAGCATTGTCCCACAGATAGGGAATCATTGATTTTGGTGTAGACTCAAATAAAAATGTGGCTTTGCAAAATACTATATGCATATTTTTATGAGAATTTTTTCAAAGAAAACCAACAGACATCAGAAAAGGCAAAAAAAATTCCTGCTCTCCTCTTATATTTTTACGTATAAAAATATTCGTCCTGTTTTGATGCTGTTATTTTATACATACATACATATTAACTTTACCCGTCTCCTTGTCCTTCAGGCCCTTGCCCGCCTACCAACATCGACGTCTCCCTCCAGTGTGTCGGTAACATAGGTCATGTGACGTGGACTGCTGCCCAACCAGCTGATTACTACGTGGCCACTGTCCTGCCGTCTGGCTCGGGCGACCCTGAGCACAGCTGCTCCTCTAACGGAACCAGCTGCTCGCTCACGGACCTCCAGTGTGGCCAGACCACCATCGTCACGGTGGCCACCATGGAGAGGGGCTGCATGAGTGAACCCAGCCTACCCTTTACTTTCCAGACAGGTGAGAGGATGTGTGCAGGTATTAAATGAATAGTTCAACATCCCCCCCCCCCCAGGCCTGTTGTTTTTCTTGATGAAAGTTGGATGGGATGATCAGTAGCACTTGTGACGGTGCGTTAGCGCACAGAGGACAGGTAAAGCAGAAAGCTTGTATAATACTATTATAAAACATTCCTCTTGTTATTTTCAGTCATCTGTCCACCGACCGGTGTGACCGGAGTGACAACATGCGTGAACAATGACATCACAGTGAGCTGGAACCAAAGCCCAGTAAGTGGCGCAACCTACATGATCCATTCGCACAAAGATGGCGGGGCCAGCGCCGACTACTCCACGTCCCAAATGTCGCAAGTGATCACTGGCCTGCAGTGTGGAGAGCTGTACACGCTGACGGCGGCTGCCGTCGACACTGAATGTACCAGCGTCTACAGCGAGCCCATCATAACAGAAACAGGTTCAGACCCGGTGTATCAGCGCACAACTGTACACTCCTGTTCAGTGTATGTTCATCTGATGTAACACGGATCTGTTCCCTGTCAGCTCCCTGTCCTCCAACCGACTTGTCAGTGAGAGCCGTCTGTGGCACCAACATGGGAATGCTCACCTGGGAACCAAGCTACCACGCTGTCTCCTACACAGCCACTGTGACCGGGACTCACGGCCATGTTGTTTCCTGTTCTTCCAACACGACTTCCTGCTCGGTGAAGCTGAACTGTGGAAAACGGTATTCCGCTGTTCTGATCGCTTCCAGTGACACATGCGACAGCATCGAGGGAGCACCACTAACGTTTGACTCAGGTAAATAAGCCAGATTTTTAATTCAATTAAAGAAAAGGAATAAAAGCTGAAAAACATCAAACAGATGATCTAACCTTGCTCCTTGTGCTCCCGCTACTTCCCACAGCACCCTGCCTGCCTGACAGAGTGGTGGCTGACCTGGACTGCAATACCAACTCCTTTGCCGTGCAGTGGCTACAGAGCAACAGAGACCTCAGCATTTACACGGCGATAGCCATCGGCAGTGACGACTCCCGCATGACCTGCAACACCAACACTACGAGCTGCGTCATCGAGAACCTAACCTGTGGCCTCCGCTACAGCATCGTCGTCACGACCTCGTCGATCGACTGCGGCACCATTGTGGGATCTGACTACAGCAAAGACTCAGGTAGATAAAACTTGAATTAGGGTATGAAACAAAGCCATCAACAGGTTCAAATGAATTATTGCTAAATGTATATTATGTTGCTGCAAAATGTGCAAATATTTACCTGCTGGCATTGCCCTTGAAGGCACAGTCAATACTAACAATAAGCATTCTGCTAAACTCATCATCTGTGACTCGTTCTTACGGTCTACCCCTCTTATCTACCTACCTGTTTAAGCCCCCTGCAAACCAGAGATGGTGCAGGTGAATCTGCAATGCAGCACCAACATAGCGACAGTGACCTGGGATAACATGGGTCCAGACCAGACCCAGGTGGTTTCAGCAGAGGACGGCAGAGGAATGATCATGACCTGCAACTCCACCAGCTCCAACTGCTCCTTTGACCAGCTGACCTGTGGGGAGCGATACACCATCAGTGTGGTCGGCCACACAGACACATGCAGCAGCCAGCCAACCATTGCAGAAATGCTGCATGCAGGTACTGTTAATTTAGTGAATACTGTATTATTACACATTAAATCAGCATCTTGCTTTATGTATAATTTGTATTTTTCACAGTGAATCAATGTAACGATGTAAAAAAGACTTTGTTTCAAAGATTGAGGGGAGTGGAAATCAGTGTGAATTAAAATGTCAAAATCTATCTGGGTAATAGAATGAATGGTGTCTGAATTCCATTTAGTTTTCATTCAGTTTCGGTGTCCCTGTGTGCATGTAGACTCAGTGTAACATCAGCTTTAACAGAAACAACTGTCCTGAATAAATAAAAGGCTCCTTTGAAAAGGGAGTGAACCTTTTTTCCATTTCCACCACTACAAAACAAAGTTACACTGGAAATATTCCACATTTCGTTGGTGCAGGAAATAACTGATGCTCATCTCGATGTGACTCAGACACATATCTGCTTCTTTATTTCAGCCCCATGTGCCCCCACCCACATCACAGCACAGGTGGACTGCGTGACGGGCATCACCGTGGTGACGTGGGACCCGGCGCTTGGTGCTACGTCTTACACTGTCTACGCCCATGGAAGTCTGGGTTATGACGCCGAGTGTGACAGCACCGACACCTTCTGTGATTTCAGCTACCTGGCCTGTGGGCAGGACTACAACATCACCGTGATGGCCCGCAGCCACTCCTGCGTCAGCTTGATCAGCGAGTCCATCATGGTCACCACCGGTAACAAAACACACACACACACACACACACTACAGCTATCTTGTAGCTTACGGTGTTTAATTCACAACATTCTGATTGGGTTTCACACTTCCCTCTCCGTCCAGGACCGTGTCCCCACAGCGGTCTGACAACCGAACTGGATTGTGACACAAACACGGCCGTAGTGTCCTGGACGCCCGGCAGCGGCATCCTTTACTACAACGCCTCGGCCGACGCCTTTGGCATCACACACCTGCTGACCTGTTCCACCTTGGGCTCCTCCTGCAACATCAGCTCTCTGCAGTGTGGGGAGAGCTACAGGGTCACCGTCAGTGGGCAGGGACAGAAGTGCCCCAGTCCTGCACAGGACTGGTTCAGGGTCATCGCAGGTAACTTCATCTCATTCAAACAATGCAGCTGCCAACTATCTATCCTTTACTTTGTTCCAGTGGTTCATCTGATCCATCATTTTTACCCATGCTGTTTATTAAATCGCTTTTGTTTATTAAGTAAAATTATTGATCCAGTATCTGTTGTTTTTTAACTCATTTGCTTGGTTGCGAACTCATGCTGAAATTAAGTGATTTTATAGGATGCACGTTTAATGAATGGACAGCAGAGAAAAGACTTAATGATCTAAAATATAATGAACATCTGGTGTTATGGGCTGCAATCATTCTGCCACGTTCCTGAAATTGTCCTCACTATGTGCAAATGAAAAATGCGTCACCCGTTCCCGATCTCACCTCTTCAGCTCCCTGCCCTCCGACCCAGCTGGTGGTCGATGCTTCCTGCAAATCGGACAACATCACGGTGTCGTGGCAGGCCTCAAAGGGCGCGGTGTCCTACATGGCCATGGCTGAGGATGCAGAGGGGCGCCGGTGGTCCTGCAACACCAGCAGAACCAGCTGTCAGATGTCTGGTCTCCCCTGTGGACGACAGTACATGGTCTACGCTGCTGGGGTTGATGAGAACTGCATCGGAGCCAAGAGTAACGTTGAAGTGATTCATACAGGTAGCTATTTCCACTAATACTCATATTTGTCTCATACTGTCCTATGTTTTAATCTCAGTGAATAATTCCCCTCTAGCTTTCCTATATCAATTTGAAAATGATTTTCTTTAGCGACCCCTAGTGGCAACATTGAATGTGATACAAGCGACATCAGTTCATTCCAACTACATCAGAATAAGATTAGGACGTTTGTCCCTTCACTGACAGGACGACTCCTCTAACCCCTCTCCCTTCTCTCTCCAGCTCCTTGTGTGCCTCAGAACGTACAGAACAGCCTGGACTGTCACTCCGGGGTACTGAACATCACCTGGCAGTCGATGGGTCACGTCGTTCAGTTCTGCACCTATGTGTCGAGCAGTGGAGGTCACATGAGCAGCTGTGAGACCAATGAGCACCACTGTCTCGTGCACAACATGGAGTGTGGTTTGACCTACAATGTTTCCGTGGTGGCCCAGGATGAGGTGTGCAACAGCTCCTACAGTCCTAAAACAGAGGTCGCCACAGGTAGGTTAGCTCAGTTACCTAGATATAGAAAAAATAGGTTTTGAGGAAAATATAAATTTCTTTACTGAGAAATCGATTCATGTAGCAGCATATTTGTTTTACTGGTCCTCATCTTTAATCTCCTCCTTTTTTCCTCCTTCCTCTCAGCTCCATGTCCTCTCACAAGCTTCCATCCTGCCGTCGACTGCGCCAGCGGTGTTGTATCGGTAACCTGGAACGACAGCGCTCCGGGGGTCATGTACACGGTGTCAGCAGCAAAAGCCATGGAAGTCAAACACCAGTGCAATAGCACAGACGGCGGATGTGATCTCAGCATGCTGGAGTGCGGGTCAGAGTACAACATCACCATCACGCCATCTAGGAATGGATGTGTGGGCAGAGAAAGCACCACAAAAATGATCACAACAGGTCAGGGTTTGTATTTGTGTGCAAATACGGTTCTTTTTTTCTTGTTCAAATTATCTTTTATTTAGTTTGAGCTTACTTTTTTCTATTCCACTCATTTATATAACTTCATGTTCAATTGTTTATTATATTTTGTAGCAACAGAAATATGAGAGACAGATGGTTTATGTTTTAGCTTCTTAGTCCCACTAGAAGAACCAAATTTCATGATTAAATATTTAGTAAAAAAATAAATGTGACAACAAAGACATCAGTGACTTCCTCCTGAACTAATCACCGCATGTTGTTCCTCCTTAACCTCCAGTTCCGTGCGTACCTCACCTGACTGAGGTGGAGATCGACTGTCTGTCCAACTCAGCGTGGGTGATGTACGAGGAGTCTGCAGGGGCTGAGGACTACGTTGTCATGACAACAGACAGCTATGGGTACATCCAGTCGTTCGAGTGTAACTCCACCTCAGATGGGATGTGCAGCGTGCCGCCGCTGATGTGCAGCCGAAACCTCACCTTCACCCTGGAGGCCTCGGACCAGCGGTGCTCCAGCGGACCCAGCAACGCCATCACAACCGAGACAGGTAGGGGAATAATACTAATCATGTAATTAGCATTGTAATTATAATTATATTCATAAACCTACTAAACATTATCACTTTAAAACAAGATTACTCATTTTAGATTAATACAACAGAGATGGGCTGTCATACTGTTAATGATTTGAATCTGTGTATATTTTTTGTCCTCTAAACATTCTAAATTTAATTTAAATAAAGAGTCAAGTCAGACAAGTTAAAATCTATTTCTAGTTTTGTTTGTTTCCACTAGAAAATTTATTTTTAATGCATACATTTAAATATACATTTAAAAAAAATGTTTGTTGTTTTTGCACCTCTTTCAAAATCGCGTACTTTGGCTGTAAATACACATGGTAAATGTGTAGCTTCTGTAACACCTGTGCCCCCCATTTACTCCTCTGTCCCCAGCTCCTTGCCCTCCTGCAAGCCTAATGAAATGGGTGGGCTGCGACAACAGTACGGCTACCATCGCCTGGTCAGACGTTCCCGGTGCGTTAAAGTATACGGCAACCCTGGAGAAGGAAAACGGAGAGCACGCGTGTTGCACAACATCAGAAACTAGTTGTGACATCAGCGGCCTGCCGTGTGGAGAAGTATACATCCTGCTTGTCATGTCGGAGGGACGGACGTGCAACAGCTCCCTGAGCGAAGGGGACATCCTCAGGACAGGTGCAGGATTTAAAGTACACGCTATTCTGTTGGAAAATCAGCAAACTGCTAAAAGGGGCAGACATAACGGTTTCTTTTCCTCCTCCCTCCCCCTCAGTGCCCTGCATTCCACAGAACCTCCAAGCCAACCTGAGCTGCAGCAACAATGTGGCCTCCATGTCGTGGAAGGCTGAGATGGGACTGGGACATACGTACCGAGTGACCGCCGTCGGCCCTGACGGCCATGTGGTGGAGTGCAACTCCTTTGAGTTCCAGTGCGATCTGACGGGGCTGCACTGCGGACAACACTACACGGCTAGTGTGACCGCAGAGGACACGGAATGCAAGAGCGAACCGAGCGACAGTGTGCTGATCAAGACCAGTACGTGCCGATGCAGAGCAAAGAAATAGTTACTTACATGCTTTCGCACGGAATGTTCAGTCTGTTTTGGTGCTTTAAAATGGATCAAACATGCCAAACTTTCATTCTCTCTTTTTGCCAGGGCCGTGCACCCCAGCTATGACCTCTGCTGAGATGGACTGCGAGAGCAACGCTCTGATGGTGTCGTGGTCCGACAGCCCGGGAGCCGACTCCTACATCGCCACGGTGCAGGACAGCAACGGTCACATGACCACCTGTCAGGGCATGACTGAGGGCTACTGCAATGTGGCGGGAGTCAGCTGTGGCCAGATCTACCACGTCTCAGTGGTTTCCTCCGATGGATACTGCAATAGCCTGCCCACTCCTGTGATTGACACGCCTCAAGGTAGGACAGAGGGTCCTCTGATTTTGTGTGATGAATTTTTTATTTTTGTCTTATGCTTGAAATAATCAGTTCTTGTTTCTGCTGGATTTTGCCATTGTCAGACTGTCAGACTGGTCTTTTCATTCTCCATAAAACACAAATTTAATCAAATTAATAAAAAAAACCCGTAGATCTCTGTCTGTGATGTCAAAAACTGACTGGAACACCAATTTTGATGCTTATATTCAATTTTAATAAGCGCGTTTTCTCTGTCACTCTATTCATGCTGATCCTATGGATGATCCATTGGTAACAAACCAACCTAACTATATTCAGAATCATTCAGAGCTTGTCTTTCAAGTTCTTCACATTCATACAAAGCTAAAATTGTTGCCACTGCCTTGTCTTCAGTTCCCTGTGAACCCATGCACATCGAGGCCGTGATGGACTGCTACACGCACACGGCCCTCGTGGAGTGGTACCCCAGCGATGGCGCTCTGATGTATGAGGTCATGGCCACAAGCGCATTAGACCACAGTGTCATCTGTGAAGCCCTGGTGCCCAACTGTGATCTGGAGGGGCTGCTTTGCGGCCAGTGGTACTACGTTTCCGTCAAAGCTGTGGGACTTGAATGCAACAGCACCGCCCACATGACGGGTCACCTGATCACCGGTTAGCCACAAAACTGCACGCTGCACACTGCAGCCTTTCTCTTACTGCCCTCGCTTCACCAGAATGTACCCCCACTTACTTTTACTGAAATAAGGCATTCAATTTGCATGATTAATTCTAATTTACTGTATTGGCGACATGAAATGATAATGATGATGGTCTTATTTTCTCATCAGCACTGTCCTCCATCCTCTCTTTGCAGAACCGTGCATCCCCGAGCACATCAGCACGCAGTACGGCCTGACGATCGGCCAGGTGCTGTGGGACATGAGCTCTGGCGCCGAGTACTACACGGTCGAAGGAGTGACGGAGCACGGCCTCATGGTCTCCTGCAACACCAGCGACACCTACTGTGCCGTTTTCGACCTGGCCTGTAGCCAGGAATACGTCATCAATGTCACAGCGCACAATCACGTGTGCAAAGGCTTGTCTACGTCGACCGAAGCCGTTGTGATTATAACAGGTGAAAAAAGACCTCATGGGATCAATTTTATTATTTCTTCACTGGGGAGAACTTGAATTTTCAATGTCAGTGAGGAGAGGCAAGATATTTGAAAGCAGCTCCATCTCAGGGAATTGGAATTTACATTTTAATTAATTTAATTACAATTACAATTTTAATAAAGTAGAGTTTTTTTCACTTAAAAAATATTTTTTGGGGAAAATAATGGAGTTTTAGAGGTTTTTTTGGCATGTTTCCACTATCTACTGATGTAATTATTGGATTTCCACCGATTAAAAATGAATGTAAAGCAAAGCTGAAGAGATGAGCAGCTGGTAATCAGTGTTTGCATCCATTTCCCCCAACCTGCATCTTTTTCTGACCTCAGAGCCTTGCCCACCCAACAACTTGGTGATGGACGTTCACTGTCAGAGCGACATGGTGACTGCGTCATGGGAGCCCAGCTACGGGGCGGTGAGCTACAAGGTTAATCTGGCTGGACGTGACGGCCACCAGATGTCCTGCAGCAGTAACGAGACTTTCTGTAGCATGGATGGCCTCCACTGTGGAACCACCTACCACGCCAGTGTCATCGCCGTTAGAGAAACGCTGATCAGTAACCCCTCCACGACGGTCCTGCTGGATGCAGGTTTGATGCACTAATATACTGAACATAATCTAATTAAAACGTAATTCTGCCTGCAGTGATGCACAATATGAAACTCACAAATTTAACAGTTAATAAGACTTAGATCATCAAATCTAGCAGCTTTTTTGCATGGATTGGCTGAAATATCGCATCTTAGCTCATTTAAACAGTTTGTCTATCCATCCTGTCCGTCCCCAGCTCCCTGTGCCGCAGAAAACGTGATGGCTTACGTGGATTGCTACAACGACTCGGCTGAAATCTCCTGGAGCTCAGCCAGCGGAGCCATCTCCTACACGGCCTGGGCCATGGGAACCAATGGCCACATGGTCTCATGTGAGACAGATGGGCTTCGGTGTGAGCTGACAGGCCTGCAGTGTGGTCAGACGTACAAAGCGTATCTCACAACAAACAGCGAGGACTGCCAGATAGAGACTCACACTAACGTCACCTTCTGCTCACGTGAGTTGAGCACAGCCTTTGTTTAACGTTACACTTATGTCACTCTTGCTTCAATGCATAACTAAACGTGCTACCCAGGGCCCTGCACGCCTTTGCGTGTCGGAGTGGACCTGCTGTGTGGGACGAGCATGGCCAGCATGTACTGGGAGGAGAGGGAAGATGTGGAATTTTACTTGGCTACTGCCACCAGTGCAATGGGAATGATTCACTATTGTAACACCACCAACTCCACCTGCGACTTCTCCAACTTGCACTGTGGAGAAAGCTACGCATTTGCCGTGACAGCACACAGCTACATGTGCTACAGTGAAGTCAGCAGCACCGTGGAGCGCCACACAGGTAGGGCTCATCTTTAATGAATTACACAGGTAGTTCACTGATTGGTTGGCTGGTTGTGGAACTAAAATGTGAATCGATACTAATTAGTCTTTATAAATCAAACAATTTCATTCAATGATGAGAATCCACTGAAGATGAGCGACGTTTCTCTGACTTCTCCTTCAGGACCCTGCCAGCCAACCGGCCTCGCCGTCAGTGGGTCATGTGAGAATGAGACGGTGATGCTGGACTGGTCGATGGCTGACGGGGCGTTGATCTACCAGGTGATGGCCACAGGAGACCTGGGATACGTCACTTCATTCCAAACCAATGAGACGATGATAGAAGCCGAGCTGCCCTGTGGACAGCTGTTTAACTTCACTGTGAAAGCTCAAGATGATCGATGCGACAGCGCCGTGAGCCTGACGGAGCAGTTCAAGACCGGTGTGTGTCTAATCTCTATATTCCACTCATTTGCCACTCAGTGCAGTGAGGTCACCATGAACTTAACGTCTTCTCTGCAGGCCCCTGTGTGCCCAGGCATGTGCAGAGCTTTACACAATGTGAAGACAGCCTGGGCGCGGTCAGCTGGGCCCAGAGCGACGGGGCGGAGTACTACATGGCCATTGCAGTGGGTCTGGACAGCCACACCCACATGTGCATCACCAACACCACCACTTGCACCTGGGACGACCTGCACTGCGGCGAGCAGTATACCATTCACGTCCTTGCCAACGACTACCAGTGCAGCAGCATGCCGAGCAACAGCACGTCCATACAAATGGGTAAACTAAAGAACTGTGCTGCCCTGATATGATGTAATGCATTTATTACAAATCATGCAGTAATCGTTTAACTTTTGATCGATGTCTAGTGGCATTTTAGTCACAATGAAACTTGTTTATTTCTGTTTTAGCTCCTTGCATACCGGCGAACTTGGAAGCATCTCTGAACTGCTCTATGAAGGTGAATATCTTAAAAAAAAAAAGTTCTACATATTAACAAAGTAAAGAAGACATAAGGCACTTTTCAATCTCATATACTGAGTTATGCTAATGATGGTGATGCAGCAGTGTTCTTGCTTGCTGACGTACTAATATAATTCTATAAATAAAATTCAGAAATTTTTAATAGGACCTTGTAAACTTTGCCTTATGCAAATGAAATTTTCCAACCAGAATCATTAGATTAGTTATAAAGCACAGATGTTATTACGACGCTCAAAACAGCCAGTAATGTCCTGGAGTCTAATCTTGATGGTGTGTCTAGTTTTTTCTTTGGTACAGAAACTTTTCCATGTCCCTCCAAAACCCAAAGGAGAAACAGCAGAAACACAAAATAAATTAGTCTCAATTCTGCAAAGAGTATATTTGTCATCTAAGATTTTAAGCTCAGAAAAGGATTTTGTTTTTGTTTGTAAATATGCGAAATCATAAAGTTAAATTCTCTTATTTTACTAAAAAGGATGCAACCATGTTTTCCGACAGTTAATGTCTTGTTTTATGTTAATAATTTTAAAGACTGCATTTATCCTCAAATAACTGCAATAAAGATTAGAACCCTTTCAATCCAGTTCTGCCTAGATATGCTTTTGTTAGTACTTTTGTTATCATTTTGTTTGCATGAAACACAACTGTAATTGCTTTTCTAAGGTGGGGTCTATGACCTGGAATGCCAGTGAAACCGCTGACTATTACATTTTGACGGCGGAGAGCAACAGCGGCCACAAAGTGCAGCTCAGCACCAACGAAACCTGGGCCTACATTTCTGAGTTCCACTGTGGTGAGGAGTACTACCTGTCCGTTCAGGCCGCAGACTCAGAGTGCACGAGCCGCCCCAGTCAGCCTGCAATGTTTTACTCAGGTGACTTTCAATCAAAACTTCCTCAAACACTCTTCTTTTAAACTCGTCAACTGTTTTTGTAAATTACTCTGACGTAAAAAGCGAAACATGTGAAAATTCACATACAGTTTCACAATTCCTAATTTTGTCTACTACATATTGTTTAGACTTAGTTTCTCCAACATGTTATTGATTACCTCTTCCTTAATTTTTCTCATTCCTTCCCATACTTGTATTATTTATTGTTCTTTACCTTGTGATCATTTAGGATTTTTATAATTATGTATGGAGTTTAATTTTATTTTCCTAGATCTTAAATCTTCACCTCAGGTAGTGTGGTCTTTCCAGCGGTGTGCGTGTCCGTAAGGCCTTCCTGCCCTCATGCAGTCTCGTCCTTCTTCCCTCAGAGCCCTGTCCTCCCACCGCTGTCTCCAGCCTCATGAACTGTGTCTCAAACATCGCCGTGGTGTCGTGGAACCGCTCGGATGGGGCGGAGTTCTACACCGCTGTGGTGATGGAGGAAGACGGCCAGGCAACCAGCTGCTGGTCCGACAGTGAGGAATGTGGCATCCCCAACGTCATCTGTGGAAAGAACTACACGGTGACGGTCGTCGCCTCCAACAAGGAGTGCCACTCCGACCCCAGCGAGATGGACACACTACAGTCAGGTGAGGCACTCAGGATGGTGGCATTTTTAGTTTGTAGTTAGATAGCTTCATCAAACACAGAATCTTCCTCACAGGTCAGTTCTCTTCTCACTGTTCTTTTTTGTTTTTGTGTAATTAGTAGCATCATCACCATGTACAGCAATAATAATAATGGACAAGAAAGACAAAAGATTAAACTGAAAAAGGGAAAAAACAAACCTGTAAAGTGAAAGAAAATAAAAGTTATTCAAATTTAAAACAGAAATGAGTCAATCGAGATGTTTCATTGCATGTATATGAATCCACCCCAGATGCTGGACTACAGATAAAATTAAGTTTGCTTGCAGTTGTTTGCAATTTCTTTATCTTCTTTTTGCCCTAAATATGCTGTTTCTTCTAGACTCGGTTCATTCAGTACATCGAATCATCTTTTTACTGTACGTTTATTTCACCGAGCCTCATGAGATCTCCTCCTGATGCTTTCCTCAGTTCCTTGTGTTCCGACTGACGTGATCGTGAGAATGAACTGCTCTGACAACCAGGCCATGGTGTCCTGGAGTGCCAGTGAGGGGGCTCTGTCCTACGGAGTGAGGGCTCTGAGTGCGATGGGAGATGTGTCCTACTGTGACACCGCTGACCAATCCTGTCCTTTGAGCAACCTGACCTGTGGTCGGACCTACACGGTCCAAGTGGTGGCGCAGGATAATATCTGCTCAAGTTTACCCAGTCCAGCGATGACATTCCAGTCAGGTAGGACGACAGGATGGACGGGAGTTTCTTTCAGATGTCATGATGGAAGGATCATGACCGCTGACACGAGTTTCCTCCTTCCTGTCCTCAGCTCCCTGCACTCCTTACATTGGTGATGTGGTTCTGGACTGCTACACGAACTCTGCCCTCTTGACATGGGCCTACGCAGCGGGGGCCACGAACTACACTGCCACGGCTGTTTCCTCCAATGGCTACGTTTCCACCTGCACCTCCAACTACACCAACTGCGAGCTGATGGACCTGCACTGTGGCGAGATCTATAACGTCACGACCGTGGCGATGACCGACGAGTGCAGCAGCCCTCCGAGCGCCGTGCTGCAGGTGGAATCAGGTGAGCAAAGGCACTGCTGAAAATTATACTAAAAGGAATATTCTTTACTGTTAAATAGAGTAAAATTATTTTAAGTTGGGTTATAAATTACTATCGAAAGGGACATTGTTTAAGGTTCAGTCTTCCCCCTCCAGTGCCATGTCCTCCGGAGGATGTGGAACACTACCTGGACTGCTCTACCAACACGGCCCGTGTTGAGTGGCAGGCCAGCAAAGGAGCAGATTACTACATAGTCCAAGCGCTGGGTGTGCGAGAACACGTGAGCGGTTGCGAGACAGACTGGAACTCCTGTGAGCTCAGCGATCTCATGTGTGGTTTCACCTACAACATCAGCGTCATGTCCGTCAACAGCGTGTGCAACGTCTCCTACAGCAGCATGACTCAACTGAAAGCAGGTGGAGATGACACAGGAAATTGATCAAGGATTTTAATTTATTATTGCTTAATAACTTTCTTTGTCTGTGCAGTGCCGTGCATTCCACAGTACGTGCAGGCCCGGGTGGATTGTGAGACAGATGGGGTGGTGGTCTCTTGGGAACCCAGCAAAGGAGCATCATCCTACATGGCGGTTGCCCAGGGCAATGGCGGCTACGTGTCGACGTGCGACAGCAACCAGACGACGTGCCTGTTTGACGACTTGCTGTGCGGCCTCAACTACTCCATCACCATCAGCGCTTCAGACGAGATGTGCAGCAGCGCCGGAAGCTCTGTGGTGGAGCTCAGCATGGGTAAAATGTTACGCTTTCTTCTGACGTGTGTGCAAACATAAGTGTGATTTTATGGCCATGCATTAGTAACTCATAATTCCAACATCTGTGTGTGTAGTTCCATGTGAGCCACAGAAGGTGTCAGCAGAAATGATGTGTGGGAATGACACCGGCTTGGTGTCCTGGGAGGAAGAAGAGGCCGTGGCCTCCTATATGGTACGAGCCTATGGGCCCGATGGTCACAAGATCATGTGTAACAGCACCACTACCACCTGTCAGCTGCCCAGCATGCACTGCGGCCAGCTCTACAATGTAACAGTGACGGCTTTGGATGGAGAGTGTGACAACAGCTATGTCCACCTGAACCTGCAGTCAGGTATGTTCATGTCATGACGTGTGATGACGGTCCTAAACTCTCCTTCAGGATGAATCCAGTTCAGGTCTGGTCCCAAAAACTTCACATTCTGTCTTAATGAAACTCTGCTGAAGGGCTGTACCAGGAGAAATTATTATTAGAATTATTATTATTGAGGTTTGGGATGCTTTCCTTCCTTTTTTTAACGTTGTGTGTTAAGATTTATTTTAAGTACTTGACAGATTTTTACTATAAAACAGGGTGGAAACATCATCTTAAGTTTTTCTCAAGAATTGCACCCACTGTGATGAAGCATGTGCCTGAACTGTTTAAAAGAACAAACAAACAAACAAAAAAAAAACAGAACTAATTTTACCAAAGTGAAATATAACCAGCAATAGGAACCTGAATTAACTCATCTAGAAATATCGTCATTATCAAATAAAATTGTCATTCAATACCTTTTGAGGCTTATTGCACAGACAAACTAATAACAAAGCATCCTCACAAACTCCCCATGAATGCTGTCTGTTTCTAAGTGAGTCACTAGAATGTGTTTTCATATGATCTCTCTCACTTTGATTCATTGTCCAGCCACAGGAACAGTTATTTTACTCCCCGTCTGTATGTCCTCTCATTTCCAGTGCCTTGCCGGCCCACCAACGTGAAGGCTTCCCTGCTGTGCCGCTCAAACGCTGCTGCGGTGACATGGGAGAAAGCCAGCGGAGCGCTGTCATACCTGGTGGTCGGCGTTACGGAAGACGGAAGCCACCAAACTGGATGCGACACCAACACGACCTACTGTGATCTGAATGACCTGCAGTGTGGACAGACCTACAACGTGAGCGTGTTTGGCCTGGATGACACCTGCTCCAGTGTGGAGAGCATGAAGAGTCAAATGCGTACAGGTATTTAAACCAGACAATCAAACATAAACTCAAAGCTTTTGTCCTGTGGATCAGAGTGTTCAGTTTCACCATTGCTTCCATCCTCAGCCCCCTGTGCCCCCCAGGATGTGGACGTCACTTCCATGTGTGCTGATGGCGCCATCACGGTCTCCTGGGCCCCGAACCCGGATGCTCAGTATTTCCATGTGTCAGCAGTGAGCAGCACCATGATGAAACAATACTGTAACTCCACCAGCACTAACTGCACATTAAGTAATCTACCGTGTGGACAGTACTACAACGTTACTGTACAGTCTGTAAGAGACAACTGTGAGAGCAAACCGAGTGCCGTTATAGAGACCTGCACAGGTAAACTACCCTAATGCTGCTTGTTTGAATGTAAAAATACAAAGAAATGCATCATTTCTAATTTATAACATCACCAGACACAATCTTCCATTCCATTTTGCCCCACAGCTCCATGTTTGCCCGAGGACGTTACAGGCCGTCTGGACTGCGTAACAAACGCTGCCTGGGTGACGTGGGAGGAAGCAGAAGGAGTCAGTAGCTACATCGTGCTAGCCCACGAAGATGGAGGCCACAACTATACCTGCACCACCCCCACTTCCCCCTGCAACATCCCAGATCTGAAATGTGGGACAACTTATACCATCTACGTTAGCACTGTCAACAAACACTGCTACAGCAACAGTAGCAACAGCACCACCTTTGAGCTCGTGACGGGTATGGAACCAAACATCCTTCTTCCTCTACTTATACTAGTCTTTCCTGGTTGTAGTTCGCACGCTTAACAATATCAACCCTCCCCTTTCCACTGTAGGCCCCTGTACCCTGACAGCCATCGACGTGGAGACAGAATGCTACAGCGACACCCTCTACGTTGAATGGGAGGCGGCGGAGGACACACCGATATACCTGGTGACCGCCGAAGGCCACGACCAATCGCTTCTCTCCTGCAACAGCTCCGGCAGTTCATGTGAAATCTACGGCGCCCGCTGTGGCATGTATTACAGCGTCATCGTCTCGGCTGCGTCTGATAAGTGCAGCAGCCTCAGAAGTCCACCCAAGAAGATTAAAACAGGTATTATCAAGCTACCGGGTTCAGTCTGATTAGTTAATCCCTTGAATTTTGAAGAGTGTAAACTATGCTAGGTCCACATGTGGACCCCAGAGATCCAGTCGTGACCTGATCTGATCTTCTAAACATACAACCCAACTCTCGCTGAAATATTTAGGTTATTCTCTCCTCTTCAGCCCCCTGTGTCCCAGACAACGTGACAGTGGTGCCATCGTGTGACGACAATGGAGCCATGATAACATGGGGTCACTCCCATGTGGCTACGTCCTACCTGGTGACCGCCACGGGACGAGACGGACACGTTTTGAGCTACAACACCTCAGTGAACAACTGCAGCTTGTCTGATCTCCACTGTGGGCAGCCTTACAGTTTAACCATCAGCGCCCGGGGAGACAACTGCACCAGTCCGCCCTGGATGACATCCTTCACATCAGGTAGAGACACAATAGGATATTTTAATTTTATAGCTAAATTTCCACTAGAAAAATGAATCTGGTGTTGCTTGAAGTTATTTTAACCTCAGATTACGTGAGTAGGAGTCCACCAAACAGGCGTCTCTTTTCTGTCCTCACAGTTCCCTGTGAGCCCTCCGGTCTCCAAGTTGATATCGATTGCGAGACCAACTATGCCGCTTTGTCTTGGGACCCCAGTGAGGGCACCATGGAGTATTATGGCTGTGCCAAATCCATGGATGGAGACGTGATCTACTGCAACAGCACTGTCGCCTCCTGCATGATAAAAGGCCTGGAATGTGGAGAAGTTTACAATTTCTCCGTGGAAGCCTGCGATGGCTTCTGTAACAGTTCATTCAGTGCGCCTCTACAGGAAGGAGCAGGTAACTACAAGAGCACAGAAATAAAATTATCTTAGCTTACCACTACACCACTGGGTTAATTCCACTGGAAAAAAATATGGTCTACTCTCTTTTCTCCTCAGCTCCTTGTCCTCCTGCTGATCTGAATGTCCAATTGCAGAAGATAGGTCGAAATCACTGGGCCCTGGCATCTTGGGACATGGTTGACTGTCCTGGCGTTGAATATCTTGTTGAAGTAATGGGCCAAATTCAAAACAACCCACAGGCCTTGATGGAGGTCTCCTCTTACTGGCTGTCCAGGACATTCTTTGAGTTACCACTGCCATGCAGCACGGCTTATAGCCTCACCGTGCGCTCCAGGAATGCCGCCGGAGTCAGCGAGCCGTCCAACGCCTTCAATGGAATCACAGGTGAGGCATCTCTCACTGCAAATATCCTCTCATCTTCATAACAGATAATAGCATCTCTACTTCTTGTTTCTCAGCTCCCTGTGCTCCGCAGAATGTGAAATACACTGGGAACAGTCAGTCAGCTGTGCTTTCCTGGGACGCATCGGTGTTTGCTACGAGTTACACCGTCTACAACGGGTCTGGGGAGGACCGAGTCAAGCTTTGTGAGACTGCCGATCTCTCGTGCCAGCTGACCTACTTCGAGCCGAACGCCACTGAAGTCACAGCCAGCAACGCAGAGGGCGAGAGCAACCCCAACAGAGACTTGACAGGTCAGACCCAGGGTTGTTGGGTCGCATTTAATGCTTTTTCTCGTTTTGAAATTTGAAAAACTGTTTTCCATCATTTGGAATGAATCTTTCTTGCCTTCTGCAGGTCCAGGGAGTCGCAGAAGAAGAGATTTACGGAGAAATCTGATCATGTCTCATAAAACAGACAAGAGTAAGGCTTATGCTATACTACACGACCTAAACATACTCGCCTGAATCTATTGGGAACTGCTAATTTCTCGCCTATTTATTTTGTTTTGCAGATCTTGAAATGCCACAAGTACTGAGTATAAGAATGAGGGGACTTTCTTTGTATGTCAAGTGGAAGTCAGTGACTGGCGCAAGCTCGTACACGCTGTTAATCGAGGAGAGGAATAGCAAGGAGAGAGCCAATCACACACCTGAAGTGATAATCGTAGAAAGCGATGTTAATTTCCATATAGAGAAAAACCTCCGACCCTGGACCACCTACTGCATCCGGCTGGCAGCAAAAAGCATCCTGAACCAAAGCTTCTACTCTTTCCCAGTATGCAAAGCCACTAAAGGCCCCTGATGAAACACCCCCACATCCATTTAGGCACTGGACTGAGCAGAAAGACCATCACGTGTATGTCTTCTTCACTATGTAGCATCAACACTGGTTCAATCTCTAACGGCTTTAGGAGGGAAATTTAAAAAAGAAATTACTTATAACAGCAAAGCTATGACAGAAGTCTTCCCCTCGAGGAACATCTCACATGTCCAAACTGATGAGAGCCTGTAGATTTGAATGTAGATTTGAATGCTTATGAATCTTCTTTAGGAATAGCACGCCATCATAATTGTGACCGATAGCTGTCAAACAAAGTGATGCTGAGATTATATTTATCAAAAAAATTGATTTATTTTTGAGGTAATAAAAAGGTCATTATAATCTCTGGATGATTACTTGGTTAAATATAGGATAAAATTTAAAATTAATAATTTATCGAGCAATGTTTTTAAAACTGTGCTGTATATTTTCTTTACGATGTACTATATGACTTCTCATTTTGTGACAATTCCAGAAGTTTAAAAAAATAATCTGTGAAACATTAAAACACCCCCCCTGTGTAAATATGAGTCTTGAATACATTTTCAAATCAGCCTTTGTATTCCAACATGCTCCCACATAGAGAACTAAAGTATGGACAGATGAATGGTGGAAAATGGAAGATTGTTCAATGTGTGGATGTCAGTTTATATAAAATAAGTATTTCCAAAGCATTTTTAGCTTTAGTCCCATACAGTCGCCATGTAATAGGCGAATCTGAAGTCTCTCCCCCTGTGTGAGACATTATAGCTATAAAATAAAGATCTCTATAACAAATATAGAGATCTCTATAGCTATAAAAATATAAGATCTCATCTTATGTCAACGAAAGTGAAAAGGTGATCAGGAAAGATACACACTTCCTCAGTCCAAGATCCTCAAGTACAGAAGTATCACAATACACAATAAAAACTGAATAAATAAAAATAAAGTAAAAAATCTACTTGCAGAGATGAGGTACATTGTGAACAAACAAACAAACAAACAAACCAAGCATCCTCTAAGCTTTAAGTGTGACTTTAACAACAGCGCCACCCACTGGTGTGGCGGCATTATGGTATAACGAGAGTTAAAGGACGAAACGTCAAATATTCACTGTTAATGCCGTGATAAACTTCATTCAAAATGTTCCGACCGTCGCTTAACAGTCAGAGACATCAATTTGTCATCGATTTTGTGAAGAGGAACAAACCACAAAAGGTAATTAAAGGTAATTAAAGCCGAACAATAATTAATGAAGCGTCAGGACCGACGTGTGTTCGAGCAGTCTTTGCTAGGTTAGCTAACTTTTTAACGCTATATAACGGTCCTGTCGGTCCTCCTCTAGTTAACTAGGTTTCATTATGGCTTGTTTGTCTTTTTGTGATCACTTTAAAATCACTTACTGGTGTTGAAACCCTCAGGTGGTGGATTTAGGGTGCAGTGAGTGCACCCTCCTCAAGAAACTCCGGTTTCACCGTGAAATAGAACTGCTGGTGGGAGTGGACATCAACGGAATGGGACTGAAGAAGAAGATGTAAGTTCGTTAAAAACCAATTAGAAAAATTATTTTTTAAAAATAGACAAATAATATAATTTTAAAAAATAGAAAAATATTTGCGCGATTATGACAATTTATTTCCTGCATGAAGCTAAAATGAAATGTTTTTCAGTTTAAGTAAAGATTTAATCAAAAGAGTTAATTTGAGTGATAAAAATAAAGCTGCAAATGAATGCAGTCACGTGACATGAAATCGATGTTTGGTCTCAAAAGACGAGTCTGATGACGTACTATTGGCAGTGACGTCAAAGTTCAGGACTTGCAGCGATCATCCTTGACCTTTGAAAACCTGTTGTGTCAGGTGCTGTTTGACATTCTGAAACTGACATGACAACGTGTGCGTGTCTGTGTGTGTATGTGTGTGTGATGTGTGTGTGTGTGTGTGTGTTCCTTCAGGTATGGATTAGCCCCATTATCATCTGATTATCTGCATCCAGGTTTTGAGCAGCTGCGGGTTGAGCTGTACCAGGGGTCGGTCACACAAAGAGACGTCCGTCTCAGAGGGTTTGATCTGGTCACCAGTATAGAGCTGTAAGTGTTTGTTTGTTTGTTTGTTTGTTTGTTTAGCTAACTTCACTCCTTGGAATAATTTATCTCTATTTCCTACCGGTTGTGTTCAGCATCGAGCATCTCAGTCTGCCTGATGTGGAGAAGTTCTCTGATGTCGTGTTTGGGTACATGACCCCGGTGACGGTCATCGTCAGCACGCCAAATGCCGAGTTTAACCCCCTCCTCCCTGGACTGACAGGTTTCAGGCACAGGGACCACAAATTTGAGTGGACCAGAGCAGAGTTCCAATCCTGGTGTGCTGGTTTGAAGGATCACGTTCTTGGCAGTCCCGAATGTTGATGACGATGACTAAATATCCCCCCTCCCCAGGGCTCTGAAGGTCGGTATGGCGTATGGCTACGATGTGGAGTTCACTGGTGTCGGATGGGCCCCTCCGGGCCCCCAGGAGGGCGTCGGCTTCTGCTCTCAGATTGCTGTGTTTCGCCGACTGGGAGGAAGAGTTGACTGCAGCATGTTGTTCAGTGATGATGCTGACGAGGTTTTCTCATATTCCCTGGTTCGTAGATCTCTTTGTGGCAGATCGTTTTAAAGTTGGAGATGTCGGTCAAATTTCCAGAGATGAATAATCGTCAATAATTATTTAATTTTTAAACACAATGTCCTCAAATCAGTTTATGTGCAATTAGCTTATTTATATCTGCTGTTGGCCACCATGAATCCATTCTATACAACAGTTGGTTTCACAGCTATCCAGCAGACTGTACCAATATATAAAAAATTATTTTTAAATGGCAAATGCTAATGCTACTTCTGATGGATGTTAAAAATAATGGATTTAACCTTTAACTAATGTGGTAGCTTTACTGACCTCTGCTGGTTACAGCTGGCAACTACAATATCTGCATCAAAAATTCTTATTTAAATAAAAACCTATAATCAACACAATTTAAATATCTTTAATCTTGGATGAGTAAACTAATAGAATAAAAATAAACTTTTTTACTTCACCTGAGTAATTATTTCATGAGTGTCACACTGGGCTCTGATCCATTAATAGATGTTTGTGATAATCTGATTGTGATCTTTTTTTAAAAAAAATCTGTCTCTATGTCAGCTTTATAGTATTAACTACCCTAGTTTACGTGACAACAACATTTTACGGAGGGTCCTGGTGAGCGAGGTGTTGCATTGGGCAGAAAAGCTGAAGACGGAGTGGATGGAGGGGACCGGGGGGAGGCTGAATGCTCGTAGCGCTGGGGGAGGAGTGGTGAATGAGGTCAGGCTGTCAGAACCTCACATGGAGAGTGAGGAGACACCGACAGGTGAGCATCACAACAGCGTCCGCTGCGACCTGCACCTTTAATGAATGTCATGTTTGAGATCTGAGGCTGTCAGAAATATTTTGAACCATCAAATTATCAGTGTGGTTAATTCTGTTCTGTCACACACACACACACACACACACACACACTGTCCATGACAGCAGCTTGTGATCCTGAGATAAAATACGTGGCAGCGGGTCTGGAAGGAGAGGATGAAGAAGAGTCTTCTAAACTGCACAGGTGTGTTTCCTCGAGTTAAGCTGAAACAGTTTTCAGTAAAAAGTCACGTGTCAATTTTAGCTTGACATTCATAGCATGAGATCATAGTTGTCTTAAGTCATCTTTTATTTGTGCCGGTAGGTGTGTGTCTGTGCCGCTGAGCTCCGTGTGGTTCAGTTCAACCAGAATCAGAACCCTGAGCGGAAGTCCCACTAAGCTGAGACGCTTCCTGATGGACGATCCTCAGGTGAAGATGAACCAGGACATTTCTGCTGTGCTCCTGAAAGTCCAAGGTGATGTTAACGAGAGGTTTTACTTCTGTAAAGTGTGTGAAACGCCAACGGCACTGTAGGAACGGGTGAGGGGGGGATTCTGTCATTGATGGAGTATTTCCAGTACACTTGCAGTACCAGGGCTTCCCAGAAGATGTCACCAGTGTGACTGGCGTCCCTTTCGTTGAGCTGAGGCTCTGAATTTGTTCATGGGTTTCCTGTGTTTGACACCAATCCTTACTTTGTGTTTTTAGACACTGAAGAGGAGGATCAGAATATTCTGGAGGACAGTGGATTTGCAGAGACCAGCAAGAACTCACTCCACGGAGATGAAGATTGGGAGTCCAATATGTAGTCCCTAAGTTACAATTTTTTTCAGCTTTACACAGGAAAATAAACATAAAACAATTGTTTACATTGGAGGCAACTTAGTTCTGAAGCTGCTCTTTTGAAAATATTTTTTGCATTTTGTTGTTTTGGGCACTACAAGAATTTCTGTTCCAATAAATGATCCGTTATGCTCTGAAACATGTTCAGTGTGATTGTGGTGCAGTCGACACATGTGCAAGGATTTGAACTGTTTTATTCAACAGTGCGAGGTTCACATATGAAGTGTTAAAGAAGCAAAAAATATGTCTACAACAGGAAACACTGTACAGTATCAGAACATCACTTTACAGGAGAATAGAGTTTATAGTTTTACGTAGACAACAGCTTCACAGAAGAGAAGAAACCATGTTTGTAACAACATGTTTGGTACCAAGATGAACATACCTGCGTTACAGGTAAAACAAAAAACAACAACAAAACATCCAACAGTTGCTATTTGGTAGCCACAAATAAACACTTAACACTAGAGGACACTTTTTTTTTTTGGTCCTTTATAATAAAATATTTTGCAAAAATATGGCACAACGTCAGTGACGAGAAACAAAAGCAATGATATCTTTCAAACACGAGTCTTGAGATGTTCAAATCATGCTGGATATGAAAACAAGATGAGAACATGTTCTCACGCACGATGTGCAGACATAGCTGCTTTACACAGAACCACGTCACTTCCTGCATGCTGGGAAGGCGAGCGCGAAAGTTCCTTCCTTGTGGAACTATTCAAATTAAGAGATGGCACGATATCGAACGTGGAAAACGTGAAACTAAGTGGAGTTCTGCAAGCGGACGAACGGGTCTTCATTGACAAACACTGATGATTGTGCAGATATTGATGTAACATCTAATTGATTTACCATTTTAACCCCCCCTAAAAAAAGAAACTGCACTTGGTCGTTTGATAACACTGAATCTGGAGGGACAGAGCTACACGTAAACTTGTAAGAAAATACTTTTGTGTTTTTTTAGTCTTGGGTTTATAGTTCATTTTAACTATTTTGCTATGTGTAATAAAAACGTGACTCTTGACGTTTGACTTGAGTTAAAAGTGGGATTTAGTTCAGCTCTGCTAAGCTAGTCAGCCTCAGCAGGGGGGGTCGCTCACAGCTTCATTTATGTGAAACAAAACAGAATTGCCAAGTTGTCAGTTCATCACTATGGACATTTTCTTTTTTAAAATTCTAACAGTTAATACTTTTAAAAAACTGTAAATGTTAGTTTTCGTAAGGCATCTCATGGGCAAGCTTTAGCCTGACAAAAAGCTGACGGACTACAAATCGGACTAGAGTTGAATGTCGGTTTACGGTAACCTGCTAAATTTACAAGAAAATGGATGTGTCGCGCCTTTGAAAAGCAGATAATTCCTGCAGGAATTTCTTACACAACCCCCAGTGGCAAGTTTAAGAACCAATCTCTGATATGTGAGTAGATCGATTGGCATGTCTTCTACAATACCGGTACAACAGATTCTATATCGCGTGCATCCACTCGTCCATGGTGATGACTATCGCTGTCAACAGAAGCAGTCCTTCATCATAGCAGACGCACACATTCACACATCCATGTTCATGTATCACATCCGATGCCTCGGCTGCAGTGAAATATTCCCACCGTCAAAAACGCAGAAGGGCTGTCCGTGCTTGCAACAACACGTTTCGTGGCAGCTTCTCTGCGAACGCAATGTCCAGATAGAAGAGGAGATACAAAAATAACGAGGAATGTATTGAAAAGGCTTTTCTTACTCCTCTTCGGTGTGGGTTTCAGAGGTGATGGCTTCTATTCCTAACCGTTTAACACGAGCATTAACCTCTAAAAGACGAGCAGTGACAGTTTCAGTTACTTAAAGTCGATGCTGTGAATATTCTAGTTGATACTCCTGACTCACATCTATATTTAAATATATATAATATATATTTCTGCACAGATGCTACCTGCATGACACTTATTTAAAACCACAGAGCTGCTGAGTGTTAGATATGAACACAGGATGGCGCTGTTGTCTCGCCAACCGTGTTGTGCGATAAGGAAGAACAGGGTGCTGATCATCGAGGCTGGAGCTGTAAAATGGTAGATTTGAAATGTGATGGTTATTTTTTTTTTTGGAAGCAGCAGGCTGCAGGTCTAACGCTTCATCACCACCTGCTCGTAGGCTCCAGCGCCGACTCTGAAACAAGAGAAAACAGCCAAACAAATAAATCTACTGCGCCTCTTACAGGTGAAAACATTCTCTAATCTCTACCCAGGAGCAGATCGGTGATCAGCGGCTCGATCTGCCATCGATAAATATTGTTTTGGCTGTTATAAAACCCCAAAACTGGTTCCAGTCATATTAGCAGCAGCTAATTTCACTCCAAACTGTGCATGAAACGAAATTCACCAGCGTTCATCCGACTCGCCAGATTGCTTAGTAGTATTTTGCCGTTGCTAAGCCTAAAAATAATTCCACGCCTCCCTTCAAACTCTCCATCTGCTGGACACAAACACACCATATAATTTGGCTGAGGTTCAGTGAACGTGTCACGCTCACCTGGTCGGAAGGTGATGGCTTCCAAGGGCTGTGCTCCCCCCAGGGCCGACAAACAGACGCAAGCCCTCCTCTGAAACAGACAGGCAAAGTTACACTCGGAGCACCAACACCCGCCTGAACAGCTCCCGTCGTGAGAAGCACCCAGTTGCTAGGCAATCAGCACGCAATCATGTCCCAGAAATGAGCAGGATTTGAACTTCAGTTTTAGTTCCTTTTGGGAGTTTCTGTATTCTTATAAAAAATTTAAATCACTTCAATAAATTGAGTCTGTTCAGTATTAAAAGTTTACATTTATTCAGTGGTGATGTAACTGCTATGGATCTGCACGAGTCTCACCACTTAATTTAATATCACAGATGGAAAACATTGGAAAATATTAAATATTAAAGAGGATAAAGTGCAGACGAAGCATTCAACATTAAACTTGCACATCAGAAAACCAATTAAGTAATTAACTGTTTGTACATGAAGCTCAAACAGAGAAGAATATAATTCACATTTTTACATAATTACATCTAATATTTATGTAAAAATGCCCCCGAAAAGAAATAACACGACAAACACAGTCAAGAGGTCAAGTTCAGGGACTCTAATCAGCTGAACTGACAACTAGAGCCTGCTAGCAATGAGCCGATGCTGATACTGGCAGAGGGGAACTGCATTTTTAACAGGACCAAACCAAAACCACATGTTCTTCATTTAGATAAAAATGGAGGAAAGAAAGTCGTCCCGGGGCCCTCCGTAAAGACGAAGCCGTCCAGGACAGCCTGGTCGTGGTCTTGGGGCGTGTGACCTACCTTCAGCGCTGGAGTCCAGCAGGCTGGGGGTGAAGTCTTGACTCTGGAGAATCTTTTCCACCACATCATCAGCGTCCACCCGTGTGTCGTCCATTCTCTTCAGCTGAGACTCCATGGAATCCTGCTTCACTGGGTGTCTGGGGGGGGGCACAGAAACTACCATTTGTCCCAACCTTAATTTACATTTCATCCAAGGAACGACTGATGAAGACCTATCCTATTATTTTTATCATTGTCTAGGATCGGGGTGGACGTTTCAGAATTTCACCTGTTGAGGCGTTCGCAGGAGGATGAGCTCCGTACGGGCGTGCCCGTCGGGTTGCTAGTGGCGCTGTTGGCGGTGGAGGGGGGCGGGTGTTCCGGTAGGACTGGACAGGGTCTGCACTCTCTGTCCCGGTCGTCGTTGGGCTCTGGGATGCTGCCTATTCCCGTTGAAGCGCTGCCCACTGAGTGGTTTCTACGGTGGCTGAACTCCGACATGCTGGAAGAGCGGGAGTGGCCTGTGCTGTAACCTTTTTGGGGGGTGGGGGGTAAACATTCAATCATAATTAATATTTATTGGTGATATTTAGTCGTAGTTTCCCTTCCAAACCCATTTGTCTGCGTGCTAAGCTACCGTTGGGCGTTGCACCGACACCCACACGTATGCAGGGTGGATCTCCGGCCGTTAGACCATTACTGCCCACTTCCCACAGCATAATGTGCGGTCTAGATAAATCTGTCAAGACTTGTACACTGCAGGAAATACACTTTCAAATTCATTAGAGAGCCGTTAGAGCGGATCTCAGCGCCTCTCTCCATTTCCTCCTGGTCTTTTATTACCGTCATCTGATCCGCCTCTATTGGAAAATCAAGCCTGGGGTAGGAATATACAGATATGCGTTTGTGGAAGAAATGCTGAATGGTCGCAAGCCGCCCACATCGGGCCAAGAGCTATAAAATAATACTATAACCTTTAACTTGTAGAAACAGCGGCGGCCCCCACCTGACAGTTTGGACTGCTGGCTGGCGTAGCTGGATGTTCGGGAGTGACCGCAGCCACCCGGGTCATCGGGAACGACGGGACATTTCCCTTCCCGACTCTCTGGAAAAGTCAGATGGGAGAAACAGTCATACATTTATAAAGTCTATGCAATGCATTGAAATACTGTCTGGAAAATTTGGAGATTATTTATTGGGAAGAACTCCAGGTTATTCTTGAGGAAAATTATCTGTGACCTATATTTTAAAATATCAATTTTGGGATCCTGAGATAATTAATTCCACTATTGCACAAATAAACCAGGCACATGGAGATACACAACTCTCCTGAACACACACATTTACACAAAGTCCTCTTTTGAAGCCTGTGAGGGTTTTACACAGTGGGAGCAGATTGCAGCTAATCTAACAGGGAACTAGTTTAAATTATACATGAAAGAGCCGCGCTGCACTCTGGAGCTACCAGGAGTGTTCAGCACTGCAATGTTTCACACATGAACACACATGGAACAAGATGGGGGGGGGGCAGCTTTCATAATGCTAGATGAACATGAATAGCTTAGCTATATGAACTATGCACACAAGCACAGATTCAGATTAACCATTAGATCACACATTAATATTAACTCGTTATTCCTTTTTGATGCCATGTCCTAAACAAAGAATCCAGAACTCCAGTTTAAATGTTCTTATTGTTTGCTTTCTTTTCTGCTGTGATATCGGAACACGTATTGATGATTTCATTTTTTTTTTTTCTCTATTGTATCGAGGCGTCAAGAACATCTTACATCGGCTCAAAAAAATTGCAGAACGTGTGCAGAAAAATTTGCTGCTCTTTGCTTCAAACTTGGTGACAAACAGGATTTTCTCTCTTGCAACTCCTTCACAATAAAAGCATTTCAGACATCTGGTTTATTTCAGGATTTCCACAGTGATGCTTCATGGGCTCATAAGGCGGGGGTGGAATACATCAAAAAGGAACACGATCAGAGGACACGCTGTAGTTTTTGGAGCGCTCCGGATTCAAACCTGTCGTAGGACGAGCATACGAACCGACAAGAGGAGAATGCCTCCAAACGTAACCCTGAAACAAACTGAAATAGTTCCTGAAAGCCGACGGGATGGGATGAGTAAGCCGAGCAGAGGAGTGCGACGTGGCGACATCTCACCAGAACAGCCTGTCTGTGAGTCACCCCCTCTCCTCTCCTCCAGCAGGCTCTCTCCGTCGCTTTGGATCCCCACCACCGTGGCTGTGGAAGGAGGCCTGACGGCGGAGGAGAGAGGGAAAGACCTGTTTCTACTTCGTATCAACGTGTCAGTTTTTCAAATAAAGACTACAACATGTGGTGCAGAGGACAAAAAAAGGTTAAAAAAAACATGCAGGAGAGGTTTAAAACAGCAAGTTAAGACATAAAATATTGACTTGAATCTACTTAAACTTCTTACTGAAGTACACGAAGTAGCAGCGAATGATTTTAGGTCACAAGTTGCCCCAGGACAGAGCAGCTTTCCTCTCTCTCTCTCTCTACATATTTATGGGACACATTCTCCCTCTGAAATGTACGGCGACTCACGTTGAACACTGAAGCGCCGTGACAACTTAGATCAATGCCTGATAAGCGATCATCAGCTCTTTACTCGTGACGAAATCACGCGCGGTTGAGACGCTGCTGACATGCAGACACATCGTTGGAACAGCTTCAACACATGCAGGAGATTAGGCGTCGTGATTACGGAATATAATACAGAATAACGCAGATTGTCAGGTGACTTCATACTGCAGATTTAACATCATATTAAACATGAATGATTTTACTTTAACTTACGTTTTAAAACAGGGATCTCCCGACATGAGCTGCGTACTGATGATAACCTAGGAAAACATGTCGAAAAAGCATGTCGACTGATTAGGCATGAAAGCATGAAAGCATGTCGACTGATTAGGACGCTCCCATCGGTTCAAGCATGCAGCAGATGAATATCCAAACCCCAAAAGGTCACGGAAAAACCTCCTAAATCCTCCAATAGAGCTGCTCTGACTGGCACTCAAGTTACCTTGAGGATGGAGTTATCCTGGCGAGTGTTTTTGGTGTCGTAGCCTTCCAGCAGACATCTTCGGGTCGTGGTTCCTGAGCCGGCAAACTCTGCTAGGTTAAGATCGGCGAATCCCAGCTGGAGGAGAGAGAATGTCGGCGAATGAACTTTGTTTTCTCTCACAATGTAAAGCGAGGACAGTCGGGGCCACGAGAGAAATGTCAGACTTCTTTTATTTTTAACATTTCACAGCGAAAGCGGGAAAACGTGACTTAACGGTCCGACCTGCAGGCAGTTCAAGCCATCTGTTTGCTGCAGGCTCCCATGGAACACATACATGAATATGGTTCATTACTGGAAGTCAGGGAGACCTCTAGATTATGTAAGGGGATGGGGGATGGAGAGGGGGATTGGGGTAACACACGGTGTGTGAGGATTTACCTTAGCATACGCCTTTCCACCTTTCAACTCCTGGAAAAGAGAAGAACAAACATTCGTTCGCAGCAAAGGAACAAAAGAAGGAATAGCCTGATGAGAACAGACAGGGTGCATTCCATTCAGCTTGATTCATTTCCTACTTTTTACATAAAACTTCATCTTTTTATCGCTAAAACACTGCAATAAACATATGACGTGTTTGAGGGCCCTCATAGATTGCGCAGCGATAAGTCTGTTTGCTCCTGCCGCTGCTCACGTTTCCATCTCAAGTTTCCAAACCGACTCATAAAAGCCTGCGTGAAAACACGCTCTTACCTTTCTGACGGACACGCGACACACACACGGGTCGAGCACGCCCGTGCCCGCGCTGGCGCTCATCTTGCAGGGGAAAGAGAACCTCTTCCTCCAGCGAACGCAGTTGGCCTGAACGGGTTCCCTGAAATGTAAGAGGGTAACTTAAATAAACGACCCGGTGAATCTCAGTCCTGCTTTCGACTGCTTCTCGTCTCCTCCCTGAATCTGAAGGTGAAAGCTGCAGGTGGGGGTTGTTTTTTGGCACGACTGGAACAGAGAAACGTGCTCACGTTATGACCCCTGCCAAGAGGCTGGAGGGTAAAATGAGAGAGAGGTGCGACATGATGAGATCTGCTTTGCTCATTCTGACTCATTTAAATGCATCCAAATGTCACTTCTAATGTGCAAACATTACATCTGCAGAATCCAAACTATTTAAACTAACGGGGTGACCATCCAGGCCTGCTTCATGCACTGCATCCCTTCCCTCACTATAAATACAAGGAAGCAGATGTGAGTTTTGCAAACACCGACTTCATCCTGACGTTGATAAATTTGGGAAATCCCTGCTAAACGGACGCAGCCTGATTTGGGAATTGCAAAAACTTGTTTTGCACGTCTCAGTGAAGAAAAATACTATTAGTGTGTCAGTGCTGCGTTCAAGTAACAGAGGAAATCATCGCTTTCATCTTGATACGTGGTTCAAATCTTGGTGGAGGGTTTTTACTCGATCTTAATGGGTAAAAATCTGAATTTTTTCAGAAAATATGACACGTTCAGAACCCCTGGAATGACAACTTGACTCCTGTGAGAGTTGATTTTGACAGAAACAATGGGGCGCTCCTGGTGACAGGTCGCACCAAAGGAAAAGAAATGTCATAAAAACACAATTGTGACTTCCCGTGCAAACACAGCTGGGATGACTCCCCGGAGCATCCAGGAAAAAGTGGTTTGGGGTGTAAAATATGAGAATAACTGGTTCCTCTAAAGTCCAATAATGCCCCAACATTAGAAGCACCCAGCTCCACAACGCCATTACCCCGGGACTTTATGTTTATTCGTTTCATGAGTGCTACTCACTGTTATCAAAATGTCATTTTTAATGTGATAGGGTGGATTTGTTTAATCTCTACAGCCCCTCCCAAAAAAAAAAAAGAAAAGAAAAGCTTTCCTGGTGCAGCTGTTTGATGTCATGAACACAACAGTAAGAAGATCATCCTGCTCCTCTCTCTCCATGGAGGTCGGGGGTTTTATCAGTTTTATTATATTACTGTATAAATGCATCGAGAAACTTCAAAATAAATAACTGAAAATGTCTGAATATTTGAAAATACACTGAATATTTTTGGGGGTTTTGGACAAAAGTTGCAAATATGGGAAGTTAAGTCAATCATCTACAATTGAATCAGCAGCTGATTTGATTTGAAGAACAATTTAAAACCAAAATTAGACGTGAAAACTTACTCAAGCTTCTCGATTCATACATAAATTAAAGACGTTTGTCTTTTGGATCAAAGATCATCTTAAAACATCACCTTTGATTTTTAACAGATTGTTGTCTGCATTTAAAACCACTTTCGCACTGGAAAACGATGTAGAGCATGAACACTTTAAGGGGGGGGGGGGGTTAAAATTTTTTACATTGTCCCTGTATGATCAATCCAATGAGGCACCTTCATCTTTCTTAACTGGGGGGCAAAAACCACCCAGGACAATAGAGATGTTTGTGATTTTAGCTTCAGGACTCTTAAAGAGAATAATTAGCCATCAGTTAGCTCCTCACACAGATCGATTTCACTATCAGACAGAACGTCAACATGATCAGGTTGAACGTGACGATAACAGAACTGATTATCGAATATCGGAGACCACCAGTTGACACGTGTGAGGATGTCGGTTCGATGCTGACCTTTAGTTGGTTGCTAAGCGATGGGATTCAAAAGGAAGATGAACTTTTGACAACTGCCTGACATTAGCTGTATTCTAACGTCACCTAACCTGTTAGCTAGTTAGCTGGTTAACACTAGTATAGGCGATGGTGGGTCTGCTAGTTTAACCTGCGAGCTAAAGACATCGAGTTTAACCAGGGTGTTCGTGACGGGCTTCGAACCAAACCTCACCGAGACGACTCCTCGGAGAAGCCGCCGTCCAGCAGCCTCACTTTACAGAAGAGGACGCCGTTGACAAAGGGGACCGACGAGAGCTCCTCCAGCTCGAAATCCACCTTGAACTTGAATTTCTTCTTCTTCATCATCATTAAATCCATAAACCGTTCGGTGATCGTGAGCAGAAGATGCTCCAACCTCGCCCGCCTATTACATTACAGCCCCATTGTGTCGTTGAGTCAGGCTTATGTTGTGGGAGGATGGTGCGTCCGCCGGTAATATGAATCCGTTGTGAAAAGAACGGAAGTTATAATGGATTAGTACTTCCGGTTTAGATTTTCAAAATACGAGTCCAACTTGGAAACCGCTAGAAATACCAAGAAATACCTCTAATTTGACGGCAACTTTTTCATCAATATACAATATATCAATCCTGATATTCTATCATGTTTTTGTAATCATGAATGTTGTCAACAAAATGTAGGTGTACAAAACTGTGGAGAGACCAGCGATGTTGTTTGGTCTAGAGACAGTGTCACTGAGGAAAAGACAGGAGACAAGAGCTGGAGGTAGCAGAGATGCTGAGGTTCTCTCTGGGAGTGACCAGGAAGGATAGGATCAGGAATGAGTACATCAGAGGGACGGCACATGTTAGAAGTTTTGGAGATAAAGTCAGAGAGGCCAGAATGAGATGGTTTGGACATGTCCAGAGGAGAGATAGTGAATATATTGGAAGAAGGATGCTGAGTTTTGAACTGCCAGGCAGGAGGCTTAGAGGAAGACCAAAGAGGAGGTTTATGGATGTAGTGAAAGAGGACATGAAGGTAGTTGGTGTGAGAGAAGAGGATGCAGGGTTAGATGGAGGCAACTGATTCGCTGTGGCGACCCCTGAAGGGAAAAGCCGAAAGGAGAAGAAGAAGAATGTTGTTAACAAAATACTACACTTACTATAATATTATCCAATTTCAATAAAGCGGTTTGATGGGATGTACAAGCTATAATTAGGAAATGAGCCATTTCTCATATGACTACCTCCACTCAGTATTTTAAGTATACATCGTAGTAGCATGTTAACCAGCATTTAAACAATTCAACATAATTTTTTTCTATGAAGGGGACATGTCTGCTCGACATACTAAATACAGTGCTGCGATTTGTTAAATTAGATGTAACTTTAAATTTATTTCTGAATTAAATTTTAAAAATGTATTAAATTTGGAAATGTAAAACCAACAGATGACATGATGACTAATTTTACATGAATGTCCGTTGAAATACGACACAAGATTTATTTTTGGAACGCTTTATTTATTAATACTTATTTTGAAATACTTACAAAACGGATATACTGTAACAATACACGCTAATTTGATGGCTATTCAAGCATCCGCCTCTGCTCACCATCGCCCCCTGGTGTTCCAGTACAACAGCAGCTCCGATTGGACAGATAACGACAACAAAGTGAAACCAGCTGTTGTTATGTAACGTTTGTCGCCACCACGTGGCGCAAATATAGTACTACAGGTTAGTAATCCTAGAGTGTATGTGATTCTTCGATTTATTCACGAGACAAACACGCCCAGTGTTTGTATTACCCTACGCAACCAGCGAATCAGTTGTATAATATATTCATAAATATTGAATTAACAGTAAACAGAATAATAAAACTTTATTCAGGCACTTTTTGATTAGAAAACCTGCAGTGCACAACATGAGTTCGTCACGAGGTTTACAGACTTCCTTAAACTACGGCGCATCGAGTCCCTTTTTGTTAGACCAGTCTCTCTATCCCCGCCCTCAGATCTAAGTTAATTAAAATGTTTTGGGATAAAAATGCTCTGAGCAGCTGCGGATTCTTGTGGGTATGACTCACCGAACTGAATCAGCCTGTCTGCAGAGCTAGATGTGTCTGTCCGTGCGTATTTACGCACACGTAGTAAAGCTACAGCACAAGACCACTAAAATAAAAGCGCAGCACACAGTAGACAGAAAACCAGGAGATGTACAAACTCCAGCTCTGACACAGACAAACAGGCTTTGATATAAAATACTGGGTGTGTTATTCTTGCCGAAGGGTGTGTCAGAACAGTGTGCAGTCAAAGAGGAGGTCTTCTCAGGCGAACCAAACCGACTCTCCACCCTGCTGAACGCCCCTGAGAGGCTGCAATACCTCATCCGCAAACACCCATAAATAAGCTCTACCCCCAATATTCAGGATTCCAGACAACTGCGCCGACTTATGACGACTTTTCCACGACTTTTCCACGCTGCACTGCGGAAATCCACTTGAAATCAGACAGGACTTACCCCACCGCTTCAACCCAGAAGTGCAAACCGCAGGAATTGGGCTGCGTCTCTTGTGCAGTTTTGTTCTTCAATCCACAGACGGATCAACATGTATCAGGTCGTGAGAAAGTTCTTTTTTACGGACTGCCAATGCGCCACAGACGCGTCAAAAACGTACGAGGAGCTGTTCGCCAAGCTGGACACCAACAAGGATGGGAAAGTGGATGTGTCCGAGCTGAAGGCAGGCCTGGCAGCGATGGGGATCAAAACTGGGAAGGGAGCAGCTCAGGTAGAGTCACTCACACACACTCACACACATGCAGACATGACAAAGGAGGCCTGAAATGAAGAGACACACAATTCCTGAGTGAAACTTGGCATCAATTCCACAGAATATTAACCCAGATTCAAAATGACAGGCCTAAAAAGGAAGTAACTGACTAGATTTACTCCACTCATGCCCCCTAGTGCAGTTTGGAGATATTTAAATGTTTTTCTGGAGGACTGAAGTTGATGTTAGTTTGATCATGGTGTTAATTCATTGATTACTGCCAGTCTGGACCAAACTTTTTGACTAGTGGCTACATAAAGTTCTAAATGTGACATTTGGGCCAGTTGAGGAGCAGACGGATGGAGTGTTTTATTTGTTCCGATGCAAATGATATGTAAAAAACATTCAATGGAAGGTTTTGGCCTTTAACAGGCAGCACAGCCCACATATTCAAAGCTCATTGTAAAATCTATTTTACAACTGCATTTATTTCATAAAATCAATTATGTAATTAAAACAAGCTTGTCGGGCCTAACGGGCCGTGGATGGCCCGCAGTTTGCCTGTACCTGGCCTGGACAGTGATATCAGGTCCATCACAGCGTCTCAGCTGCTGCCAGGCTACAGATTTCTCCTTTCATCCAAACGGCAGTTCAGAACTGGTCAATATCCAGTTTGTGATGTAAACTTTTACCTGTCAGGGAGATGAGAGCATCATGTAACCGCCCTCATCCCTGCCACCGAGTTGCCCCGGGGCAAAGCACCGAACCCCAACAGCTCTTGGATTCTTGTCAGCCAGAACAAGTTACATTTGTTCCAGGTGCCAAACTAAACCTAAACAGTCCCTTCTGATGAGACAGAGAAACTACTTGTCAGTATTTTCATGCACGACTACTTTTGAAGACATAAAAACGGACTGGCAGGAAGATTAAAAAGTCGCATATGGACTTCATCCAAGCATGATTAGGGCGGTATTTAAATTCAAATATCAGAGACGTTACACCTACTGTAATTCAGGCTTTTCAACACTAATAAGGCGGGTAAAGACCAGTGTGGGCGAAGACAGCATGACTAGAGTGACTGACGTTGTGTCAAAGTCCAGAAGGTATGAAGGTGAGCATTTAAGAGGAAGGTCCCACCTTTACTGATCAAATAACGTCATTCCTCCAGTCGTCAGAGTTGCAACATGAGTGTAGAAGGAGCTTTTATATCCATAAATATATTAATCAATTAATATGACATATTTGACCTTAATCAGCACATTAATGAATAATGTCTGAACAGAATTCTCTACCAGTAATAAAAATCTGCAATGGCTTAAAATTCTAACGTTATATCTCACAATTAGGCTCTGTATCTCAGGAAACGACTTGTCTAAAAATAACGAGGAAACACTAAACGATGAAATGATCAATCGTCAGTATTGAAAGATTATTTTGTGATAGTTCTTTACTGTTTCTCAAATGAGTCCACATTTATATCTTTCACTCCCTTTAGCCACATCTCCAGTGTTGTGATGAGGGGGGGTGTGAGGTGTGTGTTTGTGTGTCCTGTAGCTGAAAACTCACTTCACTGACCTTCTGAAACGAGTCACTGAGGTACTGCCGTCCTTCAAAACGATGTGGATTTCCTCTCAGGGACCCTGGACGGCCCTGAGTTTCTGGCTCATCATTCATTCTGTCCTCGACCCCTGTGTGTTTGCTCTGCAACCCCCCCTAGGTGGCGCACCCCCCACTTTGGGAACCAGTGACTCAACAGGATCTGCCTGTGAGCTGATCTCAGATGCACTAAAGGCTTTTCTGTGTCGTTCTGCTACTGATGGACAGAACAGCTGCTGTCTGAGGAGGAGAATTTAACAAACACAAACCTCCCCCCACCTCAGAGCGAGGAGGTCGGACACCTGAGGAACGCTGGAGTCTGATCTGAAGACATCAGGTCACTGATATTCTGTGTCTTCTTTAGAAAATCATTTCCTCTGGGGACCAAGACAGCGACGCAGGGCTGGACTTCAGTGAGTTCTCCCAGTATCTGAAGGAACATGAGAAGAAGCTGCAGCTGACCTTCAAGAACTTGGACAAAAATAAAGATGGTATGGTGCTGTTATCTGTCAAATTCAAATAGCATGTAAATTTACCTGAGTGATTTGAGTGATTTATCCGGGTACTGGATGAGACTGGTGTATTTTTTATGTCTGACAGGTAAAATCGACTATATGGAGATAAAACATTCGCTTGCCGACTTGGGGATAGACATCAGCAAAGCTGAAGCTGAGAAGATCCTTCAAAGGTATTTCTCCTTCTTTTGTTGCCACTTCTTTCCTTTTGCTGGTGGAACCAAACTGAAGTCCAAAAACTCATGTAAAAATGAAGGATGTCAAGGGTGTGGACAAGTGTGAGAGGCTGATAACAAGATCAGTCCATGAAGAGGGTCATGGTGCTCGATAGAGAGCTGACAAGGTCACCACTGGGAGAGTTTTCCTTTAGCTAAGAGTCAAAACAATTAAAGCTGTCCTGCATTTAAGAGAAAATGAATAAATAATATCAAAGATTTTAATACAATCATTTTTTTATCCAAGTATAAAATGCTGTCCTATGATTTTATGCTTAACTGGGCAGGATTGTTTCATTAAAAATTACGTTAAGGGACTTAAAGTTCTGTATCTGTGTGAAATACTCCCCATGTAAAATTATGAATCACCAGGATGGTGACAGAGGATCCTTCCTGAGGCATATTGTAATTTTAATCTCCAAAAAAATAATCATTCAACAATTAATCCTTTTAGATAAAAATACAATTGTCATTCCTCTAAACAAAACCCACATCTACTTCCAGATGAACGGCCGTCTCCTCCTCTGATTGGCTGCACTCATTGGTTGGGGTTGTTTAGGCTTTTGATTGGTGAGGCTGAGGGTAGGCGTACCAAGATAAGCCAATCAGAGGCAGAGGGAGGCGGGTCTGTCGTGTCAGCAGCTTGTTTGACGACAGAAGCAGAGGATTGATGATCAAAACTTCCAGCCATCCTGCCTGTTGAAGTCGGTCCTGATTGGCTGACATGGTCAGCAGGTGAAGAAAGGTGTTCCACTTGAGTTCTCCTGCTTTGCATTCATTGTATTTTGCAGCGACTGCTACATAAAAATAGAGGAGGAAACGTTTCAGGGTTTGTCTCTGGTAATAAAAAAACGTTTATCACTTCTGTTATTAGAGGTTATTAAAAGAGAGGAGGAAGAAGTCGTCTGCTCAGCGACGCTTGTTCGTGTTTCAGGGAAGCAAACCTGCAAGTTAATAACCCCGTTTTCATTCCTCAGAAAATATAAATTCATGAAATCCACCAGCCACAATTCAGTCAGAATTTTTTGTTTTTTTTACCACTAATGAAATCATGTTATGATAATAAAGTGGAAATTTTATTTTCTAGATTTTGCCCACCTAACAGTAAACCTTTATCTTTGTTTGAGGTCCATAAGATAGAGCCTGAAATTCCATTTTATGCCTGTCACTAGTCATATCTATTCATTTTGACCAATGAACAGAACCACATACTTGATTTTTTTTCATGGTTGTGCAGCATCGACGCTGACGGCACCATGACCGTTGATTGGAACGAATGGAGGGACCACTTCCTGTTTAACCCGGCCACTAACCTGCAGGAGATCATCCGCTACTGGAAGCACAGCACGGTAGGTTCTGTGTGTGTGTGTGTATGTGTGTGTGTGTGCATGTGAGAATGTACTGAGGGATTTACTTTACTTTAGTTACAACAGCAATTGGCTAATAAAGCAAAGATGAGCAGTTAATAAGACTGAATTATTTACTGTTGGTTCTCCTTTATTTGTTATGTGTACCATGAAGGTGATTGTTGTCCTTCCTGAATAATACACACACATGCAGGTATAATTTTTGCCACCTCATGCAAAGTATGATCACACACTCTTTGCAGTGAACAGAGGTGTAATTACAGCAGGTCACGACGAGCTTTTGCTCCATGTGCAATCTGAGCAGGTTGAGGTTTCTCTCTGCTAGAGAAACAAATGAGTTAAAGCAGGACCTTTAGCATCTCTGTTCCAGGACCTCCCTCTCAATGCACGCGAAGGGAAATGTGTGAATGAAAGCCGATAATCCATCCCGGGTTAATCCGTGACGTGATCTCACTGTCACATCCTCGGTGGCTATCCTGCAAGCAGGGATTAGCTAATTTCAGGCTGACTTAGATTAGGATTAGCCCAGTCAGTGGGATGGACACATGAGATTCACACCGAGGTCGCTCAGATCTGTGGAAGCATCCGTGGGAGCTCCACACCCTTCTCCTGTATCCACGCCGGAGGTAACCTGCTGCTCGGGGGGGTTCAGAGCTTCTCCTCTAGGGGCTGCGTTGGTGCTGCAGATCCTCGACACCCGACAGCGGCTTTTGTCGAAGCCCGTAGATCGTCATGGATCTGCTGCAGCAGCGACGGAGCAACTGGTTTGTCATCGACGTGGAGCAGGACGGCGGGACCCACGAGGTGGACGTGGTGGGTTTGTGTCTCGACCTCTCGGTCAGGGTCGTCCCTGAGCCGAAGCTCAGTTTGTCTCTACAGCGTAATGTCTGAATCTGTGTGTGTGTGTGTGTGTGTGTGGAGGAGCTGTCTGAACCTGCCCAAAAAGAAACTCCCACGCAAAGAGCAGAGGACAACAAGAAAACACGATGTAATGCACCTCAGTGTGATTTTAGTTGGGCGAGGGACAAACCGGGTTCGGGTCGGTCAGCTGGTGATGAAGAGGGGTCATGTGCAGGGGTCACATGATAAGTCTTTCATGTAATTACTGTAACAGGCTTAAAACAAACGTTTAGCCGTTTGATTAACTTTAGTTTCTGCTTTGGAAATCTTATAAACCGACCATACGTCGTTTTTAATCACCACTAAGTAACACAACAGCTACGGATCTCTCCTGGAACCGGTCTGGTGAGTCACCAGATCATCACAGGGGTAAAAGCAGCCAATCACACTCATAGTATAAAACCTATGGGTATGTGAAGTAAAGAGCAGCTGGAGGTGTTCTGAATCCACGTTCATGCTGCGTGTAGGTGCTGGACATTGGTGACAGCATCGCCATCCCCGATGAGTTCACGGAAGAGGAGAAGACCACCGGTCTGTGGTGGAAGCAGCTGGCGGCCGGCGCCATGGCGGGGGCGGTGTCCCGAACCGGAACCGCCCCGTTAGACAGAATGAAGGTGTTCATGCAGGTGAGTTCTGTTTATCAGATGCAGATTTAAACCCTAAATAGTGTATAATGTAAAGATTTACGCCTGCGAGGTTTTTTTTCTTCTTTCTTCCCAGGTGCACGCCTCCAAGGGCAATGAGATCAGTCTATCCGGCGGTTTCAAGCAGATGCTTAAAGAAGGAGGTGTGAAGTCACTGTGGAGAGGAAACGGCATCAACGTGCTGAAGATCGCCCCCGAGACCGCCATCAAATTCATGGCCTATGAGCGGGTAAATCCACACCTCGCCGCTTTAGCGTTTAGCATCACTGAAGAACAATATCTGGATATTTATTCACCGTGAAATTCATTTTGGCGATGTTGGGATGCAATGCTCTCTTCTCTGCGTGTGTCATCAAGTATAAGAAGATGTTTGCCAGTGAACCAGGAAAGGTCAAGACCCACGAGAGGTTTCTGGCCGGATCGCTGGCCGGGGCCACGGCTCAGACTGCCATCTACCCTATGGAGGTGAGCACAGGGGGGAGGTGGGTGGACCTGTGGAATGATCCTTTCTTTCTAAAGTAAATGACGTGACTGAATGGAGGTTGAGTTAATATCATCACCTGGTCGATGATGTTACAGCTCAGGTGGGCTGCTCCCAAAAGCTGCTTTGACTGTCAAACACTCCTTCTGGAGGCTATCAAAACTTTTTCACTTTCGTCTTGGGCATTCAAAAGAGGCTGCATTCAGGAGCAGTTACAAAGCATGACACAAAAATATGTTTAAACACTTAGAGTTGTATGTTATATTTAATTTGTAGTAAAACATTCCATTCAGCTCAAAGATTCTGTGATTTTCGACATCAGGACTTCTATACAGAACATTCTTTTGTGGTGATGAATTTGTCATCCTGCTGTCAAACAGGTTTCATTTGCTCCGCAGTCTGACTGAGCTGCAGCTGTGGCTTTTTATGTCGCCCAAACAGGCATCATTAATACATTTTTGATCGAAAGAGCAATAAAGCAATAACAAAATATTTCCTTATTGTTCATCCTCAGCTGCTTTAGGCTATTAAATATGATGATTGGGATGATATTTTGCGTCCTGACAGGTGTTGAAAACCCGTCTGACGCTGAGGAAGACGGGACAGTATTCTGGGATGATGGACTGTGCCAAGAAAATCCTGAAAATGGAGGGAGTGAAGGCGTTTTACAAGGGCTACGTCCCCAATATGATTGGGATCATCCCCTACGCCGGAATAGATCTGGCAGTGTATGAAGTACGTGATCATGGATCGATGTCGTCGAAAATCTATTTCCAAGGCTTAACATCCATTTTCCACTTAAGTTGTGAGTAAACAGTGGAGATGCTCTGTTCTCACACACGTTTCTCTCTCACCACCAGAGCCTGAAGAACCTCTGGTTGTCCCGCTACGCTAAAGACTCAGCCAACCCTGGTATTCTGGTGCTGCTGGGCTGCGGCACCCTGTCCAGCACCTGTGGCCAGCTGGCCAGTTACCCCCTGGCTCTGGTACGCACCAGGATGCAGGCACAAGGTACTGAGAACTAAACCAGATCCATTTTGTCACCCCCACTGTTCGCATTTGCAGGAAGTTTATGTGATCTCAGAGGGACTTCTTTTGTTTTACAAATACACTACTTTTGAAATGAAAAAATATAGGAAGAAAAAATTCTTCCTCATGAAGTGCGGCCAGAAATTACAATGAAAGAAAATGACCTAACTTACTTTTATAGGGGGCCAGATTCCAAAAAGCTTCCATGATTAAGATAGATTGGCAACTTGACAAATCGGTCATATCAACTCATTACAGCTTGTTTTTGTCGCCCAAGTGGTAAAGATTGGTTACTACAGATATATTTTTTCTGTTGGCATTTGAGGCAGATTTTTTTTTTTCTTTAATGTTGATGATTTGATTTCAAAGATGGGTTCTAAACTTATAAAGAAATGACTGTGATTGTTAACTGAAACAATTATATAGATTTTCAGAATCATTATTCAATGGATGCCAAATTACAGGACGGCTTTAATCCCCAGATTATTATCTCTGACAATCATCCATCAGTTTGTCAAATTCCCTTTTCACTTCTTTTTTTCCAGCATCAGTCGAGGGTTCAGAGCAGCTGAACATGGTGGCGATGGTGAAGAAGATTCTGGAACAGGATGGCTTCTTTGGACTTTACCGTGGCATCCTGCCCAATTTCATGAAGGTCCTGCCTGCTGTTAGCATCAGCTATGTGGTATATGAGTACATGAGAGACACTATGGGCATTCAAAAAAAGTAGACAACAGAGTCCTCTGTGATAGTATGAGTGGAAGACGAGCTCAGCATTTTGTTATGTAATGACAAAAGATAAAGAACTCATTACCTGTAGGTCACCACAGTCTGACCTCATACTGCTGCAGATGTAAGCACCGTAGGAGTTTTTGAAAATAATGGCAGGAAATTGATCAAAATATTGAATCCTTATTATAAAAATGTTTGCAAAATCCTACAGCACTTAAAAAAAGATGCCAATGTTTAATAAAACTTCTGCAGTGTTTACAGCTGTATTTTTTTTAAGATGATCCCATGGATGGAAGTTCACTCTCAGAGTCTGGTTTGGGTCAGCTGACTTTCAGTTTAATTACCAAGTGGATATTAAGTACTTGAAAACCAAAGGCTCTGGTTAGTGGTTCATCTTGTTTTCACTACATTTTACTTCTTATCTTTGTCGCTTTGGGTAGAAAAGGCACACACACATATATATATATATGGATCCTGTGATATCACACGTTCCTCTGTTTGACCAAGAGGCCCCTCATGAACAGAAACTTGAAACTTGCTGCAGAGGAATTATCTTTTCATCAAAAGGAAGCAGAAAAAAAATTAATTCACTTTTCATTCTGTTAAAGACACTCATCCAGCTTTACATCATCTTCCAGAAAACTTTCAAGATGTCACAAGTGGGGAGCTTTTCACTGAGAAATGTGAGACAGAAGTCTGAAGTGCAATACTGTACTGTTTAATCTTTGGTGATTCACTTTCTGGTTTGTTGGAGCTCTGATTTATTTTGGATGTCGTTGAAATTTTTCAGTGGGTTTGATGGAGAATTGTGCCTTACTTCGATATCTCCACTTCTTTTTTTCTCACCTTTCTTTTCTCTATTAGATGCTGGTGTTTACATTAATAAAAACATTTGGATATAAGATGACTTAGTGTTTTTATCACCATCTTATTGTGGTTGAAATGTACTTGATTTAATTTGGTGTTTGTCCAGTAATGACCAAGTTGTGATCTCAAGCCTCGATCTCTAAGTACAGATTACTCCACTTCAGATCTTACGTAATACTTAAGCGTTCTGATCCTAGCCTTGTAAAAGGATGAAGCAACAGTAGCTTTGGTAATTAATTGTATTGAATTATTTATGTTCTGGTGATTAAATATATTGTCAGAAAAAGAATAATTCATTGGGCAAGACTAAGTTTTCTCATTTTTACTTTATTTTGTTCAGTTTTTTTGATGTGAGGAATTTGAAAATGTCTGATTTGGCTACTCAAACTGGAAATGTACAGTAAATATAGTTTTCCACATTTCATTTCAAATAATTACAGATATAGTTCAGTGACAAAGCGATGTGGGATCCTGATGACTTCAGAAAAACATGAAAAGGAAACACTGAATGCACTAGATGTTCGAATTTGTTCTACAGAAAACTCCAAATATCAAAAAAAAAAAAAACTTGAAATAAATTCATGGTAGTTTTATACTATCATATTTTATACTACTTAAAGAAAATATTTTTTTCTGGGTAAAATTCGTTGGCCATGATAGTACCAACAAGAGATACAACAGCCACGACGGTCAGAATGGCGCGCAGGGCTTTGAACCAGCTGGGGTAAGTGGGCAGGAGAGATAAATCATAATGTAATGTGATCCCAAGGCCCATGATAATCGTGATAAAAGCAGGAAGAATGGTGCCGTTCATTTGAATGGCTATCCAGGCAAACAGGGGGCAAACCAAACTGTTGGTCAGGTTGATCCAGTCTGGTTTAGCAGGGCTGCTCTCAGGAAGCGCAAATCCCCATCGAGATCCACCCTGGAAGGAAATGATGGAGGCGCCGTATGCTAACTGAGCATAAGCCAGCTCTGGACAGTAGATCTCGCTCATTAACATGAACAGAGTCGGAACCACAAAGGGCACAAGACCTGCAAACCCCAGGTACAGGGCAGGTTTGGGACCTTTCCACAAGTCCTCCATGTCATAGCGCAGCAGATCCAGGTTTCTGGGAGGAGGTTCCGGCAGTGGCCTCTTCTTCAGTTTAACAGTAGTGGAGTGGAAATGCTGATTCCTCACAAAAAAAGGAGCTGCTTGAGTCTGGATCTCCTGGAAGAACCTCCTCTCAAATCCAAGGGCAGTCGGACGTTTTCCTCGACCGCTGTCACTGTCTGTAAACGACTGTCCTGTTGTTGAGGCCCAGCTGGATTCACCACCAGAAGCTCTGGTCAGAACTGATGTCCAGCATCTTTGTGGAGTACCAGCACAGTGCAACACCTAAAGACAACCATTTAACAATTAAAACCATTTCTAGGTTTCATATTATTATAAGGTAAATAGATTTTAGAGGACAAAACTCACAAAAGGTGTTACCTTACGGGCACCAAAAGTGCTTCTTTTAAAAATAAGAGAAAGCATCTAAGTGAAAGATAAAATACAGTATGTCAGACCATTAAGAGCAGAAATCATATAAACACACTTCAAAAGCTAACACGACAATCCTATCCCTCACCCATAATTCACTTTTGAAAAAGTATGCAGTCAAATAAAAACTACTGATTACTTTAATATCATCTGATTTATACCAATTTTAAGAAAATAATGAACTCCATAACTGTTTCCCAAACCCCAAGCGTCATGTTTGTTGAATCAAACGCTATTTTCGAATGTCAATAACAATACAGACATAGCGTCTGTGAAATGTGTATAAAAATACAAAATACGGTAAGAATTTTATCACACGATGTAAACAATGTTTTCTTCAGTCAGACCACGGCGCACGACGTTTGACACCCCTTCACAACATAGCTAATCAGAATAAATGTATGAGTAAACGCTCGCGTTAAACTAGCTAAAGTGACAACAGACTTACGTCTCACATATGAAGACACTTTCAGTCCTTAGCTACGATACAAGAACAATTTCCCAAACTACAGACACGACTATTTATCTTTATTTCAATTACAACATCCCGTTTTCTTAGTTTGTTCCCGGGGGTCACAAAATAAGTGACGGACATAAAAGCGGAAACACTGGTACGCGGCATAATTCTTCCGTGTTCGTCCCACGGCGTCTTTAAACTAAGTTCCATTTAAACATACCTCGTTGAAATAAAAACAGGTTTTGTTTGTACCAACCTCACAATAGTTGTCTTCCTCCGAATCAGCATCATTCACTTTTTTAATCACAAATCCAAGCTCACAACTCCATACAGATAGCATCTCAAGTGACGTTATATTTACATATATTAAAAGCTATCTATGCTTTATAATTAACATTCTTGACATTCTAGTTGCATCATGAGTCACAAAGATGGAAATACTGTCCATTGGAAATCAGATATAATTGTAAAGCACTGAAAGAGACAAACACATACTTTGATATTGATTTGTCAAATGTTTTTTGCTGTTTATCCTGATACATATCATTCAGGGGTTTCAAACGCAGTATTAGTGGATTACCTCCATATGTGGAATTACTGCTGCTGCTATTCAAGATTAGGAATGGTCTGGTATCAGTTTACTTTTTCTGCACACATTAAAAACTTTTTAACCCAGCATGTGTAACCCAGCATCGTTTGCTGACACTTAGGCTATACTGGGTGACTTTTTCCGGTGTTTTAAATCAATGCTGGCATTTTCTTTACATGACTGCTGGATCAAAACTGTTCTCAGTTTAGATTTTTTTCTACCAATTAAATTTTGTGGACACTAGCACATTTACAAAGCTATTGGATAAAACTGGATTGGGTTGTGTATGTGACCTCTTGAGTGCTGATGGGTCAATTAACCCAATGATTTTTGGCGACCTTGACTCGATAATGCTGCATCATCCAACTAAACATTGATATGAATACTTAACAAAACCAATGATGTCATGTCAGACACTCAGACTTAGAGGAAGATATATTGTGAAAAAAGGGAAAAAACGTCATACTTAGTGAATAATACAACAAAAACATCAAGATATTATAACACAATAGTTGTGAGCATTGTTAAAATACAATATGTAAGTTAGATTTTAGTAAAATAATGTAGATACATTTCAGCCTGATACAGAACTGCATTAATCTCATGTCCATGACCTTTAACCCGCCCCACTCGAACACTAAAATGACCAGCAGGAGGCGGTCACGCAACAGAAATACGTCCCCTGGAGTGAACCAATGTCTGTGAAATAATTACTACATTTGTGTGGGTATGAGTGGAAAAAACATATTAAAAGCATACATATAGATAATAAACAAAAAACACATTTAGCTGAATGAAAAACACTAACATGTGGTGTTGATTAAAGGAAACGTACATGTTTGCTAACAGAATAAGAAAACAATTTGAAGATGAGCTCTGTCATTTCACCGGTGGTTTCAGATACAAGACACATCGTCAGATGATCAATGAGCTCTGATGCAGAAACATGAAGATATGAATGTAGAAAAATACAGGAAACAGTCTTCAGACTCTTGCAGGGAGGGCTCAGACAGATCCATCACTCTGAAAAAAAAAATTACAGTGTTTTATTCATTCTCCTCGAAATACAGAATTTCTGTTTGTTTTCTAACTCTCATCCTAACAATACAAGCAGTTGCACAAGTCCTTTCTGCTTAGACTAGATACAGACCCCTCCACAGCAGCCACAGCAGTCCCCACACAGAGCTCCCAGCAGGCCGTTCAACACCTGCACAGCACACAGCGCCATCTGGACTAAACCCATGACCAGCAGCACAGAGAACAGAGAGAGATGCCAGGACACTACATCCTTTGGATCGATACACTTTGTCCAGTCCTCAGTGTTGGATAGGTAGTCACTGAAAGGGTGGAAGGGACAACTTTTTAATCTGTTGACACTTTAAATCAACAACGAGCAAGTTGGTTCAAGCATTAGCACTGGTCATGCTTTCGCAAAGGTATTGCCAATCAGTTACTTATAATTAATTCTAAATTATTAATTATAAAAGCAGTCTGTCACATTTCTGACTCCTCCTCAACAGATGTCAGCTGAAATCTGTTTAACCAAAATAGATAGATAAATAATGACAGCTATCCTCCCTAACCTTGAAAAAAGACATTTGGAAATAATCTTGACTCCAACCTTTGTTTGCTGACTTTGAGAGTTTGAATGCGTGAGAAAACTCTCATTAGAAGTTCATACATGCTGGAAAATTGCTGCTTCGTTATTTATTGAGGTTTTTTTTTTTAATTTAATTTTTTGCAGAGAGTGAGATGAGAGGATCATTACAACTCTCATCTCTGCCCTTGATAGGGGTCTTGATGGAGTTAGAAGTCACAGACAATTAGTTTAGATTTGCATAATTACTGGCAGCAGGATGAAAATATAAAAAATAGGGAATTGAGTCAGCTTTAAATGTCACTTATTCACATCCCTACTAAGATGGGACTATATAAATGTCACACTGGTGTGATATGAGGGGTTATGTGATTGTTTCTGTTCCAGGAACAGATACAGGTTCCACTCTGTCTGATGCCAAAGCAAACAAAATGATGCTAAACTAAGATAAACTAATCAAGTCCAAGGTAAACCAAACTGAGATAAGATAAAATACAATAAGATACATTAAGATCAACTGAAATAAAATAAGATAAGCTAAGTTATGCAAAACTGAGATACTCTAAAATAAAGTTGGATAAGCTAATGTAAGATAGTCTTAGCTAAAATAAGATGAGATAACCTAAGAGAAAATAAAATAATCTAATGATGATGAGCTGAACCAAGTGGCTCTATGATCAATTTTAATAATGATGACAAGCAAAATTTTAATTTGAAATAAGCTGATCCACCTGCAAGGTTCTGAAATGTTTTTTTAAACAGAAAGAATTTGGTCCCATTCATCAATGCATTATTGGTAACATAGGTTATTTACAATAAAAAACAGTGAAAAAGTTCTTCATAACAATATGTATCTCACCCATTTGCGAAGGGATAGCTCCATCCCTCATATGTGAGATTCTTGAAAACCACACACTGAGGGCCATGGTTTATCGCCACAGCAGAAACTATGACGGAGTAACCGGACCCCAAAACACCCACAGCTGCAAACAGAATGGAACTCAGCATCTGCAGAGAGACGCAAGGCGGATCATGACTCACACTGGGAATCACCTGTGACTATCTGTGATAACATGATCTAGCGTGCAGAGAACAGGCCGAGGGGCACACACCAAAACGTGCACGGTCAACACAGATGGTGTGTGCATGCGCATGCTAATTGTGTCTTGGATCTCACACACACACACACACACACATACATACACACACACACAATCACACACCTACAAATTCCTAAAGTATCGATCAGTAAGTGTATCTGGAGCCAAACAATAAGTTCTGTGCGAGAAAGTCGTGTGAAACTCGACTCACCTCACCAAAATGAATTTCTTGGTGAGGTTATCGAAATTGCAAATTTTTTTGCGTGTGCAAAAAAAATGCGAAAAAATTTTTTGCACATTGTGTTGTGTATGCGTTTCATTTATTGCGGTGCAAACGGATGATGAAGGGTGTGTGCAGCACAATTGTGTTTGTTTAATGGAGTTCAAGGTGATTCGATTCCACGATTAGCAGGCGGTGATCAGTAGAAGTTCCGGCAGTGGAAAGACAAACACAGAAACACCCTGAAAACCTTTGAACTCCTTTTTATTTATTGGTAGGCATCTCATAAAAAAATATTATTTTATAATTTCCCTGAAAAAATATTAGGAGTATCATTGATATAACATTTATATAAAAGTTGCTAGTTGCTTTTTTGAAACCAACATAGTTCAGGATATGAGAACAAAAAAATGGAACAAATAAAACCAAAATATTAGCAATTCACAAAATAAACCATAACTTTCTATGCTTCAAATCTGACTTGACTCTGAGTTGAAGCTGTTTGTGCGACACATCTGATACACACACTACTTCTCCGACTGTAACGCTGTATGTATGCATGAAAGCTATTTTTGATGCATGGTTCTTGGGTATCCTTTGCACTTCTGATTATGGCCATGAGCCAAATAATTGCCTTGTAGCCTGATCTGTAAATAGGTGTAGAATGTTCACATAAGAAGAGAGTCAGCCCTGGTTTGCCACCATGTTTCTAAAATATAAATGACTGCAGTCTTATCCTGAGCATTTTACTGAAACACCTGGACATTTAAAAAACTCCTGTTGACACCATTTTTTTTGTTTTTGCAAAATTACTTGCACTCCATTTGAACCTTCATGCCCTCTGACTTCTGAACGCCACAGCTGTGAATGATTATTTCACTGTGGAGATAAACAGAGAAGCATCTCCTCACCGCAAATCTCCGACCACAGCTTTCATTGCCACAGCAACCGCAGCAGTCGTTGTTCTTCAGACCCAGGAAGACCAGAGCTGGGAAGATCATCTGTTGGCCGAACCAAGTTCTCACACACACACACACACACACACACACACACACACACACACACACACACACACACACACACACACACTTGAGCTGATGATGAACTATTATTTGTTTCTCTGCCGCTTGCAGGAGGAAAGTACATTCAATTATGTTCCAGCAATACATGTGATATACAATACATTATTATTATTATTTTAGAGCTATGTAATAACTACTATATCACAGTGTTAACACACTGTTCAATCAATATTTTTTCTTCTTTAATATACATCTTAAAACAAGAAATTTGAAGAAATCTCTTTTGTATTTGAAGTGATTTTTTTTAGTCATAGTAAACTGATTCTAACAGATTAGAGAACAAACAATTAACTAATTTCTTAAAGGACTCACAGATATCACCCGTGTGTTCCAGCTCTAATAAATTTTTGTTTTTTTATACACAATTTGTTGTATTTCATGAATCACTGATGCCAACATGATAACAAAATATCCTTCGTACAATATCAGCGATTCATGAAATTTGAAAAATTGAACAAAAAACATCAGGATGATAAAATAAATTGCTTTTTATGGCTGTAAAAACAGATGATATCAGTGTAATCTTAACAGTTACACTGTGGACTGTATCAACTATTGCTAACTCCGTTGTTCATCTTAATTCACTCACCAGCACTCCGGATCCCAGAATCCCACCCATGTACCAGACTTGCTTTGTGATGTGCTCGCTATCCACCACCTTCCCACCGGGGAAGAAGAGCAGGATGTTACACAGCACACATACGATGGACAGAGGTATCAGACTGATCCCCAAACACTTGGCGAAGCCACCGGAACACATTCTGACACTGATGCTGCAATCCACTCCACGAATAACAAACTCCTGTGGTTTTAAATGTGTCTGGATGGATTCAAAATGACTGAAATCTGACAAACAACAAAGCGAGGGTCTGAAGTTTAAGTTACAAATTTTTTTTTTTTCAGATCATTCAGGCGTCAATGGAGATAATATGAACCTGAGGCCTTTATATTTTTTTTTATCACTGCAGCTTCCTAACAATTTCTCCTGAACTTTTCAGCCCTTGTCCACTTTAAAGAATATTCTGAATGAAAATCTCCGTCTCAGTTCTCCTGTTTCTGATGATGGCTGATGCTCCAGTTTAGCTTTTATACCCTCATTCCACCCCACCTGTCTAAGTGATGTCACTTTTACAACCGTCAGTTGGAAGGTAGCAGGATCACACACACACACACACACACACACACACACACACACACACACACACACCTATCCTTGTCTGTATTACATTGTCATGCCACAAGAAGGGCCGGTCAGTTGTGGGAACCGGCCTTTCCAGTACACCTACAGCTCTGAAAAAAATCAGGAAACATCCTGAATGCTTCCTCAACAGAAATCTCACTTCAAATTATCAATTAAAGAAAGTAAAATTTCCAGACCTGACAAGGACCCTACCTGTGGGGACTTGTCAGGTTCTTAAACATATGTGGGGAACCACAAGCACAATATCCGGTATTTAGTCATATGTGGGGGTACGTAAGCACAGTATCCAGTTTATCTTCCTTACTGGGCACCACTCGACACACATTCAGGCTAAACTTACTTTGTTGAACCTAATATACTTACTGTGGAGGTAAGTAATGCAAAACCTTGATACATCTTGAAAAACACTGACAGAAGTCAAATAGACACAGAAGGCAAATATGGTTTTGCAATAGCATGCCATCTTTGAATGTTTCATCTAGATATTCCATAATTTATCGACGTCAAATTACACTTTTACACCTTGTGATGTATTGTTTGCTACTGATTAGAGACTCAGGCTGTTTGGTGAATTTTCTAGTTAAACTTTATTTTTTTGTTTTTTTTAATGCTTTGTAAGAACATTTAACAAAATTTGTAACAAAATTAATAACTTAAAAGTTGCATTATACTATGAATTCTCAGAAAATAATTTAACATTAAATTAAAACTCAAAGTGCAACTAACAATAAATAAAATTTCTGCAACTTTAGATTTCACACTTATAAAAATATGAAAAGCATAATGGTCTCTGGAACTTCTATCAGCATAGAGTGACCAAATTTAGACTTCCTTTTTCAGAGCTATGATTCAGTTTTTGATGTAGAATTTTACGGCTAGCCAATTTCTGTTTTTGAGTGCTATGTTTTCTATTTGAAGACACTTATCACAATCATGTTTCCCTGGAACCCGACAGGAAGTGATGAACATGTGCCTTTAAACTGCAAGTATCTCCTCTGTTTGCCACAGCCGTCTCTTGAAAGGATTCTGTCCTATTAAACAGTTAAACATACACACTTCTGTTACTTTAATGCCATCAGTATTCTACAATCATTGGCTGAAAGTTATGTGACAGAAATACTCTTAGAAACCTTACGTCCTTTCCTTTCTGGTGAGAGGCAACTGTAGCTTTGGGAAGGTGTTACAGTGTCCTGCTCCATTGCTGTATTATTATTATTGTCCGCCACTGTTTTTGAATTATTATTGTTTACATCTGGCACTTTGGTCTCTGTCTCTCTTCTCTGGCTTGATCTGACAACTGGACTTTCTGAAAACCAGAAGAGATTATATTGCAAAGTAAAATTTAAATAAAGACAAAATCTGTAGGATGCTAACCTAAACACTAATGTGTCATCTTGATAAGATCTTCAGAAAAACAAAACAAAACTGAATTAGAATCCAATATTGTCCTTAACAATGAATATTTGACGAACAATATGAATAAAGAAATATGTAGTACATGCACTATTATTTACCTGTATGCTTTTTGTCCTTCTCAGCCTGGTTTTGATTGTAAAGGCAGTGTTTGGAGAATGGATTCTTTGGATTTCCAGTCTGTATGGAAGTTCAAGCGAATGTTATGTAATTTTAATTTGAACCAGTGTAGCAAAAGACAAAAACGGCTTGGAAACATGAACATGGAATTATAATGCCTGAAAGCTTTGACTGACATCTTGACACCTAAAACACTACATAGTTCACAATGAAAGAATTCAATAAAAACATTTCCTATGTGGACTGGGTGTCAGAGTCATCTAAAATCCTATAATAACATCAACAATACACTGAATGATGTATGACAAAAAAAAAGAATGTGGTAAATACTTTCAAAAATACTATCAAAACTGAAACACAAGGTAGGAAGTAAATTGATAACTGTACAACCTTACACACGCACAATGTGTGTGCTCATTCGTAAAATGGATGTATCTTGAATAAATTTTACATCGATGTTCACACTAGGCGAAGCTAAAGTCTTTCAACATGCTACATATTAACTGCCTCACGGAGTCCCCACAAATACCTTTTAACTGACACTTGAGTGTGCTTGGGAGTAAAATGGATGTATCCTGAATAGATTTCTCCTTGATGTCAATACAATACAAATACTAACCACTGCTATAACTTTTATTACATGAATATAGCTCATAGTTACACAGTAATGACTAATTATGGGTAACAACATGTAGTGGTCAAGTATGGGCAAAGGAAACCAATCTGTATCTACACACTCATGTGAAAACCAGTTTTGATCTCTGGTCATATTAACTGTCTCATGGCAAGCTAAAGATTCTTCCCACTTCACGGGCAAAAACTGTAAATCACTCTCATTAAATGTGCTTTATATCAAACACCTGACGGGGTCCCCACAAATACCTCTCACCTGACATGTGACAGTGTGCTTGCTAGCAAATCAGTAAGAAACTGGCCCATCCCCCACCCATCAGGAACAGTTGCCAAAGTCCCCTCAAATACCTCGAACCTGACATCTGAGAGCGTGCTTAACAGCAACTTTAAGACGATAACTGACCTACTGCCCCTTTCAAGCACAAACAGTTTGACATTTAATAAACCAGGTAAGCCTTAAACTAACAAGTGGTACCTTGTTTGGTGAGGGTGGGCAGTCCAGTGCTTCCTCCTCAGTGTCGATGACAAGCTTAGCTTCAGAGGTTCCAGCCAAAGTTTCCTGTTCCAGTCTGAGGAAAAATTTCAACATTAACATCAGTACTTTAATCCCCATAAAATTTATGTTAAGCTAAAGAATTATGTGCAATATGAAAACAATATAGAATGCAAAAGGATTCACTGAGTACATGGACAAAAAAGGCTAAATTAATGTCTACAACCATGCATCATATTAACTGCCTCACGGAGTCCCCACAAATACCTTTTAACTGACACTTGAGTGTGCTTGGGAGTAAAATGGATGTATCCTGAATAGATTTCTCCTTGATGTCAATACAATACAAATACGAACCACTGCTATAACTTTTATCACATGAATATAGCTCATAGTTACACAGTAATGACTAATTATGGGTAACAACATGTAGTGGTCAAGTATGGGCAAAGGAAACCAATCTGTATCTACACGCTCATGTGAAAACCAGTTTTGATCTCTGGTCATATTAACTGTCTCATGGCAAGCTAAAGATTCTTCCCACTTCACGGGCACAAACTGTAAATCACTCTCATTAAATGTGCTTTATATCAAACACCTCACGGGGTCCCCACAAATACCTCTCACCTGACATGTGACAGTGTGCTTGCTAGCAAATCAGTAAGAAACTGGCCCATCCCCCACCCATCAGGAACAGTTGCCAAAGTCCCCTCAAATACCTCGAACCTGACATCTGAGAGTGTGCTTAACAGCAACTTTAAGACTATAACTGACCTACTGCCCCTTTCAAGCACAAACAGTTTGACATTTAATAAACCAGGTAAGCCTTAAACTAACAAGTGGTACCTTGTTTGGTGAGGGTGGGCAGTCCAGTGCTTCCTCCTCAGTGTCGATGACAAGCTTAGCTTCAGAGGTTCCAGCCAAAGTTTCCTGTTCCAGTCTGAGGAAAAATTTCAACATTAACATCAGTACTTTAATCCCCATAAAATTTATGTTAAGCTAAAGAATTATGTGCAATATGAAAACAATATAGAATGCAAAAGGATTCTCTGAGTACATGGACAAAAAAGGCTAAATTAATGTCTACAACCATGCATCATATTAACTGCCTCACGGAGTCCCCACAAATACCTTTTAACTGACACTTGAGTGTGCTTGGGAGTAAAATGGATGTATCCTGAATAGATTTCTCCTTGATGTCAATACAATACAAATACGAACCACTGCTATAACTTTTATCACATGAATATAGCTCATAGTTACACAGTAATGACTAATTATGGGTAACAACATGTAGTGGTCAAGTATGGGCAAAGGAAACCAATCTGTATCTACACGCTCATGTGAAAACCAGTTTTGATCTCTGGTCATATTAACTGTCTCATGGCAAGCTAAAGATTCTTCCCACTTCACGGGCACAAACTGTAAATCACTCTCATTAAATGTCCTTTATATCAAACACCTGACGGGGTCCCCACAAATACCTCTCACCTGACATGTGACAGTGTGCTTGCTAGCAAATCAGTAAGAAACTGGCCCATCCCCCACCCACCAGGAACAGTTGCCAAAGTCCCCTCAAATACCTCGAACCTGACATCTGAGAGTGTGCTTAACAGCAACTTTAAGACTATAACTGACCTACTGCCCCTTTCAAGCACAAACAGTTTGACATTTAATAAACCAGGTAAGCCTTAAACTAACAAGTGGTACCTTGTTTGGTGAGGGTGGGCAGTCCAGTGCTTCCTCCTCAGTGTCGATGACAAGCTTAGCTTCAGAGGTTCCAGCCATAGTTTCCTGTTCCAGTCTGAGGAAAAATTTCAACATTAACATCAGTACTTTAATCCCCATAAAATTTATGTTAAGCTAAAGAATTATGTGCAATATGAAAACAATATAGAATGCAAAAGGATTCTCTGAGTACATGGACAAAAAAGGCTAAATTAATGTCTACAACCATGCATCATATTAACTGCCTCACGGAGTCCCCACAAATACCTTTTAACTGACACTTGAGTGTGCTTGGGAGTAAAATGGATGTATCCTGAATAGATTTCTCCTTGATGTCAATACAATACAAATCCTAACCACTGCTATAACTTTTATTACATGAATATAGCTCACAGTTACACAGTAATGACTAATTATGGGTAACAACATGTAGTGGTCAAGTATGGGCAAAGGAAACCAATCTGTATCTACACGCTCATGTGAAAACCAGTTTTGATCTCTGGTCATATTAACTGTCTCATGGCAAGCTAAAGATTCTTCCCACTTCACGGGCAAAAACTGTAAATCACTCTCATTAAATGTGCTTTATATCAAACACCTGACGGGGTCCCCACAAATACCTCTCACCTGACATGTGACAGTGTGCTTGCTAGCAAATCAGTAAGAAACTGGCCCATCCCCCACCCATCAGGAACAGTTGCCAAAATCCCCTCAAATACCTCGAACCTGACATCTGAGAGTGTGCTTAACAGCAACTTTAAGACTATAACTGACCTACTGCCCCTTTCAAGCACAAACAGTTTGACATTTAACAAACCAGGTAAGCCTTAAACTAACAAGTGGTACCTTGTTTGGTGAGGGTGGGCAGTCCAGTGCTTCCTCCTCAGTGTCGATGACAAGCTTAGCTTCAGAGGTTCCAGCCAAAGTTTCCTGTTCCAGTCTGAGGAAAAATTTCAACATTAACGTCAGTACTTTAATCCCCATAAAATTTATGTTAAGCTAAAGAATTATGTGCAATATGAAAACAATATAGAATGCAAAAGGATTCTCTGAGTACATGGACAAAAAAGGCTAAATTAATGTCTACAACCATGCATCATATTAACTGCCTCACGGAGTCCCCACAAATACCTTTTAACTGACACTTGAGTGTGCTTGGGAGTAAAATGGATGTATCCTGAATAGATTTCTCCTTGATGTCAATACAATACAAATCCTAACCACTGCTATAACTTTTATTACATGAATATAGCTCACAGTTACACAGTAATGACTAATTATGGGTAACAACATGTAGTGGTCAAGTATGGGCAAAGGAAACCAATCTGTATCTACACGCTCATGTGAAAACCAGTTTTGATCTCTGGTCATATTAACTGTCTCATGGCAAGCTAAAGATTCTTCCCACTTCACGGGCAAAAACTGTAAATCACTCTCATTAAATGTGCTTTATATCAAACACCTGACGGGGTCCCCACAAATACCTCTCACCTGACATGTGACAGTGTGCTTGCTAGCAAATCAGTAAGAAACTGGCCCATCCCCCACCCATCAGGAACAGTTGCCAAAGTCCCCTCAAATACCTCGAACCTGACATCTGAGAGTGTGCTTAACAGCAACTTTAAGACTATAACTGACCTACTGCCCCTTTCAAGCACAAACAGTTTGACATTTAATAAACCAGGTAAGCCTTAAACTAACAAGTGGTACCTTGTTTGGTGAGGGTGGGCAGTCCAGTGCTTCCTCCTCAGTGTCGATGACAAGCTTAGCTTCAGAGGTTCCAGCCAAAGTTTCCTGTTCCAGTCTGAGGAAAAATTTCAACATTAACATCAGTACTTTAATCCCCATAAAATTTATGTTAAGCTAAAAAATTATGTGCAATATGAAAACAATATAGAATGCAAAAGAACTCTCTGAGTCCATGGACAAAAAAGGCTAAATTAATGTCTATAACCATGCATCATATTAACTGCCTCACGGACTCCCCACAAATACCTTTTAACTGACACTTGAGTGTGCTTGGGAGTAAAATGGATGTATCCTGAATAGATTTCTCCTTGATGTCAATACAATACAAATACGAACCACTGCTATAACTTTTATTACATGAATATAGCTCACAGTTACACAGTAATGACTAATTATGGGTAACAACATGTAGTGGTCAAGTATGGGCAAAGGAAACCAATCTGTATCTACACGCTCATGTGAAAACCAGTTTTGATCTCTGGTCATATTAACTGTCTCATGGCAAGCTAAAGATTCTTCCCACTTCACGGGCACAAACTGTAAATCACTCTCATTAAATGTGCTTTATATCAAACACCTGACGGGGTCCCCACAAATACCTCTCACCTGACATGTGACAGTGTGCTTGCTAGCAAATCAGTAAGAAACTGGCCCATCCCCCACCCATCAGGAACAGTTGCCAAAGTCCCCTCAAATACCTCGAACCTGACATCTGAGAGTGTGCTTAACAGCAACTTTAAGACTATAACTGACCTACTGCCCCTTTCAAGCACAAACAGTTTGACATTTAATAAACCAGGTAAGCCTTAAACTAACAAGTGGTACCTTGTTTGGTGAGGGTGGGCAGTCCAGTGCTTCCTCCTCAGTGTCGATGACAAGCTTAGCTTCAGAGGTTCCAGCCAAAGTTTCCTGTTCCAGTCTGAGGAAAAATTTCAACATTAACATCAGTACTTTAATCCCCATAAAATTTATGTTAAGCTAAAAAATTATGTGCAATATGAAAACAATATAGAATGCAAAAGGATTCTCTGAGTACATGGACAAAAAAGGCTAAATTAATGTCTACAACCATGCATCATATTAACTGCCTCACGGAGTCCCCACAAATACCTTTTAACTGACACTTGAGTGTGCTTGGGAGTAAAATGGATGTATCTTGAATAGATTTCTCCTTGATGTCAATACAATACAAATCCTAACCACTGCTATAACTTTTATTACATGAATATAGCTCACAGTTACACAGTAATGACTAATTATGGGTAACAACATGTAGTGGTCAAGTATGGGCAAAGGAAACCAATCTGTATCTACACACTCATGTGAAAACCAGTTTTGATCTCTGGTCATATTAACTGTCTCATGGCAAGCTAAAGATTCTTCCCACTTCACGGGCACAAACTGTAAATCACTCTCATTAAATGTGCTTTATATCAAACACCTGACGGGGTCCCCACAAATGCCTCTCACCTGACATGTGACAGTGTGCTTGCTAGCAAATCAGTAAGAAACTGGCCCATCCCCCACCCATCAGGAACAGTTGCCAAAGTCCCCTCAAATACCTCGAACCTGACATCTGAGAGTGTGCTTAACAGCAACTTTAAGACTATAACTGACCTACTGCCCCTTTCAAGCACAAACAGTTTGACATTTAATAAACCAGGTAAGCCTTAAACTAACAAGTAGTACCTTGTTTGGTGAGGTTGGGCAGTCCAGTGCTTCTTCCTCAGTGTCGATGACAAGCTTAGCTTCAGAGGTTCCAGCCAAAGTTTCCTGTTCCAGTCTGAGGAAAAATTTCAACATTAACGTCAGTACTTTAATCACCATAAAATTTATGTTAAGCTAAAAAATTATGTGCAATATGAAAACAATATAGAATGCAAAAGAACTCTCTGAGTCCATGGACAAAAAAGGCTAAATTAATGTCTACAACCATGCATCATATTAACTGCCTCACGGACTCCCCACAAATACCTTTTAACTGACACTTGAGTGTGCTTGGGAGTAAAATGGATGTATCCTGAATAGATTTCTCCTTGATGTCAATACAATACAAATACGAACCACTGCTATAACTTTTATCACATGAATATAGCTCATAGTTACACAGTAATGACTAATTATGGGTAACAACATGTAGTGGTCAAGTATGGGCAAAGGAAACCAATCTGTATCTACACGCTCATGTGAAAACCAGTTTTGATCTCTGGTCATATTAACTGTCTCATGGCAAGCTAAAGATTCTTCCCACTTCACGGGCACAAACTGTAAATCACTCTCATTAAATGTCCTTTATATCAAACACCTGACGGGGTCCCCACAAATACCTCTCACCTGACATGTGACAGTGTGCTTGCTAGCAAATCAGTAAGAAACTGGCCCATCCCCCACCCACCAGGAACAGTTGCCAAAGTCCCCTCAAATACCTCGAACCTGACATCTGAGAGTGTGCTTAACAGCAACTTTAAGACTATAACTGACCTACTGCCCCTTTCAAGCACAAACAGTTTGACATTTAATAAACCAGGTAAGCCTTAAACTAACAAGTGGTACCTTGTTTGGTGAGGGTGGGCAGTCCAGTGCTTCCTCCTCAGTGTCGATGACAAGCTTAGCTTCAGAGGTTCCAGCCAAAGTTTCCTGTTCCAGTCTGAGGAAAAATTTCAACATTAACATCAGTACTTTAATCCCCATAAAATTTATGTTAAGCTAAAGAATTATGTGCAATATGAAAACAATATAGAATGCAAAAGGATTCTCTGAGTACATGGACAAAAAAGGCTAAATTAATGTCTACAACCATGCATCATATTAACTGCCTCACGGAGTCCCCACAAATACCTTTTAACTGACACTTGAGTGTGCTTGGGAGTAAAATGGATGTATCCTGAATAGATTTCTCCTTGATGTCAATACAATACAAATCCTAACCACTGCTATAACTTTTATTACATGAATATAGCTCACAGTTACACAGTAATGACTAATTATGGGTAACAACATGTAGTGGTCAAGTATGGGCAAAGGAAACCAATCTGTATCTACACGCTCATGTGAAAACCAGTTTTGATCTCTGGTCATATTAACTGTCTCATGGCAAGCTAAAGATTCTTCCCACTTCACGGGCAAAAACTGTAAATCACTCTCATTAAATGTGCTTTATATCAAACACCTGACGGGGTCCCCACAAATACCTCTCACCTGACATGTGACAGTGTGCTTGCTAGCAAATCAGTAAGAAACTGGCCCATCCCCCACCCATCAGGAACAGTTGCCAAAATCCCCTCAAATACCTCGAACCTGACATCTGAGAGTGTGCTTAACAGCAACTTTAAGACTATAACTGACCTACTGCCCCTTTCAAGCACAAACAGTTTGACATTTAACAAACCAGGTAAGCCTTAAACTAACAAGTGGTACCTTGTTTGGTGAGGGTGGGCAGTCCAGTGCTTCCTCCTCAGTGTCGATGACAAGCTTAGCTTCAGAGGTTCCAGCCAAAGTTTCCTGTTCCAGTCTGAGGAAAAATTTCAACATTAACGTCAGTACTTTAATCCCCATAAAATTTATGTTAAGCTAAAGAATTATGTGCAATATGAAAACAATATAGAATGCAAAAGGATTCTCTGAGTACATGGACAAAAAAGGCTAAATTAATGTCTACAACCATGCATCATATTAACTGCCTCACGGAGTCCCCACAAATACCTTTTAACTGACACTTGAGTGTGCTTGGGAGTAAAATGGATGTATCCTGAATAGATTTCTCCTTGATGTCAATACAATACAAATCCTAACCACTGCTATAACTTTTATTACATGAATATAGCTCACAGTTACACAGTAATGACTAATTATGGGTAACAACATGTAGTGGTCAAGTATGGGCAAAGGAAACCAATCTGTATCTACACGCTCATGTGAAAACCAGTTTTGATCTCTGGTCATATTAACTGTCTCATGGCAAGCTAAAGATTCTTCCCACTTCACGGGCAAAAACTGTAAATCACTCTCATTAAATGTGCTTTATATCAAACACCTGACGGGGTCCCCACAAATACCTCTCACCTGACATGTGACAGTGTGCTTGCTAGCAAATCAGTAAGAAACTGGCCCATCCCCCACCCATCAGGAACAGTTGCCAAAGTCCCCTCAAATACCTCGAACCTGACATCTGAGAGTGTGCTTAACAGCAACTTTAAGACTATAACTGACCTACTGCCCCTTTCAAGCACAAACAGTTTGACATTTAATAAACCAGGTAAGCCTTAAACTAACAAGTGGTACCTTGTTTGGTGAGGGTGGGCAGTCCAGTGCTTCCTCCTCAGTGTCGATGACAAGCTTAGCTTCAGAGGTTCCAGCCAAAGTTTCCTGTTCCAGTCTGAGGAAAAATTTCAACATTAACATCAGTACTTTAATCCCCATAAAATTTATGTTAAGCTAAAAAATTATGTGCAATATGAAAACAATATAGAATGCAAAAGAACTCTCTGAGTCCATGGACAAAAAAGGCTAAATTAATGTCTATAACCATGCATCATATTAACTGCCTCACGGACTCCCCACAAATACCTTTTAACTGACACTTGAGTGTGCTTGGGAGTAAAATGGATGTATCCTGAATAGATTTCTCCTTGATGTCAATACAATACAAATACGAACCACTGCTATAACTTTTATTACATGAATATAGCTCACAGTTACACAGTAATGACTAATTATGGGTAACAACATGTAGTGGTCAAGTATGGGCAAAGGAAACCAATCTGTATCTACACGCTCATGTGAAAACCAGTTTTGATCTCTGGTCATATTAACTGTCTCATGGCAAGCTAAAGATTCTTCCCACTTCACGGGCAAAAACTGTAAATCACTCTCATTAAATGTGCTTTATATCAAACACCTGACGGGGTCCCCACAAATACCTCTCACCTGACATGTGACAGTGTGCTTGCTAGCAAATCAGTAAGAAACTGGCCCATCCCCCACCCATCAGGAACAGTTGCCAAAGTCCCCTCAAATACCTCGAACCTGACATCTGAGAGTGTGCTTAACAGCAACTTTAAGACGATAACTGACCTACTGCCCCTTTCAAGCACAAACAGTTTGACATTTAATAAACCAGGTAAGCCTTAAACTAACAAGTGGTACCTTGTTTGGTGAGGGTGGGCAGTCCAGTGCTTCCTCCTCAGTGTCGATGACAAGCTTAGCTTCAGAGGTTCCAGCCAAAGTTTCCTGTTCCAGTCTGAGGAAAAATTTCAACATTAACATCAGTACTTTAATCCCCATAAAATTTATGTTAAGCTAAAAAATTATGTGCAATATGAAAACAATATAGAATGCAAAAGGATTCTCTGAGTACATGGACAAAAAAGGCTAAATTAATGTCTACAACCATGCATCATATTAACTGCCTCACGGAGTCCCCACAAATACCTTTTAACTGACACTTGAGTGTGCTTGGGAGTAAAATGGATGTATCTTGAATAGATTTCTCCTTGATGTCAATACAATACAAATCCTAACCACTGCTATAACTTTTATTACATGAATATAGCTCACAGTTACACAGTAATGACTAATTATGGGTAACAACATGTAGTGGTCAAGTATGGGCAAAGGAAACCAATCTGTATCTACACACTCATGTGAAAACCAGTTTTGATCTCTGGTCATATTAACTGTCTCATGGCAAGCTAAAGATTCTTCCCACTTCACGGGCACAAACTGTAAATCACTCTCATTAAATGTGCTTTATATCAAACACCTGACGGGGTCCCCACAAATGCCTCTCACCTGACATGTGACAGTGTGCTTGCTAGCAAATCAGTAAGAAACTGGCCCATCCCCCACCCATCAGGAACAGTTGCCAAAGTCCCCTCAAATACCTCGAACCTGACATCTGAGAGTGTGCTTAACAGCAACTTTAAGACTATAACTGACCTACTGCCCCTTTCAAGCACAAACAGTTTGACATTTAATAAACCAGGTAAGCCTTAAACTAACAAGTAGTACCTTGTTTGGTGAGGTTGGGCAGTCCAGTGCTTCTTCCTCAGTGTCGATGACAAGCTTAGCTTCAGAGGTTCCAGCCAAAGTTTCCTGTTCCAGTCTGAGGAAAAATTTCAACATTAACGTCAGTACTTTAATCACCATAAAATTTATGTTAAGCTAAAAAATTATGTGCAATATGAAAACAATATAGAATGCAAAAGAACTCTCTGAGTCCATGGACAAAAAAGGCTAAATTAATGTCTACAACCATGCATCATATTAACTGCCTCACGGACTCCCCACAAATACCTTTTAACTGACACTTGAGTGTGCTTGGGAGTAAAATGGATGTATCCTGAATAGATTTCTCCTTGATGTCAATACAATACAAATACGAACCACTGCTATAACTTTTATTACATGAATATAGCTCACAGTTACACAGTAATGACTAATTATGGGTAACAACATGTAGTGGTCAAGTATGGGCAAAGGAAACCAATCTGTATCTACACGCTCATGTGAAAACCAGTTTTGATCTCTGGTCATATTAACTGTCTCATGGCAAGCTAAAGATTCTTCCCACTTCACGGGCAAAAACTGTAAATCACTCTCATTAAATGTGCTTTATATCAAACACCTGACGGGGTCCCCACAAATACCTCTCACCTGACATGTGACAGTGTGCTTGCTAGCAAATCAGTAAGAAACTGGCCCATCCCCCACCCATCAGGAACAGTTGCCAAAGTCCCCTCAAATACCTCGAACCTGACATCTGAGAGTGTGCTTAACAGCAACTTTAAGACTATAACTGACCTACTGCCCCTTTCAAGCACAAACAGTTTGACATTTAATAAACCAGGTAAGCCTTAAACTAACAAGTGGTACCTTGTTTGGTGAGGGTGGGCAGTCCAGTGCTTCCTCCTCAGTGTCGATGACAAGCTTAGCTTCAGAGGTTCCAGCCAAAGTTTCCTGTTCCAGTCTGAGGAAAAATTTCAACATTAACATCAGTACTTTAATCCCCATAAAATTTATGTTAAGCTAAAGAATTATGTGCAATATGAAAACAATATAGAATGCAAAAGGATTCTCTGAGTACATGGACAAAAAAGGCTAAATTAATGTCTACAACCATGCATCATATTAACTGCCTCACGGAGTCCCCACAAATACCTTTTAACTGACACTTGAGTGTGCTTGGGAGTAAAATGGATGTATCCTGAATAGATTTCTCCTTGATGTCAATACAATACAAATCCTAACCACTGCTATAACTTTTATTACATGAATATAGCTCACAGTTACACAGTAATGACTAATTATGGGTAACAACATGTAGTGGTCAAGTATGGGCAAAGGAAACCAATCTGTATCTACACACTCATGTGAAAACCAGTTTTGATCTCTGGTCATATTAACTGTCTCATGGCAAGCTAAAGATTCTTCCCACTTCACGGGCACAAACTGTAAATCACTCTCATTAAATGTGCTTTATATCAAACACCTGACGGGGTCCCCACAAATGCCTCTCACCTGACATGTGACAGTGTGCTTGCTAGCAAATCAGTAAGAAACTGGCCCATCCCCCACCCATCAGGAACAGTTGCCAAAGTCCCCTCAAATACCTCGAACCTGACATCTGAGAGTGTGCTTAACAGCAACTTTAAGACTATAACTGACCTACTGCCCCTTTCAAGCACAAACAGTTTGACATTTAATAAACCAGGTAAGCCTTAAACTAACAAGTAGTACCTTGTTTGGTGAGGTTGGGCAGTCCAGTGCTTCTTCCTCAGTGTCGATGACAAGCTTAGCTTCAGAGGTTCCAGCCAAAGTTTCCTGTTCCAGTCTGAGGAAAAATTTCAACATTAACGTCAGTACTTTAATCACCATAAAATTTATGTTAAGCTAAAAAATTATGTGCAATATGAAAACAATATAGAATGCAAAAGAACTCTCTGAGTCCATGGACAAAAAAGGCTAAATTAATGTCTACAACCATGCATCATATTAACTGCCTCACGGACTCCCCACAAATACCTTTTAACTGACACTTGAGTGTGCTTGGGAGTAAAATGGATGTATCCTGAATAGATTTCTCCTTGATGTCAATACAATACAAATACGAACCACTGCTATAACTTTTATCACATGAATATAGCTCATAGTTACACAGTAATGACTAATTATGGGTAACAACATGTAGTGGTCAAGTATGGGCAAAGGAAACCAATCTGTATCTACACGCTCATGTGAAAACCAGTTTTGATCTCTGGTCATATTAACTGTCTCATGGCAAGCTAAAGATTCTTCCCACTTCACGGGCACAAACTGTAAATCACTCTCATTAAATGTGCTTTATATCAAACACCTGACGGGGTCCCCACAAATACCTCTCACCTGACATGTGACAGTGTGCTTGCTAGCAAATCAGTAAGAAACTGGCCCATCCCCCACCCATCAGGAACAGTTGCCAAAGTCCCCTCAAATACCTCGAACCTGACATCTGAGAGTGTGCTTAACAGCAACTTTAAGACGATAACTGACCTACTGCCCCTTTCAAGCACAAACAGTTTGACATTTAATAAACCAGGTAAGCCTTAAACTAACAAGTGGTACCTTGTTTGGTGAGGGTGGGCAGTCCAGTGCTTCCTCCTCAGTGTCGATGACAAGCTTAGCTTCAGAGGTTCCAGCCAAAGTTTCCTGTTCCAGTCTGAGGAAAAATTTCAACATTAACATCAGTACTTTAATCCCCATAAAATTTATGTTAAGCTAAAAAATTATGTGCAATATGAAAACAATATAGAATGCAACAGAACTCTCTGAGTCCATGGACAAAAAAGGCTAAATTAATGTCTATAACCATGCATCATATTAACTGCCTCACGGACTCCCCACAAATACCTTTTAACTGACACTTGAGTGTGCTTGGGAGTAAAATGGATGTATCCTGAATAGATTTCTCCTTGATGTCAATACAATACAAATACGAACCACTGCTATAACTTTTATTACATGAATATAGCTCACAGTTACACAGTAATGACTAATTATGGGTAACAACATGTAGTGGTCAAGTATGGGCAAAGGAAACCAATCTGTATCTACACGCTCATGTGAAAACCAGTTTTGATCTCTGGTCATATTAACTGTCTCATGGCAAGCTAAAGATTCTTCCCACTTCACGGGCAAAAACTGTAAATCACTCTCATTAAATGTGCTTTATATCAAACACCTGACGGGGTCCCCACAAATACCTCTCACCTGACATGTGACAGTGTGCTTGCTAGCAAATCAGTAAGAAACTGGCCCATCCCCCACCCATCAGGAACAGTTGCCAAAGTCCCCTCAAATACCTCGAACCTGACATCTGAGAGTGTGCTTAACAGCAACTTTAAGACGATAACTGACCTACTGCCCCTTTCAAGCACAAACAGTTTGACATTTAATAAACCAGGTAAGCCTTAAACTAACAAGTGGTACCTTGTTTGGTGAGGGTGGGCAGTCCAGTGCTTCCTCCTCAGTGTCGATGACAAGCTTAGCTTCAGAGGTTCCAGCCAAAGTTTCCTGTTCCAGTCTGAGGAAAAATTTCAACATTAACATCAGTACTTTAATCCCCATAAAATTTATGTTAAGCTAAAGAATTATGTGCAATATGAAAACAATATAGAATGCAAAAGGATTCTCTGAGTACATGGACAAAAAAGGCTAAATTAATGTCTACAACCATGCATCATATTAACTGCCTCACGGAGTCCCCACAAATACCTTTTAACTGACACTTGAGTGTGCTTGGGAGTAAAATGGATGTATCCTGAATAGATTTCTCCTTGATGTCAATACAATACAAATCCTAACCACTGCTATAACTTTTATTACATGAATATAGCTCACAGTTACACAGTAATGACTAATTATGGGTAACAACATGTAGTGGTCAAGTATGGGCAAAGGAAACCAATCTGTATCTACACACTCATGTGAAAACCAGTTTTGATCTCTGGTCATATTAACTGTCTCATGGCAAGCTAAAGATTCTTCCCACTTCACGGGCACAAACTGTAAATCACTCTCATTAAATGTGCTTTATATCAAACACCTGACGGGGTCCCCACAAATGCCTCTCACCTGACATGTGACAGTGTGCTTGCTAGCAAATCAGTAAGAAACTGGCCCATCCCCCACCCATCAGGAACAGTTGCCAAAGTCCCCTCAAATACCTCGAACCTGACATCTGAGAGTGTGCTTAACAGCAACTTTAAGACTATAACTGACCTACTGCCCCTTTCAAGCACAAACAGTTTGACATTTAATAAACCAGGTAAGCCTTAAACTAACAAGTAGTACCTTGTTTGGTGAGGTTGGGCAGTCCAGTGCTTCTTCCTCAGTGTCGATGACAAGCTTAGCTTCAGAGGTTCCAGCCAAAGTTTCCTGTTCCAGTCTGAGGAAAAATTTCAACATTAACGTCAGTACTTTAATCACCATAAAATTTATGTTAAGCTAAAAAATTATGTGCAATATGAAAACAATATAGAATGCAAAAGAACTCTCTGAGTCCATGGACAAAAAAGGCTAAATTAATGTCTACAACCATGCATCATATTAACTGCCTCACGGACTCCCCACAAATACCTTTTAACTGACACTTGAGTGTGCTTGGGAGTAAAATGGATGTATCCTGAATAGATTTCTCCTTGATGTCAATACAATACAAATACGAACCACTGCTATAACTTTTATCACATGAATATAGCTCATAGTTACACAGTAATGACTAATTATGGGTAACAACATGTAGTGGTCAAGTATGGGCAAAGGAAACCAATCTGTATCTACACGCTCATGTGAAAACCAGTTTTGATCTCTGGTCACAATAACTGTCTCATGGCAAGCTAAAGATTCTTCCCACTTCACGGGCAAAAACTGTAAATCACTCTCATTAAATGTGCTTTATATCAAACACCTGACGGGGTCCCCACAAATACCTCTCACCTGACATGTGACAGTGTGCTTGCTAGCAAATCAGTAAGAAACTGGCCCATCCCCCACCCATCAGGAACAGTTGCCAAAGTCCCCTCAAATACCTCGAACCTGACATCTGAGAGTGTGCTTAACAGCAACTTTAAGACTATAACTGACCTACTGCCCCTTTAAAGCACAAACAGTTTGACATTTAATAAACCAGGTAAGCCTTAAACTAACAAGTGGTACCTTGTTTGGTGAGGGTGGGCAGTCCAGTGCTTCCTCCTCAGTGTCGATGACAAGCTTAGCTTCAGAGGTTCCAGCCAAAGTTTCCTGTTCCAGTCTGAGGAAAAATTTCAACATTAACATCAGCACTTTAATCCCCATAAAATTTATGTTAAGCTAAAGAATTATGTGCAATATGAAAACAATATAGAATGCAAAAGGATTCCCTTCCCTTCTTTTCCATTCAGGGGTCGCCACAGCGAATCAATTGCCTCCATCTAGCCCTGTCCTTTGCATCCTCTTCTGTCACACCAACTACTTTCATGTCCTCTTTCACTACATCCATAAACCTCCTCTTTGGTCTTCCTCTAGGCCTCCTGCCTGGCAGTTCAAAACTCAGCATCCCTCTACCAATTTATTCACTATCTCTCCTCTGGACATGTCCAAACCATCTCAGTCTGGCCTCTCTGACTTTATCTCCAAAACCTGTAACTTGTGCTTTCCCTCTGATGTACTCATTCCTGATCCTATCCTTCCTGGTCACTCCCAAAGAGAACCTCAGCATCTTCATCTCTGCTACCTCCAGGTCTGTCTCCTGTCTTTTCCTCAGTGACACTGTCTCTAGACCAAACAACATCGCTGGTCTCACCACAGTTTTGTACACCTTTCCTTTCATTTTAGCTGAAACTCTTATCACACATCACATCTGACACTTTTCTCCACCCATTCCATCCTGCCTGTACATGCTTCTTCACCTCTTTTCCACACTCTCCATTGCTCTGGACTGTTGACCCTAAGTACTTAAATTTCTCCACCTTCTTGATCTCTTTTCCCTGTAACCTCACTCTTCCACTTGGGTCCCTCTCATTCACACACATGTACTCTGTCTTACTGTGGCTAACCTTCATTCCTCTCCTTTCCAGGACAAACCTCCACCTCTCTAGCTTCTCCTCCACCACTTCCCTGCTCTCACTGCAGATCACAATGTCATCTGCAAACATCATAGTCCATGGAGATTCCTGTCTAACCTTGTCTGTCAGCCTGTCCATCACCATCGCGAACAAGAAGGGACTCAGAGCTGATCCCTGATGCAGTCCCACCTCCACCTTGAACTCCTCTGTCACACCTACAGCACACGTCACCACTGTCTTACAGTCCTCATACATGTCCTGCACCGCTCTAACATACTTCTCTGCCACTCCAGACGTCTTCATACAATACCACAATTTCTCTCTGGGCACCCTGTCATAAGCTTTCTCCAGATCAACAAAAACACAATGCAACTCCGTCTGGCCTTCTCTGTACTTCTCTATCAACATCCTCAAAGCAAATACTGCATCTGTAGTACTTGTTTTTGGCATGAAACCATACTGCTGCTAACAAATGTTCACTTCTGCCCTTAGTCTAGCTTCCACTACTCTTTCCCATAGCTTCATTGTATGGCTCATCAGCTTTATTCCTCTGTAGTTGCCACAACTCTGCACATCTCCCCTTGTTCTTAAAAATGGGCACCAGCACACTTCTCCTCCACTCCTCAGGCATCTTCTCAATATCTAAGATCCTGTTGAACAACCCAGTCAGAAACTCTACTGCCACCTCTCCTAGACACTTCCAAACCTCTACAGGTATATCATCAGGACCGACTGCCTTTCCACTCATCATCCTCTTCAATGCCCTCCTCACTTCATCCTGACTTTGCTACTTCCTGGTTCACAACAGTCACCTATTCTAGTCTTTGTTCTCTCTCATTTTCCACATTCATCAACTCTTCAAAGTACTCTTTCCATCTTCCCATCACACTGCTGGCACCTGTCAATAGACTTCCATCCCCATACTTAATCACCCTAACCTGCTGCACGTCCCTCCCATCTCTATCTCTCTGTCTTGCCAGCCTGTATAGATCAGTCTCTCCCTACTTACTGTCCAACCTAGCATACAAGTCATCATAAGCTTCTTGTTTGGCCTTTGCTACCTCTATCTTCACCTTGCGCTGCATCTCCCTGTACTCCTGTCTACTCTCCTCAGTCCTCTCAGTGTCCCACTTCTTCTTTGCTAACCTCTTTCTCTGTATACACTCGTGTACCTCCTCATTCCACCACCAAGTCTCCTTATCTACTTTCCTTCCAGATGACACACCAAATACTCTCATACCCGTCTCCCTGATCACATTAGCTGTAGTTGTCCAGTCATCTGGAAGCACCTCCCGACCACCCAGAGCCTGTCTTAACTCCTTCCTAAAAGTCATGCAACACTCTTCCTATTTTAGCTTCCACCATTTTGTCTTCTGCTCTGCCTTTGCCCTCTTCATCTTCCTCACCACCAGAGTCATCCTACACACCACCATCCTATGCTGTTTGGCTACACTCTCACCTACCACTACTTTACAGTCACTGATCTCCTTCAGGTTACACCGTCTACACAAGATGTAGTCCACCTGTGTGCTCCTACCTCCACTCTTATAGGTCACCCTATGTTCCTGCCTCTTCTGGAAGAAAATATTCACTACAGCCGTTTCCATCCTTTTTGCAAAGTCACTTAACTTAATGGGATATACCACAAAAATAATAACATCACACAAGCAAATTATTGTTGACAAAAATCCATTCATTACAAGGTCTGATATATTTTTAACAGTTAAAATGGGAGGTACTGAAGGGCGCTATTTGGCTGTGTTCAGACTGCAGGCAAATCAGATACCAATCAGATTTCCTTCCATACCCGATTTCTGGGCTGACAGTTTTTAGCAAGTGTCCAAATGCAATCTTGCTCTGCTCAGACTGGGCCACATTATTGGCCGATCTGACAGGTTGCTGTAGCAGCAAGTTGGGGCGGAGGCATTGTTCAGTGCGTGTAATGTGTGCGGTCATATAAGTGCAACGACGGCAACAATGATGACAAGCATGGACGTTGTTTACCTTAGTGTATTGGCAGTGCCACTGTCTAGTAGAGATGGAGAAAATCTCTGACACACGAGACATTGTCAACTTCTTTTTGCATTTTTTACTGCTCTGTAATGCGTCGCTCTTCCTTCTAGTGCATTGCTCTTGCGTCACGTACAGTGGCGTAATGGACTGCCATATCCGATCATTATGTTTGGAGCTCTTCAGATTGAGATGCATCTGTCCATGTCCAATACAAAACTACCTCCCGAATGCGGTTTCAATCTGTCCCGCAAAAATCAAATTTCATGTGGTATGGGACGGTTCAGACTACAAAAAAGACTTCCGATATCAATCTGGATGGGCTAAAAATCAGATATTGAGGACTGGTCTGTTGCAGATCACATGATGAACATTGCTTATTAACACGTCCTGTTAGCAGCTAACAGTTAACATTATACTAGCCAGTAGTCAAATCCATGCACAACTTACCACAATCACATTGATCCCAGCCGTAAACTCTTTAGTATTGGTAAAATAAAGAAACGTCATGACTCACTGCCGGAACATATGGCTTTGTGTGTCTGGAGTTTGACTCCGTACACATTTAATCACACATTGAACCCTTAACTGCTTCTGGGGCGCGCGACAAATACATCACGAATATCTGTAGTCTCTAAGGTGCTTGTCGTCACGTTATTAATAGTGCCGTAATAGTCGCGTTACGTGCACAAAAGTAATCCCATTCTTATATTTGTCCTTCACAATAACAAGGAAGCATGATCTTTACGATTGCAGCTTCGTAACAAACCACAAATAAAACCGATTAAGACTCAAACATCTCTATTCAGATGTCAAACCATAAATACAAATATAATAATGCCAATACTATTGCCACATCCGGTTACCGGCGAACATAGGAAACATTATCCTAACCAACTCGAGTCAAACAAAATCGCATCAATCTCAGCTGTAAGCCCGTTTCATCATAAAGCATCAGTAAAATATGAAACGTTATAATTCACCGTTAGAAGATACATCAGGCCTCTTGCATATAACTTTCCTGTGTTAGTGTGTTTGGGGTATAAATCTGTACACCTTTGACTTCGCATTACTATCTCAGTCCATTCTTCTGTGCACAATAAATCGTTTATAAATACCGCCAGGCTCCAGGGTAGTGTTCCCAAACGATCTCCTTATTTACACGATTAAAATAAAAGCTGAATGATGACGCTCTCGCCTCGTGGACAGGCTTCTGGCCTACCTGTCACCGCGTCCGTAATAGTTCCTCAACAGTCACGTTTTCATGTCATAAAGTAATCCAACACTCAGAATCGTCTCTCAAAAAATGTAGCCGCAAGAGGGCACAAGCCAGTGTCTTATTGTGCCGGTCCCAAGCCCGGATAAATACAGAGGGTTGCGTCAGGAAGGGCATCCGGCGTAAAACTTTTGCCAAATCAAAGATGCGAATCAAACATATGACTTCCATACCGGATCGGTCGAGGCCCGGGTTAACAACGACCGCCATCGGCGCTGTTGACCTACAGGGCACCGGTGGAAATTGGATTACTGTTGGTCGAAGAAGGAGAGGAGGAAAGTGCGTTCGCACGAAGAAAGAGAAGAGGAGCGCCAAGAGTATAGGACTAAGAGTAGGGACGTTGAATGTTGGAACTATGACAGGAAAAGGTAGAGAGTTGGTCGACATGATGCAGAGGAGGAAGGTAGACATACTGTGTGTCCAGGAGACCAGGTGGAAAGGTAGCAAGGCTAGAAGTTTAGGAGCAGGGTTCAAGTTGTTCTATCATGGTGTAGATAGGAAGAGAAATGGAGTAGGAGTTATCTTGAAGGAGGAGTTTGTTAGGAATGTCCTGGAGGTAAAAAGAGTGTCAGATAGAGTGATGAGTCTGAAGCTAGAAATAGAAGGTGTGATGTTCAATGTTGTTAGTGGGTATGCCCCACAGGTAGGATGTGAGCTGGAGGAGAAGGAGAAATTCTGGTTGGACTTTGATGAAGTGATGCAGAGCATACCTAGAAGTGAGAGAGTTGTCATCGGTCCAGACTTCAATGGACATGTTGGTGCAGGTAACAGAGGTGATGAGGAAGTGATGGGCAGGTTTGGTATCCAGGAGAGGAACACAGAAGGACAGATGGTAGTTGACTTTGCAAAAAGGATGGAAATGGCTGTAGTGAATACTTTTTTCCAGAAGAGGCAGGAACATAGGGTGACCTATAAGAGTGGTGGTAGGAGCACACAGGTAGACTACATCTTGTGTAGACGATGTAACCTGAAGGAGATCAGTGACTGCAAAGTAGTGGTAGGCGAGAGTGTAGCCAAACAGCATAGAATGGTGGTGTGTAGGATGACTCTGGTGGTGAGGAAGATGAAGAGGACAAAGACAGAGCAGAAGACGAAATGGTGGAAGCTAAAAAAGCAAGAGTGTTGCATGACCTTTAGGAAGGAGTTAAGACAGGCTCTGGGTGGTCAGGAGGTGCTTCCAGATGACTGGACAACTACAGCTAATGTGATCAGGGAGACAGGTAGGAGAGTATTTGGTGTGTCATCTGGAAGGAAAGTAGATAAGGAGACTTGGTGGTGGAATGAGGAGGTACAGGAGTGTATACAAAGAAAGAGGTTAGCTAAGAAGAAGTGGGACACTGAGAGGACTGAGGAGAGTAGACAGGAGTACAGGGAGATACAGCGTAAGGTGAAGGTAGAGGTAGCAAAGGCCAAACAAGAAGCTTATGATGACTTGTATGCTAGGTTGGACAGTAAGGAGGGAGAGACTGATCTATACAGGCTGGCAAGACAGAGAGATAGAGATGGGAAGGACGTGCAGCAGGTTAGGGTGATTAAGGATAGGGATGGAAGTCTATTGACAGGTGCCAGCAGTGTGATGGGAAGATGGAAAGAGTACTTTGAGGAGTTGATGAACGTGGAAAATGAGAGAGAACAAAGACTAGAAGAGGTGACTGTTGTGGACCAGGATGTAGCAAAGATTAGCCAGGATGAAGTGAGGAGAGCACTGAAGAGGATGAAGAGTGGAAAGGCAGTCGGTCCTGATGATATACCTGTAGAGGTTTGGAAGTGTCTAGGAGAGGTGGCAGTAGAGTTTCTGACTGGGTTGTTCAACAGGATCTTAGATAGTGAGAAGATGCCTGAGGAGTGGAGGAGAAGTGTGCTGGTGCCCATTTTTAAGAACAAGGGAGATGTGCCGAGTTGTGGCAACTACAGAGGAATAAAGCTGATGAGCCATACAATGAAGTTATGGGAAAGAGTAGTGGAAGCTAGACTAAGGGCAGAAGTGAGCATTTGTGAGCAGCAGTATGGTTTCATGCCAAAAAAGAGTACTACAGATGCAGTATTTGCTTTGAGGATGTTGATAGAGAAGTACAGAGAAGGCCAGAGGGAGCTGCATTGTGTTTTTGTAGATCTGGAGAAAGCTTATGACAGGGTGCCCAGAGAGGAACTGTGGTATTGTATGAGGAAGTCTGGAGTGGCAGAGAAGTATGTTAGAGCGGTGCAGGACATGTATGAGGACTGTAAGACAGTGGTGAGGTGTGCTGTAGGTGTGACAGAGGAGTTCAAGGTGGAGGTGGGACTGCATCAGGGATCAGCTCTGAGCCCCTTCTTGTTCGCTATGGTGATGGACAGGCTGACAGACGAGGTTAGACAGGAATCTCCATGGACTATGATGTTTGCAGATGACATTGTGATCTGCAGTGAGAGTAGGGACGAGGTGGAGGAGAAGCTAGAGAGGTGGAGGTTTGCCCTGGAAAGGAGAGGAATGAAGGTTAGCCGCAGTAAGACAGAGTACATGTGTGTGAATGAGAGGGACCCAAGTGGAAGAGTGAGGTTACAGGGAGAAGAGATCAAGAAGGTGGAGGATTTTAAGTACTTGGGGTCAACAGTCCAGAGCAATGGAGAGTGGGGAAAAGAGGTGAAGAAGCGTGTCCAGGCAGGATGGAATGGGTGGAGGAAAGTGTCAGGTGTGATGTGTGATAGAAGAGTTTCAGCTAAAATGAAAGGAAAGGTGTACAAAACTGTGGTGAGACCAGCAATGTTGTTTGGCCTAGAGACAGTGTCACTGAGGAAAAGACAGGAGACAGAGCTGGAGGTAGCAGAGATGAAGATGCTGAGGTTCTCTCTGGGAGTGACCAGGAAGGATAGGATCAGGAATGAGTACATCAGAGGGACAGCACATGTTAGAGGTTTTGGAGATAAAGTCAGAGAGGCCAGACTGAGATGGTTTGGACATGTCCAGAGGAGAGATAGTGAATATATTGGTAGAAGGATGCTGAGTTTTGAACTGCCAGGCAGGAGGCCTAGAGGAAGACCAAAGAGGAGGTTTATGGATGTAGTGAAAGAGGACATGAAGGTAGTTGGTGTGAGAGAAGAGGATGCAAAGGACAGGGTTAGATGGAGGCGGTTGATTCGCTGTGGCGACCCCTGAAGGGAAAAGCCAAAAAGGAAAAGAAGAAGAATCGTCTCTCAAAACAGTAAGGGTTAAATTCTTCTCGAGTGTAACCACAGCAAGCTGTTTTAAAGTCCAACTGCCGAGCCTTCTCCTCTGGGGAAACTCACCTGAAATGTGTTCGAGTGCAGTCACGTAAATTTAGAGACTTTTGCACGTAATGCTAAAAGTCGGTTAATTTCTGATCGGTTTTCACTTATTATCATTTTTCACTATTATTTTCACCAAGGATAGGTATTTTCTCTTTTGTAACATAACATTTTCAGGAAAATAACTCAAATAAACACACAATTTAAATCAATATATTCGACACTATAGTTCACGAAATGATGTCGAATGCACCACTTGGTTTACCGTCACCAGAGCCAAATATGTTTAAAATTTTTCTTTTACTCTGTATAATGTACAGTACACAACCGTGCTTGGGCATGCTGTAGAAAGAGCAGAGGCCAGGCTTTCATGGGGTGAGGGTGGAGGTGGGGGTAGGTTATGGTTAGAGTTGGTGTGTTTAAGGTAGCTTAGTTTAGCTTAGTTTGCTAAGGAATATGGAAAACCAATTACATAATTTTGTACAAATAAAAACCAGCACAACCAGGACAGGACTTGATAACATAAAACACACGCGTTCCCAGGCCAGCTGAGAGACATTGTCCCTCCAGCTAGTGTATTTAAGGTAGCTTAGCTGAGCTTAGCTAAAGAATATGGAGAAAATCAATTATATAATTTTGTACAAATAAATACAAGCACTACCAGGACAGGACTTGATAACATAAAACACACGCATTCCCAGGCAAGCCGATAGACATAGTCCCTCCAGCAAGTGTATTTAAGGTAGCTTAGCTTAGCTAAGGAATATGGAGAAAAACAATTATAGAATTTTGTACAAATAAAAACCAGCACATCAGGACAGGACTTGATAACATAAAACACAATTTTATGTTATTAATGTTTACACAATACACAATTTTATCCAATTTGTATTTTATGTAATGACATATTTTCCTCCAGTATTAACAAAATATCTATTTGTCCATCCATCCGTCCATCTATCTATCTATCTATCTATCTATCTAGCTAGCTAGCTAGCTACAGTATCTAGCTATCTCTCTAGCTATCTATCTAGCTATCTTGCTATCTTTCTATCTACCTATCTATCTAGCTACTGTCTGTCTGACTAGCTATCTATCTAGCTATCTGTCTAACTAGCTATCTATCTTCTATATAGCTATCTCGCTAACTATCTAGCTATCACTCTAGCTAGCTAGCTATCTTGCTATCTTTCTAGTTTGCTACCTATCTATCTAGCTACTTTCTATCTATCTATCTATCTATCTATCTATCTATCTATCTATCTATCTATCTATCTATCTATCTATCTATCTATCTATCTATCTAGCTACTGTCTAGCTAGCTATCTAGCTCTCTACCTAGCTATCTAGCTATCTAGCTAGGTATCTAGCTCTCTACCTAGCTATCTCTCTGTCAAGCTAGCTAGCTAGCTAGCTAAAATTAATCACTCACCAGACAAAGCACTTCAATCGACAAAGAAACCCAACAAGACATTCCTAAAACAAAAAAAGTAAAACAAACTGAAAGCATGGCTTACCTCAAAGTTGGCAGGAGTTGCTCCTCCACTTAATTTATCCCAAACTCTTCTCTTTAGTGATTTAATCCATGCCATGCGGTCTGTTCATGTTGGTAGATGAAGGAGCATGTGTTTGTTACAGTCAGTAACGGTCGGTAAGGGCGGGTTATGCTGAAGAGACATCTCCACCCACCTGAAATGTCCCTTTGTCCAATCTAACTCACCCATGCTCACGTCACATCCGAAAGTGTGCTTAAGTGTGTGTAGGTGTGCAATTACTACTCCTGCCTACAGGGGGCGAATGGGAGTAGACCCTCTAAGCACACTTAAGCACACAACCGGTGCTGTTGGTGCTTTGTGAGACTTTCTTTCAAACTTTGGTGGGTAAGTCTATATACCTATCTATAAGTGATTCTATGGTCAGAATGGTGAGGACCGGCATTTTGGTCCCCACAAAGATTTTGGTCCCCACGGCGTGATTGTGTTATCAGGTGGTGGTCCCCGCGACGTAATAAAGACAAACACACACACACACACACACACACACACACACACACACACACACACACACACACACACACACACACACACACACTTAACCAGAAACAACGCAACTTCACAAAAATATTGTGATTTATATTTTGTGGGGGTTGTGTTTTGCTCCCAAAAAGGAAAGAAATAAGAAATGTGACCGTGTGAACTAATGTATATCCCCATGCATGAGTAATGCATGCCCACACACGCACACACACACACACACACACACACACACACACACACACACACACACACACACACACACACACACACACACACACATATGCACACACAGGAGATGAGATGCACACACAGCCATTAATGTAGGAAAACATAGCGGTGTGCACACAGACACACCAGTGATGGCAGTGGTTAATGTTCTACCATGTGTTTTGTTTTCATGGAGACGGTTGAGGAAGTGACAGACAGTTGGTCGATACAGCAGGGCCCCCGTGGCTGATCCGAACCCACCACTGGTTTGGTCAGTAACCAGAAAGCGCGTTGTAGGCTGACAAATGAGAGAAGTTAGAGGTTCAAACTTGACAACTTTGAGCAATGTAGTTCGTTCATCATAATAAGATTTAAAAAAAAGTGTCAAAATCTGCCAAGAAAAAGACTACCTCACCACACCTCTGCTTGGTTACCTTTCAACATGGTTGAATAATTAGGATATTAAGTAGTCTGTCATAAAATCATTGATTTTTAAAGGTTCAATTATTTGCTCCTTGTGTGGCAAACATATACACACAGATGAGTCATTGATCTGGAATTAATGACTCATTTGGATCACATTCAACAGACTACATTGGCTTAAACTAAATTATTTTCTACTAATTTACTGATTTTTTAAAATTATTATGTACACATCATAACATGAGAAACTTACCACATTAATATTTCAACATTTTATTTGAACTTCTAATCACAAAATTAACGTTTTTTTCAAACGTAATAAACAAGTAGGATAATCACTTATAATGTATTTTTGTATCAGTGTGTGGCATGGAAAATAATTCTAACAATTAGATGCCTGGGGCCAAGGAACACTCGGAAAATCTGAGTATGATAGCCTTTGAAATAAATAATGCATGATAGACTTAAATATTATGTTAATTCCTCTCAGCTGGGCCTGAGGTAGCTACAGATCTGGTCGACAACAGCGATCTGCTTCTCTACAGCAATCTGGGGTCGTGTTAACTATAAGCCTTGTTTAAACCATCACTTTTCACTTTGTAGAATATGTCACACCAAAAAAACAAGAATAAAAAATTTGAAAAAAAAAATCTGTCTACCCTATTTCTCCTACTGTCTCCATGGACACAGTGTATATTTCCTTATACACTGGGTGCCCTTGATTTTTAAAAAGCATGTCGCATGTCTATTATATACAAATACGATGTGTGAATGACGAATAATATTAATATTTTCTGGACCAACAAAACCAACCAACAAACAAACAATAAAAAGTCATATTAAATATTAATCAATAAGGAATGCAGACAGTAAACTTTAGTGTGCTGCTGATAAGCTTGTCTTGTTGTTTTGGTGAATTTGTTCATAAAGTTACAAAAAAAAAAAAAATACACACACACAGTATTCTGCATAGTTTGAGTTGGACATGGATCTGAAATGAAGAGTTTGCGTGAATGGGCGGGCACAAGCCAGCCTGTCATCCCATATTTGAACTATTTCTGTTTCAGCCTGAAGCCTAAAATAAAACTGAACTCTCTTGAATAATTTGTAGACCGAAATGAAAAGGAATAAAGGGAGGAGGACCAGAAAAGGCTGAAATGTTCGCCGTCAATCGATTTATCTGTCTTCTATAGTTGCGGTCTCGACTCAGACATACTCAAACGAAACCCGAGTAGCCGATCGGGTTAAAATTTTGTTATGTGATGTTTAACGTGTGACTGAATAAATGTAGAGATGGACACCGACCTAACCTTCTCCTCACGTCGGTCTCCCGTGGTTTGTTCACACGGCTGCGTGGCTTCCACTCAGCCGCTGGCTTCTAACATAGGACTGGGTAAGTGGAGAACCGCTGACAATTGTGATCATTCAAACTCCGCAGAGAAGGGAATCGAACGCGCAACCGAAGGCAACAGCGATCCCCACTGCGCCACCGTGTTTTATTGGATCTTGACGTGTTTTGTTTTGATTTCAATGCAAAATTTTTTGAGAAAAAAACGTCAACATTGTAATGAAACACATTTTTTTTTCAAATTTGTCTGCACAAAAATCATTTCAACAAGCACTTAGAAACCGAACTTCCGAATGTTATATTCAATTGATTGCACCTTAAAATTAAATGATTGAAAAAGTTGTAGATGCATCTTATTACTCATCACTATTTGTATAAATTTAATTTGTTGTTTAGACTTGTTTAATAATTGCAAATAAAGTTAGATCAACCTGATGTCTTACTGTTCTTACTGTTGGATGCTGACACCAAAAAAGATGTTTTCAAAGTCATCTACAATTTTGTGCATTTCCTGTGTCGTCCCTGAAAATCAGATTTTAACAGACAGATGTACCGGCATGATTTGTGACCTTCCAAATATTTTAGAAGTCAATCCTGGTTCTATTTTTAACCACACTGGCATGATGCAGAAACTTGAAGCCACCGCCGACTGTAAATATCCTTATTGGTGGAGTAAAAAACAAAAACTAAACACTTGCAGTCCTTCAGAAATGAGAAAGGTAATATTTTTAATCTGGGTGAGGTATATGGCTTTTTAATGGCACTGTTGTGGACAGTTTAAGGAACACCTATTTGGAACATTCCTCATTTAAATGGGGTGAAAACAACAAAAGATGGCATTTTTTAAAATTAGTGCTTTAGTGTTTAACAATTACTCTCACCTAGAAGAACTTTGGAACCACGAACACAAAAGTAAACAAAGCTGAGCTGAGTTAAGTCTGAGTTGAAGCTGGACAAACATTAATTAAAAGTTCCCTAAAGAGAATGCAGTTAAAGTTTTCATACTGTGCTTAAATGCTGTTAGACACCATAGCTGATATGTTTCAGTGGGTTAGCTCGTGCTGTTCTCTATTAATAATTTAAGCTTTTTGTTTATTAAATATTCAAGAATATGTTAAGTGAAACAATCTCTCTTTGCTCAGGGTAATATATTTGCTTTACTGTTGTTGTCCGACTAACTAAACCACAAACATATTGAGTTTACCACAGAAATAGGAAAGTAGCACTTTTTGTAATTCAGAACTTTGGACCAGGAACTTTTTGGCAAAACTTTTTGAAGAAATCACTGGATTCATCGTCCAGTGATTAAAATAGCTGCTGGTTAAATTACTTTGCTTCACTGAGCTTTCAAAATCATGTTTAAGTCTTTATATCCTCTAGTGTTTAAATGTCTGCTTCAGGTTAGTTTAAATTAATCCATCCTGCTGATGATGATATTTTAGACACAAATAGTTTGTGTTGCTCACAAATGTAAAAGGAAAAACTTTGAATAACAGGAAAAGTGAAAGGAAAACCAAAGCTCTTTGCATTAAGGCCTGAAATGAGGACATGCGTCTTGTTTGTTTGTTAATGACAAAATATGTTTTTGTGTCCAGACATCCTAAAGCGTGGTGGCAATGCTGCAGATGCTGCGGTTGCCATGGCAGCAGCGCTGGCGGTAACAGAGCCAGTCAGCACCGGTCCTGGTGGGGACGCTTTCTGCTTGTTCTACAATGGAGACACTGGAGAGATCAGAGGAATTAATGGCAGGTGGGTCCTCCTCAGACTTCCTGTCACTGTTGTCTCCATAGTTCAGGCTGAGACTCTCTCTCTCTCTCTGTCCTCAGTGGTCGATCGCCCAGAGCTCAGACCTTGGACTTCCTGGAAGGATGCGGTTACACTGCGCAGGCCCCTCCTTCCCGTTTTGATGCCTTAAATGTCACAGTACCAGGGGCCCCTGCATGCTGGTGTGATACCATACAGCTGTTTGGTAGTCAAAAGGTTTGCATGTCTGTGTCTGTGTGTGTTCGCGGGTTTTATGTGTTGGTACCTTTTCATACATCAACCAGACAAACATACCTGGTAGGATGAGAGTCATGACCCTTGTGTTACAGCAGTACATATCATGGCCACTGAACACACAGCTAGGAAATAAATGTAGCTATTAATAGATTTAACAATTTGACGTATTGGAATGCTGAAGAACTTGTGTAGGAGGGATTGTGTGTCTGGAGACTGCAGGCTTTCTTCTCGCAGATCAATCAATCAATCAATCAATCAATCAATCAATCAATCAACCTTTATTAGTATAGCGCTTAATCACATCAGCAGACATTTAAAAGAGCTTTAACAATGAATGCAGACGCTTTCCATAAAATACTTCTCTTTTATTGAAAAAGTGCTCGTCAGCAAATTTAGTAGCGTTCTGTTGTTCACAGCTACTGGTAGATTGCCAAGTCCATTTAGTTTGTAGGTCAAATTTTGCTGTTCTAGTGAAAGCAAAGAGATGATTTGATTATTATCTATTATTTATTATTTCATATTTGACAATATGATTATACATTATTTCAGATTGTGTTTTACATTTTTTTTGTGGGTAATATTTTCCTTCAAGGTCTTTATCTGTCCATAGTTACCAATCCAATCTTTATTTGTTAAGCACTTTACAACAACCACAGTCGACCAAAGTGCTGTCACATTTTAGTTACATTTTAGATTGTAGGGCCAGGTCTTCATTTTGGACTTGGATTTAAACACAGGCAATATTTTTAAATGAAAACATTTAATAAAATTAATGTTTAACCTGTAAAAGCTGAAGATGGGACCATTTCAATAGGATTAGACTGTAAATCCATGCTTTAGTGTCTCAGAGGCTTTATGTTTGAACATTTCTGGTTGCCAAATTCTCAGTAAGAGGAAAAATGATGAACACACTCAATAAATATCAACACATCCACAACGAGTTAGCAGATTAGTGCTAAAGTTCTACATCTGGTGTTAGTTTCTCAAAATTATTTATTTCTTGATTCACATTTTCTCTAATAAATAACAAACTATTTTAATGGTAGAATAAAAATAGTTGTGCATCAAAAACTTTTATCACCTGAAGTGAAGGCAGCACCCTCATGATCTATGAGTTTTTTCTGTCTGGAACTCTCTTGAAGGAAATTGTAAACCAGTTGTAGTCTCTGTCTGTTTCTCATCAAAACAATGACTCATATTTCCTGCTCAGTGAGGTTTCCCGTGATGCAATACGCATGTGCTTCCTCTCCCCTTTTCCCTAGCTGTCTTTGCAGGAGGTGTTGAGCGGGGCTGTGGATCTTGCAGAAGAAGGGTTTCCTGTGGCGGAGGTGGCAGCTTACCAGTGGGAGAGGGGGGCGGCTGCTCTGAGGGATGCTGGGAAGGAACTGGGTGGAGACCTGCTGATTAATGGTCATGCACCTAAATCTGGACAAATATTCAGAAACCCTTCGTTAGCCCGGACTTTGAAGGTGGGTCCTCAAAGTGAGGCAGAAAAGACACATGTTCATTTGTCATCAGAGGGGTGCTGGGTCACATTTTTAATTTTCTTGAATTACCTAAATAGTTTAGTTAACTCTTAGTGATATTGGGGTCAGTAAGTAGTTATTCCTGGACCTTTAAGCGTGTTAGGGTTTATTTATGAGTCTGTGAGGAAAGAAGACAAGGTCAATAAAGGAAGATGAGTACAGGTATTGATATTACGGGGAGTCATAGCACAAAATGGACAATTTTATTTTACTTTTATTATTTTTTATCAGTGGTTTAAAATACTTTTGGAAAGATAATTGTTCTGATGCGACGCCACGTCTCTCCTGGGTCACGTTTTTACTTATCTGATGATGGATGACTGCACCGTGTTCAACGTGTGCATCACGATTAAAGCATGTGCTGATAGATTAGCTTCTGTATTACTACATCAAACAGTCAGTGTGCAGTAACGTGATAATGCTTCCAAGTACGTCTGTGATTACCTCAACCCTACTCACACACAAACACACATGCACAAACACACACACACACACACACACACACACACACACACACACACACACACACACACACACACACACACACACACACACACACGTCCCTGAGAGAGTAGAAACAATAGAAGTGACCTCAGCCTCAGTGATTAATGGTTTCCATGGAAGCACAATGCTCATTCCCCAGTGATGACGATGTGTCTCACTTCCTGGTGGAATTCTCACGTGTCATCCTGTTCTTTTGATAACTCGAACTTGCGGATGTGTACAAAAGCAGAAACCCACATTCATTGCATGCAAAACTCTCGTGGGATGATGTCATGGAAACAATCTAGTTTTAATATTTAAAACAGGAATGGGAAGATCTTGTTATTTACAGGAGCTGGGTGGGCGGGGCAAACCAGCTTTCTACCAGGGCAGAGTGGCCCAAGCGATCGTCGACGTCATCAAGCAAAACGGAGGAGTCATGACTCTGGGTGACCTCAGCAGCCATCAGAGTGAGGTCATCAGCCCTTTAAGCACAGAATACAAGGTGAGGTCTGCGAGCACGGATGCTTGTTGTGTGTGTGTGTGTGTGTGTGTGTGTGTGTGTGTGTGTGTGTGTGTGTGTGTGTGTGTGTGTGTGTGTGTGTGTGTGTGTGTGTGTGTGTGTGTGTGTGTGTGTGTGTGTGTGTTTGGACTGACAGGGACTCCATTGTTTGCTCAGGGTGTGCGTCTATGGGAGACTCCCCCTAACAGTCAGGGTTTGGTTGCTTTGCTGCTGCTCAACATCCTGGAGAACTTCCCTCTCAAAGGTAGTGACATAGCAGTTAGAGATGACGTAAGTGTTGGCGCTGATCAGATTGGGTTTAAATATTTTACTTCATTTCTTAACATTGAAGGGAAATAGAATTCCAGATCTTACCACTCTTAACGGAAACCACACCCAAGCATTAATAACTGAGAAGCAAAAGTTTGATGTAGAGTTGTAAGAAATGATAGATTAGAATGTTTTCTGGTAAAAAATATTATTTACAACAAATGTGTAAAAACTTTGCCAGACACTATTGTACTCTGTATGTGAACACACGTATTGAAAACTGATCAATAGAAGCTCGACATAAAAAGAATAAATCCTAAATTTAAATGTCGTTTTGTGTGTCTGTGTGTGTTTCTGTGCATGTGTGTGTAGCTGTTGGTCATAACAGCTCTGACTACATCCATGTACTGGTGGAGGCTGTCCGTCTGGCAGTAAAAGATGCTTCTTGTTACCTTGGCGACCCGGAGCATGTGACCATCCCTGTGGAAACCTTACTGGAGAAGAACTACAGCTGCCAGCGAGCGCAACACATCAGCATGGACAGGTGTGTGTGTGTATGTGTGTACTGATGTGTGTCAGTACCAGTGTGTACCAGTTGTGTTCTGTTGACCTAAGATAAGACTGGAGACTTTTACTCCCCACCCATGACAGTAATGTTCATCCCTTCATGCTGTGGGCCCTCTTCCATTGGACCTTATGCTCTCTCTCTCTCTCTCTCTCTCTCTCTCTGTGTGTGTGTGTGCAGTGTGACGTGTGAATTATATTGCAGTGTGTATTTTAGAATTTGAACTTCAGGCTTAACTGAAACAAATAGACCTCAAAAGTAGAAAAGAACACACAGACACACACAGACACACACAGACACACACAGACACACACACACACACACACACACACACACACACACACACACACACACACACACACACACACACACACACACACACACACACAGAGTTGTAATTTATGATAATTATAATAACCCTAAATCATTGAGGGCATGTTACCAAATTTTTTCACCTGTGCCTTCAGTTTATTATCACCTGCTGCTTCATTGATTCAACCATTAAATGTGAACTAGAACTTATGATATGAAACAACCAATAATTAAAGGGAAGCTGTATGTGTATCTTTATATTTTCATTCACCTAATAATTCAAGCGATTGTAGAAAATCTGATGAAAGCAGGAAATTAAAGATCTTGTTTGGCAGCCCTGCTGTAAGCTGGTTACCATAAACCCCGTGTTTACATGCGAGTGTTCTCAGCCAACACCCTGGGATGTTTTCTGAACCGAGGCTGGCATCGGGTTTATCAGTGATATGTGACATTACAGGCTGAAGAGTATTTTTTTATTCTGTTTGGATTATAAAGTCTGGTGGTGCTGTGAGATGGGAGGTGGTGAGAAAGCACACATGTATTAAGATTATCTCAGTGATAGCCGATGCTTCCAGAGTGCCTGGATGAAAACCGAGGCCTTTGGCTGCAACTGAACGCCTTCATTTTTATATATATTTGAGTAAAAAATGGATTTCTATTCTGACATAAATCTAATATATTTATTAAGTCATTGGTACCGCATTTGCTTCGTTTTAATTTTCTGTGCTTTCTAATTATATGGAATACTAAAAAGTCCAATTTTATTGACAGGAACATTCAGAAGCAGATAAATATTTTTGTAAATAATCCTATATATCTTGCGTGTCGAGATATGTAGCATATACATGAATACCTAACATGGTTCTATTTAACAATCAAAATGTGTCCTCAACTACCCACAACTTAACGGAGGACTACAGTTGTAATTGGAAAAATATTATGATATTGTATTTCATTATTATTATCTAATAGTGTAATTAAAATTGACAAACAGGTAGCTAAGTGATCCTGCAGATCTATTTTGGAATTCTATTTTTATACATAATACATACATTTTCATCTCCAGTATTTGTTGATAGATTGATTGTAAAGATAGTTGATCATAAATTCCTCTTTAATGTTCTTCTCAAATATAAACAAAAAAAATAGTATTTTATTTCCTTCCTTTGTTATTTTTTGCACTTATTTCCCAAAACGTCAAACTCTCCTTTTGAATTATTCTCAGACTCTGCCTCTTTTTCTCTGATTTTATCTCACATCGGTGTCAACAGCAACAACAGTAACGGTCTGTGCAGGTTTTTAATCGTCTGTGTGTTTATCTGCAGGACTATACAACAAGTGGAGCCCGGTTTGCCGACAGGAAGTGACACCGTCTACTTCTGTGTGATCGACAGTCAGGGAAACGCCTGCTCATTTGTCAACAGCACATATATGGGCTTTGGAACTGGGCTGGTCCCGAAGGATTGTGGATTCGCTCTGCAGGTGTCAGACAGAAACTTTTGAAAGCCTGATCGATTTGTGTAACTGCTGTCTGGTCACTGCAGGAACTGAAGTGTTAAACTATGAGTGGTGCAATTTTGAGACTATTTGATGGCAGTTTGATTGCAGTTTATTTTGTATGATGCACAGACAAAGAGGAACAGACGCAAATATAAGGAGATTGCACTTTCAGTGATTTTAACATTTACTATCCTGTTATGATAATAATTGTGTAAGAATGTAAAATATGCTTAATGTATGTCTCTGTGCTAATGTGTCAAAATCTTACTACCCTCTTGTCCTGCTATTGTGAATAGCACAGACCTGAATGAGGAGACTGCAAAGCTGATTCCTGGTGTTTTCTCCAAATCTCACAGAATCGCGGGGCCAACTTTACTCTCCTTCGTAACCACTTCAACTGTGTTGCTGGGGGAAAGCGTCCGTATCACACCATCATACCTGCGCTTCTCACCGAATCTGCACCCAAGTCACAAAAACCACGGCTCCTCGCTGCACTGGGGGTGATGGGAGGTTTTATGCAACCACAAGGACATGTCCAGGTAGGCTAATGCTAATTCAGCCATTAAAAAGATTGTTTTTGATTATTAACCTTTAATGTGGAGGTTTTTACATCAGTTATGTTATAGTCAGGTACTGGAGAAATTCTTATTGGAAACACAAATGTGTGTTTTTTAAAAAAACCTTTTATTCAAAATAAGAGAAACATATCCTGATGTTGCTGTTATGTTTAGGTGTTGTTGAACATGTTGGAGTTTGGAATGAATCCTCAACAGGCTCTGGATGCACCAAGAGTTTATGTGCATTATGACCAGAAAGGTATTCACCCAATTAGACACACAAACACATACAGCATATCTTTTATTGTCCTATATAGCATCACTAACACGATCTCAACCCTACCCACTTTACAGCATTTACAACAACGTCATCTATTTGTTTGCAGACACCAGTGTTCAATAAAGGAAACTGTGTCTCACTATGTTGGTTAACTTTATTCTGTACTCAGAAGGCATTCTTCTATTAATCTGTACAAGATGAAAATCATGTGCACGTGCCAACTTTTTCTAATGTAAAGCATTTTTTTAATGTTTAAATCATTTGATGCAGCATTTTGTTTATTTAGCTGAGCATTGGTTGGTGCATTTGGAGGAGGGGGTCGACCAGCAGGTCGCCAAGGACCTCAGAAAAAGGGGCCACAAGGTCATCGGGCCAATCACGGGTACCGTATTTTACACACTTCCTGTTTTTATGGCTACTTTTTATTTTTATAGAACGTAGATAAATTTGTCTATCTTTGATTTGTTAATTTATCAATTTATTAGTTAAATCTAAATAGAAAACTAAAAACAAGAAAGGAAAGATAAATATCTTAGCAGTCAGCTTGGTCCAGATGTCATGGTTTTACTTTACTGTTTTAGTGAAGACGTATATTCTAACTACAGATGCTGCGTGCAGTGTAGTCAAAAGTTAATGTGTCACATTAATTGATATATTGATGGAAAGTAACAGTTATTACTTCCTACCAACTCTTACTTCCTGTCACAAACAGGATGCTATTATTAGTTCCTCTTCCCTCCACATCATATGGCCTTATAGATGTATTTTCTTTCTGTACGATAGCACATAATGGCTAATGTTGAATTACTAATAAATTAAATGTAAATTTTAATTGATACGAGAAGAAATGAGAAGAACCACTCCATTTTGAAATGGATCTGGATAAGTGATGAAAGAAAAAACTAGACAGAGAGCACAGCTTCATCCCAGAGACAGAACCTCTGATATTATCGATGCAGATTTAGATCAGGAAACATCTGACCTGTGGACTCGAGTCTTATAGCCTGACATAGGATTTAAGTTATGACACACTTGGCTGTAAAATCATTTATTTATGATCAAACAAATTATATTTGAGGAAGCTAAAGTGTTACCTACGTCTCACTGTGCCACTCAACATTTCCTGAGAAAAATACATTCCTATTTTTATGCCTATAATCATCTCAGTTTCAGACTATATATACTATTTCTACTTTTTGAAATTATTTGTTCTCCTAACACTCAGGCCACGATAGAGCCGTGTTTGGGAGAGGGCAGATCATCACAGTGGGGGATTGGTGGAACCCAAATGTCAATCAAGTTGATCATCCAACCACAGTGCTGTGGGCAGGGTCAGACCCAAGAGGGGATGGATGCGCTCAAGGCTACTAGAAGACGTCTCCTCCTCCTTTTCCTCTTCCTCTCTCTGCTCCTCTTCTTCTTGCTCCTCCTCGTTTGTCTCAAAGCATTATCAGGATAAATTCCAGTGTAATTTGTTGTTGACCAGTAGCAATATAAATTTGTGTGTGATGTATTTCACACCAAAAATTAATTTCCATAATCATCTGATTTTATCAGGTTACAATTACCCATAATTCAGGTGCCATACATGGTTTGTGGTGGAATAAATAATGGAAATATACTTTTTTTGAAAAAGTTTTAAACTATATTTATTTACTCAGATGCCAATGCAGACAAGTCGGAAAATAAACCACTTCCCTTTTACATACCAAAGACACCTTTCCTCATACGCCTAGTCATAAGAAGAGCTCAATTACAATAATTTAAATATTATTATTTACTATGAGATCTTTAGGAAAGAAGCTGAATTCAGACACAGTATTCCTGAACGCAAGTCTCTGAGTTGTAGGTTTTGTTGCACCGTTATGTTTAGCTGTTAGCTCCAATCATTAGTCTATTATAAGACTTTAAGGTAAGGAGGTTTGTTTTCCACTTTGTGGTTTTGACCTTTTCAACAGCTGATGTTAACAAATCACATGATCATTTGGTGTTTATAAGATTTCATGTCTGAAAAAGGAAATGGAAATGTTTGTTCTGTATTAAAGCAAGATTTTGCACAACACCAACAACTGATTGTATTACAAACTGCTTTGTACGTTTTTGTTCCTTTCCAGTGAATCCTCATCTTTCATGTTTAATCTTAACACCATCAAACTAACACATGACTGTTAAATTTATTAAGCACAGTATTGTACTATGGAGGACAACTGAAATCTGTGAGCTATGACTTGACACCTCCAACTCAAATGTCAGCTGCAAATCTAGATCATCCAAAAGGTTATTGTGGATATTAGCATGAAATATTGAGCACAGTTCTTCTCCCTTGGCACATTTTTTTGGACATATGATCACAATAACTAGCGATGAATAAATGCATCTATTGTATTCTATGCTTTCAGGCCAAGTGGTTGTGCTTTATCTTGTACTGAAAATCTGTGCGTCTGAATGCACCATGCAGACAGACCAGATAAATAATTACAGTGTGTGTATCGCTGTATTATTCCTGCTCTGGAAACCTCTTTCTAGAGCAGGAATCTCAAACATGATTCTACTTAGACTCAAATCTCCTGGTGTAAAAACATGATGTTGGATTTTGTTAAATTCTTGATCTCCTTATGGCTCCAAACCTCACCTGGTACCGACTGTTTACTGCTTTAAAGAGCCAAGTGTTAAGTCACTCAAACACGTTCCGTTTAACATAATCTGCTTAATTAACACAAGTTGAAACGATTCCAGTGCCACATTCCGACCGGATTATAAAGCAGCTCGCAGGATGCTGGGCCTCTAAGTCATACGTGCTCTGCATGTATGCATACAGTTTGTCTGACACAGCACAATTAAAGACTTACTGTATGTTGTGCCCTGTTGCCCCTCACACTGTTGCATCACACTGACCTAGAAAAATATCGCCTTGTCGATGGGCCTGACGATGACCTCAGGGACATCTACGAAACTTTTTTAATCTATAATATATACCAAACTTCTGCTTTCTTGTCAAAACTTTCACTGACATTTTTACAATTTACATTCTTAATGTTCTTGCAAGTATTTGAAACATGGCTTTGAACCGTTTTATGGAACAAAAACAAAAACTGAAAACTTTTTTTTTGCCGGGACCGAAACAGAAACCAAAAACTTTTAATACATTTTAAATTTTTTTAATATTCTGGAACAGAATTGCTTATTCAAAAATAATTTTCAGAGCCACAGAGTTCTATGAGTGAGGGGCCGTTATGGACATAATTCAGAATAAAACTCACACACACAACTGAAATGTTCTCACACACACTTCCGGTTCTACTGAAATGTCTGCACACACACTACTGAAAGGTCTGCACACACACTACTGATATTTTCAGTAGTGTGTGTTCCATGGACAGTAGTGTTGGATTTTCAGGAGTGTTCATAGAGTTCCATGGACTCTTCTCTGAAACTTCAAAGCTTTGAAGCTTTGAAACTTTGAAACTTTGAAACTTGGCTGCATCACAAGCAACTTCTACGTCTTAGATTCTCCGTTCTCTGTTCTGAACTGGATCAGCGCTGTTGTACTGTTTACTGTAGGTTCATATTTACAGCTACCTACCTGTTTACTTACAAGGAACCTTATTAACCGGTTCAGGAACTCCATCTTTTTTCTTCTAACCGGTTCAGGTACGTTAATTCTTGGGTGGAACATAAAACTGGAAACGTTATAATTCTGTTTCTGTTCGGAACGAACCAATTCTGAAAAAATTCTGGTTCAAAGCTCTGACTTGAAAGCATCTACCTGCAGTATTTAACTTATAGATATATTTATCAAAATATTAAAATATTCAGGTACTGTTAGAGGGAAAATGTTGTGTTCTTCAATTATATTTATCTGATATCTGGGTTAGATATTTCACGTAAACGTAAACCATATATATATATATATTTTTTTTAATTTAAAATTAAATTAAAAAAAATTAAAATATCTGATTTACGTTGGTTGTAGATTTTAGATTTGACACCAGATCATTTTTAGAGAGGATCTGGCATCAAATATGAAACATTATTGATCTGACTAATAAATGATGAAGATGAAGATTGATTTGACTGCTAACTGTTGAACGTCAACTGCAAATGTTTTTTAATCAGTTATTTCTGTTATGTTGGTACAAGCACAGACACACACACACACACACACACACACACACACACACACACACACACACACACACACACACACACACACACACACACACACACACACACATACACTTGTCACTTTTGTTTCCTGTGCCCCCAGCTGCTCTGACCCTCTTGTTCCCTCCCCTCTTCTTCTCCTTCTCTGCTCTCCCTGGTCTTTCCCAGACCTCTCCTCTCCTCCTCGGCTCACGAGCACTCTTTTAGGGTGAGCCATGTGTTGTTCGGTGGGTTTTGCCCGGTCTCTGGGTCTGGCCTTGTTGCCCCTTTCCCTCTGTTCTATCCTGGTCAACCTGCTGCTGCTGTTTCCAATGGGAGACACTACCTACGCCCAGCAGGACCGCCTGGCCAGCTACATCTGGCTCTTTGGTGGACTAGCAGGAGGAGGACTGCTGGTGAGTAAAGAAAGGCACTCAGAGTATGTTCTGCCCTCTGGTTACTTGTGTTTGTTCAAAATACTGTGATCCTATTTTTAATAAGTTTCAGTTTGGGAGAATGGTGGATGCCTTGACACTTTAAAACCCCTTTGTTTTAAGTTATCATCAGTTTTATTTGTACTTAGTGTTAATAAAGTGCTTATTATCTCTTTAAAAGCTAAGGGAAACATTACGTTTAAGTATAAATTTTCTAAAAAATATAAAACTTTTTCCGTTACGTGCACAAGACAATATGACACAGAACCCTGATGTGTTCTATTTCCATACTTACACAAAGTTAAGAGTATCTGTTGATTATTTGATGTCATGTTTTTATTTTCCCTGACAAAAAAGAATGAGTTAGTGACACAAATGAGTTTTTTTTTTTTTTTTTAGAAGTATTAGGGCCATGTGACAAACTCTCCATTGAAAGTCGAATTCAGACCACATTCAATGAAAACCCCCTCCCTTCTTTCCCTCCCCGGTGGTGATAGAGACATGCTCTGCTGCAGATACAGTTTGTGGCAGACTGAACCTTTGCTCACATTTATTTTCGCTAACTCATTTGTGCTGAGAACATCCAGTTACTGGTATCCATTTGCAGGATTTTGACTCTTAAAGACATCATTTTAACAAAAATCTCTCTTGTTTTCCTTTAAAAACCATTCAATGTGAGCTTGCAGTTGTTCATAGCGAACAATGGAGTGTTGTGTGAACTCACAGTTAATCCGTCTGCTCTACATGCTGCTGATCTGATGGGTTTATGCTCTGACTGAGCAGAAAAGAGCTGTTCTTTTAGTTTTAAGGCGAAACAGAGGCCAGATTGTTTTTCTGCAGACAAGATTGACCTTGTTGGCACTTGTGTTGAGAAAATAAAAACAAACGTACATAAAGACACTCAGAACAATCTGGTACCTAGGTGAAATAGATATTCAATATTCTATACAAGCCACAAGAAAAAGATGACATTAAAAGGTAAATTATGCAAAACAAATTTGTAGTCCTTCTCCATATTGACTTCTCTGCTACAAATATCTGACCTGCCAGAGAAGGAAAATAGTTCAATAAATGTTGTTTTGTGGAAGTTTTGGTCACAAACATAAAAATTAAGATGTTGGCCTCACAGTATCTGTTTGTAAAACTTTATTTATACCTGATTCAACCCAGATAGGATGAGGCACACTAATCACAGATGTAGGTGGAGGACATGCTGGACCAGCATGCTGCATCCTCTCGTCTGCACGGAGCTGTTCTCCTGTTTATTCCAAATTGTATTCGCATTGAACATAAGCAAACTGAATCAAAACTCAACACTGCACTTCCTTGGGCCTCAAGTGACTCACACAGCAAGTAGGAAACTTTTTTGTGGGTTGTGAAGTGGAGGTATGTAAGGATATAATTACATTGAGACTAGAGGATGGCGAGTTTCTTACTTTACTTTTATCACTCACTTTTTTCCTTATTATTGTTTCCGTACAAACTTGATTTTTGAATCAAAGCTCTCCATTGATTGCCTTTCTCAAATAATGGCATAAACCTTCCTTCAGCTGAAGTTAAGATGGTGTTCACTTTAAACAAAACAGGATTTTAACTATTTCTGCAAACATGAGGAACTATTAGCATGACTTTTTCTTGCATTGCAGCTCTTATTTTTTCCTTTTAGGACTTTTCCTCTCTTTGTGAAAATGACTGAAAACCAAAGAATCAAAGAGCAAACTCAGCCCCTCTGAGAGGAATCTATCTATAGCTCCCTCTCTTCCTCTTTTCTTACTCTTCCTCCCTCCTTTTTCCTCTTCTCTTGTCTTGTTTTGCACTTCCCGTAGTAACGTCAGTGCCTCCCCGCGCTGCAACACAGAATCAGGACATCCAGGATATATATGTAATGATGCCTGTGAGCTCGAGCTTGTCTGCTGAGCTGAGTGTGAATAGCCTTGGGAGCGTTCCTGTTAGGATGTGATTGTAAGTCCTTGACCTCTGGGAGAGAGACAGCGGCGCAGGAAAGAGGAGGACAGGAAGAGGGGAGTGCAGGAGAGAGTTAAACCCTGGAATAAACATTTGTGATTACTTCAACCCCAACTTTAGTGCATAACAAATTCTGCCAAAGCTCTTGTTTGAATATTTTTCATAACTTTTCAATGTAAATCATGTTTTTCTCTGTGTGCTGAGTGAAATATTTCATCAACTATCAAATGATCTTCACGGCTCTAAAAGAAGTCCATAATCTCATGGAAATGAATGCGAGTAGATGGATGCAGGACCGGCAACAAATTCTTCAACACTCTTGTTCAGCATAGCTTTAAATCACATTTCCATACCAATCTTAATATAATGTGCCGACACTAAGGCTATAAGGCTTTGATCTATGGTCTTACTCAAACTGGCCTTCTCTTTTCTTTTTATCTTATCCAGTTCCTGAGTGTACAAAAGTTAAAATTTGACCTACTTTTCTCAAGGTCAAGGTCATCATCTAGTTTTCATCCCCTTTGTCGCCTAAGTAATATGCTTTTTGTTTCATCTTTCTATCTGCAATGGTTGCAAAGATATTTGGTGGACTATCAGATGGACGGACGAACACACAAATGCTGACAGTTACTAAACATTACTGCTTTGAAGCGGGATGTAATCATGCAGATATCACAATAAAAATAGTATTTGTAATGAACATTAAACCCTCGTATAGCTTTTGTCACAGACTTGCTAACGTCTGAGCTTTTGGGTAAATATCCAAACAAAAAATATTGATTCTAGGGATGTTGTGTTTCTGTATGTGTACTTTTGTTCTTCAAGAATAAATTTGGATTCATTTTTCTTGAGAGGGATATGGATTGGTGTGCCATGTGCACATGGCAGCATTAACAATGGCAAACACAGAAGAATCAATATAATCTTAAAAATGACGATGCTGACCATTTGAAATGTTTCTCTTAAATGTGTTCAGTGTGCTTCAATTTATTAGAAGACGAAACAGGAACAAACAAGCAAAAAGTTTCAGACATTGAACGGTTTTCTTTTCTGTGCTTCCAGATGCTGATTCCAGGCGTGGTCTTCATCACTTTGGGGAAATGCAGATGCTGCTGGAATGAGAGCCTAACAGTGAGGGACTCATCATTAATACCCTGCACCACTATATTAATTTACATTTAGGCTAGAATGACTTTGATGCTAAGCCAAAGCTTCCACATTGGTAACTTTAATTTAATCATTTCTCAATAATACCTTTCTTATAATCTTTTTTCATAACAAAATATAAACCTAATTTTTTTCACTGTCACAACTTATGATTATGTTACTTTCTTCATATTTATTTCTCACCAATTTCAGAATGATAGCAAACAGTTGTCATTAAGACAGCCAACAGTGTGTCCTTATGAGGTGCAACGCTAATGCTAATCCAACTATTATAATAAAACAAGGGTTGCATTGTTAGCTAACACTCAACACAGTAAGCTTCACTCCAGCCACATGCACAGCTGCAGATGAGTGATGTGTGTGATGTGTGTGTTACAGCTGCCTCATTGTGTAAATGAACCAGTTAACATTCATGGAGACAGACTTCATTCACACATTCATGAAGAAATCCAAACATGCACATTCTGTTTTACATTTTTTTGTGTGTTTTTCCAGATGTGTGGATCCGTGTTGGCGGCTGTGGTTGGTCTGATGGGTGCTGGCTACTGTTTCGTCATATCAGGGTTCACCTTACTGCAGGGTCCCCAGTGTTTCACCTCGTATGGATGGTCATACCCATTTGCAGACCAGAAGGGCAGGTATGAAACTACCTTATTGGGTGTGTGTTGTGTCGAGGGTTGTATCATATAAAAAAGAGAAAATGAAGAAATCCTCACATTTGAGGAACTGACTCCAGAGAATACAAGACAACACACTGAAGCTGCATGTTAAGAATGTGTCACAATGAATAGTGGATGTATTTTAAAAGATGTAGCAGAACAAACAGCTGCATTTTAAAAATTCTGTGCACAGATGTTGCCTAAAAACATTATGCATCCGTTACTCCACACTATAATTCATTCCCCACTAATCTCTCTCCCTCTCTCTCTCTCTCTAGGTATCTCTTCGAACCAGAGACTTGGTCACGTTGTCTTCAGCCGCTTGGTATCGTCGAATGGAACGTGACTCTGCTGTTTGTGTTATTGTGCCTGGCTGTGCTCGAGTTCATCATCTGTCTCTTACAGCTGGGGAATGGTGTAGTCAACGCCATCTGCCGGCCCTGTTGCTACAAGCAGGAGTATAGCCTCAATGCTTAAACATCCGTGTGTGTAGGGTCACCCACAGTGAAAAAAGAGCATTTGCACACATTACAGTTCAAACCCTTAACCTGTTTGCACACACAGAACATTAACACACACATGCTTGTATTAAAATCTGCACGGGGGAGGGGGTTCAATGTCCAATTCTAGGTGTGAGTTACATACATTTTAATTTTCTTGTACAACAATATTACAGAAGATTTCAGATGCAACAGGTCCTTGTTATGTTTCTGCGTGTCCTGAATACTCCTAAGGATCCTGGGACATGATTCAAGTCATAGATGGATTCAGCACAGCTGGTTAAAGAAGGCTGATAATATTGTGTGTTGTTTCTGCTGAACAAACAGATGATGCTACAGTTCATATCAATGTGACCACATTAGTTTACCTTCCACAGACTGGCATTGTTTGATCACACTGGAAATAACTCTGGTCAATGATGGCATCTTTTCAACGAGTTATTGCCATTTTTTTAAAAAAATTTTTTTATCAGCAACTTGATCACATGATTATCTTGTAGCACCAGGAAGCGGTTTTTCTATCCAGTGTTTATACACTATGTTGGATCACATTACAATTGAGAGCAGATTTTATTCTGTGCATGTATGTAGATTCACTTCTGTTTGCAGAACATTTTGTTGTGAACTGTTTTGTTTGTGTTTCCTGGGTTTCAGAGCAGACACTTTATATGTACTGTATATTTTAGTGACATGTTTTTATAATGTGTGCATATTGTTTGTGTGCGAGCCTTGAATAAAAACCATTTTCAAGAAAAGGCCTCAGCAAATTTTTTTTTTTCGTGTGTTTGCTTATGTATGATGCTTGCTCTGTGTTGTAATTCCTGGACCAAAGTTTAAGTCGTGGAGTTTCCAGAATTGCCTTTTGGCCCCCACCAACCTGAATAAATATGGCCTCTGACTCCGGGATCTCCCCAATTATGTGTTTTATTCCAGTTTCATATAGTATTTACAAGTGCCGCTGAGGACATTTAGAAATCTAGTAGTCAGTAGAAAAGAAGCTGTAGCTCCAAGGCTAAAGACATCAGATGTGCACTTTACCATGACTTACTTATGCATTACAGCTGTGTGTTATTTCCACATGTTCATGTACTCTAACATGTTGGAGTTGTTTGTGTAGGTTCTCAGTCAGTCAAAAAAAAAAGAGAGGTGAAGTGTCTTCAACCGCTTGATTTTTTATGCTTTTCTTGACTTACCTCAACCTGGATTACTGAGAACCTAAACAGACAATGAATGTAACGTTAACCCATAAAACAAAAAAACAAAAAAATCCATCAAAATTTGATATTAAAGCCTGCTATAACACGATCATGACAGGTTATAGTGGCTGTTAATGTCAAGCAGTCATCTCAGACATCCTAATGTCCAAGTACAATGTTGATGTTCAAGTTTTCTGTAGACTCCTTCAATTACAGTACATTTTCTCATTTTTTTTCTATTGTCTTTGAACCAATGAGTGGCAAGTCCAGAAACACTGACCACTTCAGCCTTAACTGACTTCAGTGGAATTCATCTTATAATAGTCACTTAATTGTAATTGAACTGACTGATGCAGTAATTTAACACAGAAAAATACTTTCAGATTTAAATCAGAAAATCTGTATCGTTTCCAAACTTTTTTTGCAGGACTCAGTGGACAGATCAAAGGTCAATGTTTTCCACATTTACAAAATCTGACAGTACTGCATTTTTGGCTGCATATTCGTATTTTTAAATATTCTGATCTGAAAAAATTAATTTTACACCAACTGCAGTGTAAATAAACTCATCTTATTGCAACACTTTATTTTCTTGTATTTTTTTTTTTTATTATTATTTGAATGTGCATGGAAACAACTCATGGATTATGCAATTTTGGCATTTTGGTTTCGACAAATACTGACTAGAGGTCATTGACCTCTTTGTCCAGCTCAGCTTTTCCCAGGAGAGGATATAAAAACAGGCAGAGGTCTGAAGTCTCTCAGCAGACCTTTACTGGTCTGACAGTCATCTGACACTGGACAGTTTTTCTGCTGTGATCTACTTTGAAGTTGTAAAAGCCTATATAGCTTCAGAATGTATGGGTTTGCGTTAAAGATAGTGTTGCTGCTGTGTTGTGCAGCGGTGTATGTGTCTGGGATGAGGAGGGAGTACTTCCTCAAGATAGAAGAGGTGTTTTGGGACTACGCACCGAGTGGGATGAACCTCATTCAGGACCGCACACTGCAGGAGGACGAGTAAGTAAGCTCAAATGCTTTTTGATTCTGATGGAGTCCACAGCACTCCAGGAGTTCATCCAGACACTTACTGGAACTGCGTCATAGTTAATTAAGCGGATTTGCCATCACTATACCATTACAAGTGGAAATTCTTGGTGTGAACGGGCATAATCAGTCAGTAAATGGGAAAGAAGCAACCAATTAGACAGGTTTTGGAAATATTTTTTCCAATATTTCTGTTCCTGTAGAAGTGCCTCAGTCTTCTTAGCCCCAGGCCCCCAGCGAATTGGCTCCACCTACAAAAAGGCTATGTATAAGCAATACAGCGACGCCACCTACGGGAAAGAAATAGTGAAACCGGAGTGGCTGGGCTACCTGGGACCCCTGTTGTCTGCTGAGCAGGGCGACACGATGGTGGTCCACCTGAGAAACGAGGCAGACAGACATTACAGCATCCACTCACATGGAATGAACTACAGCAAGAGCAGTGAGGGTAAGGAATCGATGACCTGATGGGATCAGTGTCCCTACAGTCCAAACAGACTGATGGAGTTTGACCTGTCTCTCTACAGGAGCCTTATACCCTGATGGCACTGGTCCAGAGCTGAAGCACGATGACGCAGTGGCTCCGAATTCAATGGTAACATATGAATGGACCGTACCCGAAAGCCACGGTCCGACACCTAAGGACGCCGATTGTCTGACCAGATTTTATCACTCGCACATCAACACGCCAAAGGACATTTACTCAGGACTGTTAGGACCCCTCATCATCTGTAAGAGAGGTAACACAGTCTGCTTTAGTTTTCTTGTGGGAAAATGCCTTCAGGGTCCATTAGATATCATTATCCTAAAGTCTTCTCCTCACCCCTGTAGGAACTTTGGATTCACATGGTACCAGGCCAGGAGACTATATGTTTGCTCTGCTGTTCATGGTGTCGGACGAGAACTTCAGCTGGTACCTGGACGACAACATCAAAAAGTACATTAAGAATCCTGAGGAGAACCTGAAGGAGGACAATGATTTCATTGAAAGCAACAAAATGCATGGTGAGGGGAAGCATGCTTATACAGCACCTGGGCCTGGGCACCTCAGGCCCACATACACAAATACAGATGCACACTGTATGCAAAGGTTTGAAGACTCTAAACACTATGTGTGGATTTCAGGGATAAATGGTTTATTGTACGGTAATCTGTCTGGACTGAGCATGTGTCAAGGCAGCAAGATCCACTGGCATTTGTTTGCCCTGGGCAATGAGGTAATTATTACTTCTCCTCCTACAACTCATACAACTAATTAATAATGAATATCTTTTCCTGCAGTCACTGTTCCTAGAAACAAAATTGTGTCTTTTTTGAACACACACACAAGCATCTACTCTGAGCCAGGTTTAAATGCCATCCATCATCAACAGGTGGACATGCATTCAGTCCATTTCCATGGACAGATCCTGACCACACAGAACCACCACACAGACACTGTGAGTCTCTTCCCCGGCTCCAGCGTCACCGCTGAAATGGTAGCCGACAACCCCGGCCGCTGGCTGCTGACGTGCACCGTAAACGACCATTTAGATGGTGAGCTCACATCCTTTTGATGAGAATATACTGTATATTTTTGTAAAAGTGAGTGTTTTGTCACTAATGTTTCATGGTGTCATCCAGCTGGAATGCAGGCGATATTTGAGATCAAAAAGTGTTTCCCCAACGTCCACAAACCTCGACCCCACGGTGAGGTCAGAGAGTACTTCATAGCTGCTGAAGAAGAGATCTGGGATTACGCTCCAAAGCTGCCTGATGATAGGTGGCTGCACACACACACACACACACACACACACACATACATAGAAATACACACACATTATCACATCACAGGTGGTCTTGATGATGCTAATAATTTGTACTTCTGTGTGCAGTGAAGCTGAAAAATTTGTTACTAAAGGCCCAAACCGGATCGGAAGCAGATATAAGAAGGTTCGCTATGTGGAATACCTTGGGGACAATTTCATGACAAAGATGCTGCGCGCCCCAGAGGAGTTGCATCTTGGAATTCTGGGTAAATGATGCTGGGATGGGGATGGTAACACCTTTTCTGAGTCAGAAGTATTAATATTTCATTGTAAAATATTCTGTTTCAAGTAGAAGTCCTGCTTAGAAGAAGATCCAGGTTTTTTTTTCTTTTTTAATTTTCAACATTCCTAGAGTAGTGATGTCTTGACCTCATTCACCATACTCTGCTTCTGAACAGTACGACAATCATATCTCTTTTACAGAAGGTTTGAGCACCTTCCTGTTACTCTTGTTTTCCTGTTGTAGCTGCTTGTTTTTGTGCTGGATGACAAATAATGTCTGTTTTCATCATGCCCAATAGAGGAAAAACCTGTCACAATTAAGCAAAATTAAAATATATATTGAACAACATTTATAAATTTCATAATCTTCGCTAAAAGTACAAATGATGACAGTATTTACGACAGATTGCAGTCTTTGCTTTAACAGTTTTTTTTAACACAGAAATTGACACATGACTGTTTCCAGATTCAGCATTTTCTTTCCTTACAAATCCAAGTTTATTCAATTCTTGTCACCATGATTGAATATCTCAGTAAACTATCATCTGAAGGATGTTCATCCTGAATTAAACATCCCCCCTAATCTGCATGTATTTCTGTGTGTTTTGTGTCCAGGTCCTGTGCTGCGAGCCGAGGAAAAGGACACCATCAGGGTGGTGTTTAAGAACAACGCACACCAACCCTTCAGCATGCAACCGCATGGCGTTCAGTACAGCGTGGAACAGGATGGGACTCTCTATCACAATGAGCTGGAAGGTTAAATGAAGCATTTGAACACGTACTGTTATGAGCCTTCCAGATTGTCCACGAACACCCTCCTCATCTTACCCCATGTCCTCCTCTTCCTCCCCTCAGAGTCCCACACAGAGAAAACGCTGCGGGAGCTAAAGAAGGAACCAAGTGAGCTAAACCCTGAATTTCTAGTCTCCGCAATAACAAAACTAGTTCAGTTCTATATTAATAATTCTCTGCCTTTATATAAATGTTTGCATCTAGGAGTGGTGACCCCTCTCCCAGCTGCCATGGTCCAACCCGGGAAGGTTCACACCTACGAGTGGACGGTGCCAGTGGGTGCTGGTCCAGTAGAAGGGGAGGCCGACTGTCTCACCTATATATACTACTCTGGAGTGGACCCCATAAAAGACACCAATTCTGGACTGGTTGGACCGCTCCTCGTCTGTAGACCTGGATCTCTAAAAAAAGGAGCACAGGTGAGAAGACGGTTGGATCACATCCAGTTGAAACCGATGTGCTTATTTTTTTATTTTTTTACTTTTTTGTAAATTGAAAGTACCATTCCCAGTTTGCATGCCAAACTGTTACCACAATTTGATTAATCTCCTCTTTTGGGCTTTTTGTCTTCATGCAGAAACACTATAATAAAGAGTTCCACCTCATGGCCACAGTGTTCGATGAGAACCTCAGCTGGTATCTGGATGACAACATTAAGGACTTCACCACTGCTCCTGCTACAGTCGACAAGGATGATGAGAAGTTTCAAGACAGCAACAAAATGCACGGTGTGTAGCAGACACTCACTCATAAATCACCTTTAAAAGATGCTGTGGTGACAAAAAATAAATAAAAAAAACGTGTGAATTTTACTTTGAATTTTGTGATAACGTTTTATTTCCTGTGGTTCTCGGTTCCAGCCATCAATGGGTTCATTTACAGTAACCTCCCGAATCTGATGATGTGTAAAGGGGATAAAGTATCGTGGCACCTGTCGGGTTTAGGGTCAGAGACAGACGTCAATAGTCTGTACTTCCAGGGAAACCGCTTCATCTACCGCCAGAACAGACGTGACTCCATCAGTGTCTTCCCTCACATCTCACACACCGTCACCATGGAGCCAGACACCATTGGTGAGTCTCCGCCTCACAAAAACAAAAAAAAAGTCATTGTGTAGAAGTTTCACTGAGTACTAGTGAGTATTAAGCAAAGTCAGATGATGTTTCCATAATCTGTGACTGGGATATGCTGAAAATTTGAGTGGGATCATCTTAAAATTCTTCATAAAAATGTAATCAAATAATTTATCTATTTATTTATTGACTTTATTTCCTGAATCAGCATGACTTAGAAAAATTCTGAGCCAGTGATAGTTATTCGTTGCATATTTAAACTCCTCATGTCTGCATCATCCAGTTAAATTTTATGTTGAAAATTGATTAACCTGCTATCAGTGTTCATCTGCATGTTTTACTAAACTCAATGCATCCACTAACCATAAATTATAATATTTTAGATGCACGCAGCATTAATATTTGCATTGTCACTTCAAATCGGACAATGTAGCCCAGAAATCTGATAGAAAAATCAAACTTAGATACGAGCAATAACCTGATGCTGTTAGCTGTTTTTCCATAAAATAAATTACAACATTGTGTCCATGATGTAATTTAGTTTTGCAGTAACATTTTAAAGATCTAAACTTCAAACAGGTCATTTTGAAGTTGTCTCACCCATGGTGAAGAATTACAACGGTGGAATGAGAGCTAACTACACGGTAGACGGGTGCCGCCACTTTGAGAGTAACTGGGAGACCATGATCCACTCAAAAACCTACTACATCGCTGCCATGGAAACGGACTGGGACTACGCTCCAAACCGCACCTGGGAGGAAGAGATGTTCCGCGGCCAGGAGAAGTATGGTACCACCTATAGAATATGAGTTACATTCACCTGTCTGTGTAGTCACAGCTTGACGTCTGTCTATCAAAAAAAAAAGGAAATTAAACGCACCTGGAGGTGTCACATTCTAGCATTACTGCATCAAATATGGGATAAATCTGCGTCCCAAAATAGTCCCCTACAATTTGTTTCCAGTGTGAATCCTTATTTCTATTCAAAGAGCTGGAGGTAGATGTTGTAATGTTATTTCTAAGTATTCCAGTCAGGTGTTTTCATTCCCAATTCTTGACTGAAAGCTCAGTAGAATTTCACCCCAAATGATTCCTTTAACAGCAAATCTCACATGAGGAGGAACAGAGGTGTGATGATCACAACTAAAAGGGACAAAGTCCAGTTGAATACAGGTTAAATAAAGTGCAATGCAGATAAAGTAATGATAAATGCTGCAAATCACTTTAATTCATGTCTTTTCTACTTTCTTACAATCAGATTATCAACAGAATGTGGAAATTTATGGCCTCAGAAAACTTTTTTTTATAGGGTTTTAAATGTTTTTTGTATCTAAGTTGTAAATAAAAAACAAACATTAACACACAAATGAAATTGAATATTCAAGTAAGTCAATGTGTGGCATAAATACGGTAATTTATTTCTCTGTAAAATGAGTCTCTCTCTCTCTCTCTCCATCCTTTGCAGTCCTGCAACTGAGTTTCTGGACAAGGAGGGTGGGTTTATAGGTTCTCGCTATAAAAAGGTGGTCTACCGCCAGTTCACCAATGATAAGTTCACTACGCTGATGGAGAGAACGCCTGATATGGAACACCTCGGCATTATGGGTAAGCACTCAGGGGAGCAGAAATGTGTAAAATGAGATTGTACAGATTGTGGATTTATTTGTTGATTTATTTCTGATTAAACCTCCGGCTCAGATTTTGGTCTGGAAAATAAAACCACTTTTCCTTCCATCAGGTCCGATGATTCACGTCAATGTGGGAGTCAAGGTCAATGTGGTTTTTAGAAACATGGCATTCAGGCCCTATTCCATCCACGCCCACGGCGTCAAAACACTCACATCTGAGGTCTACCAGACCAAACCAGGTACAGACAGGTGGAAACACTGAAAAGTCATTGAAGAAACATGATCTCAAAAAGAACCCTTTAATGTTTATTATGGGGCAAATCCAAAATTCTTTTTTTTTTTTTACATTCTTTAATTTTTTTTGAAAATGTCTTTGTGGGGAAAAAACAATAAACCACTTTCCAGGAGGCTTAATGTAAGGGTGATGGTTAGGATTCTATTCTAGTTGGACATGGCTTCAACACTACCACCACCCCCAAACCGGCTCGGCTGCATTGTGTATAACTTCAGTTTTTCGGTGGACAAACTGTTAAAATCCTTGACAAACAACTATTGTCTTCCTCAGGTGAGACTCACACCTACGAATGGTACATCACAAAAAACACAGGACCCACCACAGATCAAGAGGGGTGCTCTGTGTCGGCGTACTACTCCACTGTTGATGTTGTCAAGGTAGAGTGTACTAATGCACACATACACACCACACACACAAACACACAAGCGGTCACACACACACACGCTCATATTGTCCCTTTGCCTCACAGGACCTATACAGCGGTCTGGTTGGCCCACTGGTGATTTGTAGCTCTACTTGGTCACGGTGAGTGACTCCACACCTATTACACCATCATCTAATGCAGTGTGTCTGTCAGGACTCGTGGATATTTTTATTTGCACACTAATCATACGTTACATAAACTGTTTCCAGTATGTTAAATCTGAGGGAGAAAGTTGAAGAGTTTGCGCTGCTTTTCCTGGTTTTTGATGAGAACGAGAGCTGGTATGTATAAAGTTTAACAATCCAGTTTTGTTTTTTTGTTTTTTTTTCTCATTTTATCAAGTAAGAAAAACACACTGAACACCGTTTGTGGTGTGAATATCTCTCGGGAGCAATCACGAGAGATTGAGGTCTAAATTACAGTTACTGTTATTCCAGGTATCTGGATCAAAATATCGAAAAACACATCCAGAACCCTCCTGCAGACCTGAAAGACAATGAAACTTTCATAGAGAGCAACAAGATGCACGGTGAGATAAACATGCACGTGGAATGGAGTTCTTGTTGCTTTGTCTCGAGGAATAAATCAAAATTTATTTCCTGATATATGTCTATGTGTGTATTTCTGCATATGCAGCCATTAACGGGTACATGTATGCAAACCTGAATGGACTGAACATGAAGGCGGGAGATAAAATCTACTGGCACCTGATAGGAATGGGCAATGATGTGGACTTACACACCGTACACTGGCATGGGCACAGCGTGGAATATAAAGTATGTAAAATATAAAAGACTCCAACAGATTAATGCTGGACACAAGATGAACCTGGCTCACGGACAAATCCAACCGTTCTTTTCCTTCCAGCTGGGTGGAGATCCGCATCGCACTGATGTGTTTGATCTGTTTCCAGCCACCTTCCAGGTACAAAAATCTTGTCTTTGGTTTAGAATTTTGTGCAATATTAAATTTGGTGGAGGTTGCATTTAATTTAAGAAATATTGATTCTTCTTTTAACTTGTAGTGATGTCAAATCCTCATTGTTAAACAAGTACAAAAGGATTTATAGGTCAGATTTAATGACAGGATCAAAAATGATAAAGATCCAAATGAAATTAAGAGAATTATTATAGATCAGATTTTATTTAAACAAAATCTCCTTTATACAATCATAAAAAAGTATTTCTCTTCCACGAGGAACATTCAGCATGGAAGAATTATCAATATGAATGATGTTTGCTGATTGGCTACTACATACTATAGTAAACCCAACAGCAGCTGCTACATTTGGGTTTGCAGGAATTTTGATTATTATTAGAAGATTTCTTCAGCAAACTTTGCCTTATGGTCAGTGTTTAGTTGTTACCTTCTCTTGCATCGGACTTCTCTCCATCACTGATTCAGTATTGTAGAGGTATTGTTCAGTTGCAGGAATATTAGCTTGTTTGTGTGGCAGTGGTGCGAAACATGAGACAGAAAAGTAAAATTGCTAATTTAAAACCATGTCCTGTCCCTTTATCTTCCTATTTAGACAGTAAAGATGCGTCCTCTGTATCCTGGTTCCTGGCTCCTCCACTGCCACGTCACTGATCATATTAAAGGAGGCATGGAGGCGATCTACACTGTTACTGAAAAGAGTAAGAGAACAAAGAGGGAAGGGAGACACGTTCTGAGGCAAATAATAGTGGATACTGACAATTCTGTTTGGTTCTACCTGACAGAAAAGAAGAAGACGATCTTTGGCTGAGCGGCTGATGAAAATGCATTCAGACAAACAAAACAAATGGATGGAAATTCATTTTACTTTCTGGCTTCACCTGAAGACGTTTCGTCTCTCATCCAAGAGACTTCTTCAGTTGAACTGAAGAAGTCTCTCAAGAACTTTCTTAAACGTCCAGTGGATCGACTCAACAGCTTTTGGATAACCATGACCTGGATGACTGAGAACCTACACAGACATCTTTCTGGCTTCACTTTGAATGAAATGTTACACCCTAAGAGTCATTGTAAATTAAAATGTGTCTTTTTATGTAGTGTTACTACTTTGTTGTTTTGAAATGTGAGTAAAGGATTAAAACTCAAGAGCAACTGAAAAAAAAAACCAAGCAAAAATTTTAAATTTGATAACATTTTTGTGACTCTTGATGCATGACCTGTAGTGACAGCAATCAGGCAGCAGGGGGCAGCAAAGTAACTATTACTCTAAACAGACCATTAAACGTGGCAAGCCTGTCCTTACCATGTTTAACAGTATATTTATTATCAGCTAAATGATGATTCAAACGTTGAAGGTAGTCAGCACTCAACTTCCCCTTCTACTCATCCACTGAAAATATCCAGATACTTGTAATCACCTCATTATGTCCCCGTTGACACTTTTGAACCAGATACCAGTAGTCTTCCGATAGTCTTCCTCAACATTATGAAATTTTACCTTTTACTTCCACCACTATTGTTGTCATATGCCTTTGCTCTCTGAGCTCTCTGAGCACAAAATTATAATTCCTAAATTAAAACCGTTTTCAATTGAAGTGGATTAGCTGCCATGGACCACTGACCAGAAACAGGTTCTTGGATGGGGTCCCTGCAGAAGGTAATCCATGCAATTTGCAGATTGCTGCAGTTGCCTTTTCTATTGTCAAACATTTCCACACTGATCAGTGTGTTTCTGCTGCTGTAGCCGATGATGTTTTATGCTTTGGATCTGGTTGAATAGGTGAAAATTGAGGAAAATATTCTCCTTTTGTCATGTTAGTCATGATTCACATGCGTGTGCACGTGACAGCACACAGAAGACACGAGCAATGTGATTTACCACCTTAAAGATGGTCTTGAGGAAGGAGTTGCAAACAACTGAAATATTTCTCTGATACCCCTTTTAATTAAAAGTTAAAAAAACAACAACAACACACACACCAGGGCAAAGACTCTCCAGCTGGTGGGCGACATGCTGTGAAGTGGGTGGTGCTCGGTTTAGACTGGGTTATTTTTAAACAGGAAGCAGTATGGTGGCCGGCACATACTCCCCACCTGGATTAAATTTTGGATTTTTGTAGCTGATGGTCTGTGTCCTACTGCTTACCAACATGTTGAAATAAAATCCATGACACAATATGGATTAAACACTGAATAGTCAAAAGCAAAGCCTTCCATGTTCCAACAGAGCTGAAAACTTTATTCCTCCAGCTGGTGTTTAGAACCAATGCACTGACTAATAGACCTTAGAGGTGATGCAACCATTAGACAACCAGTGTCCCTCAGAGGGACCTTCAGGATGTGTTCGTTCAGAAGGACAAAACCTCCTACTATGAAATAACTCACTTTAGAAGCTTCAGACTCAGATTAAACCTTCAAAAACATTCAAAAAAGCAAATATGCATTTTCACAGGTTGATGAGGAGTCCTCTGATTTTGCCCTTTTTCATCATTTGAAAGGTATCTGAGAGGATTACCTATCACTGCACACTGTACTGATCATTATCACTCAATCATTGCATTTTAGCAGCCAGGGAAAGGGAATTTATGCGTCCCAGACCATGAAATGTGGCCAATAATGCCAGTTCTGATCTAAACCTGCGCTGAATCTCAATGATGAGCAAACAGCTCCATCAGATTCAACTCATTAAACTTTTAGTGACGCTGGATTGGGGGTTCACCAAAAAGGTGGACCAGTGACGTGCGGTCAGGGGAGGCACCGGCCTCACCTGACATCATGAAAGAAAAAAATTAAAAATGGAATAAATTGATTGAATGATTATATTTATCCAGTGATGTATATTATAAAGTTATTTTCCGTTTCAAATTTGCTAATTGTGTGTTAGTTTGTATGTGTGAATAATTCTGCTCTGAGAGTTTAAAACTGACCCACTCACTGTTGCTAATTAAATGGTGAATAAGCTAAACTGTAGGTTCATATTTTTGTAAATCTAATTATGATTTAGGCAATTAAAAGCTGCAGTTAAGTTTGTTCATGCCACAAATAGACACACTCAAAAGCCGTGTTTAGCACCAGCAGGGCTGGAATGTACATACACTCCAAAAAACAAAGAGAAGTTGACAACTCTGTCATTCTGAGATGACTGCAGGCAAAAAATGTAGATAATCGTCTTGAGGGTGTCAGTCGGGGATGCTGGGACCCCAATAAAACGGGTTTGGCACTCGTTCTGTCAAAATGTTAAGACATCTCACGGTGAGATTTTCAAGCACATTTCTCAAATTCTAGACTTCTGCGGATAGCAAATAAAAATATCAGTCAATCAAAGTGTCAGTTTGGGGAAATTCTTGGGAGCATGGGCAGAAACAAACCCAGTAGATTGATAGAATTTCGTTATTACATTTGTAGTAAAAAAATAAATAAATAATAAAAAAAAATCATCATATCATCAAAAGGAGAAGCTTTATCCCTGGAGAAATAATGGACACATGAATCAATCGGGCTTATAAAACCTCCAGGTCAGTACCACTTTTATGTTACAGGGGTGAAAATGATAAAAATCATGGAAAACAACGACGCAAAGTTGCGTCTTTCCAATATTATGTTCGCATTACAATTTAATATGTACTACCTCAAGAAATCCACATAATCAATGGAGGGTTAGCTGAAAAAAAGAAAGAAACTACGATCTGAAGCCCCCCCCATCTCTGATTGCATTTGGTATATTCCAGATTGCCACCACCTGGTAGAAAACATGCACACCTGTTCATCGTATAGGAAATGAACCTTAGGAAAAACACAATTTAGACCGGAACACACACACACACACACACACACACCATAAAAATTACACACACGCATTACAATTTTCAGAATTTGTTGCAGACATTTAAAATAGCAGAACAAATATTCTCAGAAATACACATTCAAGACAGACAGAGAAGGAAGACCTACACTAATCCTCTCTGTAGTAAATTAGGTTTCACTTTCCTGTCATTACCAAGCACAATATGATTTTTTTTTCATAGAGTGAAGAAATACATTCATACATAAAAACAGGAGGATCCCAGCAGACCAGACAGATGGTTCAGAGTGGCACATTACACTTTTCTCTATCTATCTCCTACCATTATCTCCATTTCCCAATTCGAATGAAACCTTTTTCTGTACCTGGAGACTTAAAGTCTAAGTACAATAGTGAATCACCACGACTCTGACTCTCCTGAGCACAGACAGAACATAATCTGAGCACGAGTTTAAATCAGCACAAACTATGCAGCTAAATTTATATGAGGATAAACTCAAAAGTCAGACAGTATAATTTGTACCACTTACTGTGGAATTAAAGGTCAGATATCTTCTCCCATGAGGGCTCATTATATGCACGTTATGATACATCTGTGCATCTATTTTTGAGTGTGTAATTAAATTTCATGCAGGGGTCTTCATGGTCTTTGGAGGTTTGCTCTCTGATTCAAGAGTCCAAACCCTGACAGGGGTGGTCCTTGTTCCGGGGGCCCTGCCTGGCACACCGATGCTTTTAGCACCTATCGCTTGCTACATCAGTGTGTTGAGAGCAGATGGCTGCTGGTGCTTTCAGACATATTTCTCTCTCACATCAGGCTCTTTTGGTAGGGTTGACAAAAGCATAATGAACGATTTGATAACTGCAGAGGCGTTAAAAGGAGCGTCGAGACAGGCGCGAGTTCCACATGTAGCAGATGAAGCGGCTCATGATATAATGCGAGAGGATTTCTCACCACATGCTTTACCAAATGCTCTCAATGCTCCGTTTCTCGCACTCGCTCAGATCAGCCCGGTGTGGATTCTGCAGGGAACAGAGAAGCTGCACATCTAAGAACTAAACAAAGCAGATGCTCGCTGAAGGCTGTGTACTCTGTCAGACTTCACACCAACAGAGAAGTCAATTATTCCGAGACCTGGAGTCTGTGCTCAGCCATTTGTAAGATATGTGAGTTAGCACTGATTAATAAAACTATTTGTTAGATCCTACATCACAAGAAAAGATGTCGACTTCCTTCTGCCATGGACAAAGTCAGGTCAAGCAAAGCAAAAAAAAAAAAGAGCAAACCAACCTTCGTTGAGGTCACGTTTTTACCTTTAAAAACGACAAATATGAATATTTTATCCTTAAATTCTATAGATAAATACTTCAAATTAAAGCCCCCGAGACTCTTGTGCAGTTGTGTCACTTTTATGGAAATAGAGCAGGTCTGATGTCAGGGGATAGCATGCTTGATCTCTGTTGAATATTTAAATACTGGGGAAAAATCACTAATTCCTCGCTCTCCCACAAGAAGTGAAACACCAGCTACCTGTCAGCAGAATTAAAAAAGAAATCCCCTCTGGCTGAGTGTCAGTCTGGGTAGTCGAAGTATGAAACCACCCAGTTGGCAATAAAATCCATCCTCCATTCAAAAGCATAATCATCTTAATCCCATGAGTGTCTGTCGGGATGCTGGAGGCTGTGGCCTGAATCTGCTCCTCAGCTCAGCTGTTCCTCCGCATCTGTGCTTCACTGGTTGTGGTTTTTTGTGAGAGCCATCTGTCGCTCAGCATTAAGCACCATCTCCTCAGGTTTTTCAGAAAACTCCCCCCAAATACTTTCACATATTGTCTGCAACTTATTCTCTTTACATTTGAGACAGTTTGGAAAATAATTCCAGTTTGTGCCCACACCTCAGATGTTCATAGTTCCTTCAAAGACAGATGGGAACTTAAAATTCGATGGATGAACTGGTTGAAAACATTTGATGTCTAAGTTTGTTGATTACATATTGTAATGAAAGAGATGTTTGTTGATTCTGGGGGACGGGAATTTCACAAGCCTATTGGCTTCTACCCGTCAGCCCTTTCTTTTTTTTTCCGAATGTTGTTGTTGATGTTGTAAATGTGATGAAGGTGTTAAGTCTGTTATATTAACATGTCCAAAAAAAAGAAACTAAATAAATAAATAAAATAACTTTTTTTTTTTTTCTTGGTAGGAGGGGGAAGTTGCCACAGGAAATCCGTGCACAGATTTGAAGCTCACATGGGTAAAGGATCCTCCAGCGCTGGGGCAGACCGATGTAGGTAAGAGTGGACCACTTCAACCTGACATGCAGAAAAGACGGCTACTCTAGCCAAGGAAATGGAAGACATTTATATATTGGAACACAAATATAACAATCAGGTCTCTGACTCCTACAGCGGTTTGGCAGCAGAGTTCTTTCCTGGCAGAAATCAGATTAGATGCCTGGTTGGCTCAGGAGTCCCCTGAAAACATGCAGGTACTATAGTTCTGTTCAAGCGTGTTGCTGCTGCTATTACCGACTAGGGACAAATCCAATCTCATGTACAGCACAGAATGAAAGAATATGTAAAAAGAACACAATCTGCATGAGAATGGTGGATAAAAACATGTAAATGGCAATTTTCCATAATGCATCATCATCACTTGTGCATTTGTGCATGGCGTTTTGTGAAGATATTGGGTCTAAATCCGCATAAATATTTTAAAACTTTGCATAAATTGTTTTTTTTAAGCTTTCCGGTAAATATTAGTAGTGTAATTGTTAATTTTAAGGAAGTACAGGATGTGGTTTTTCCTGATAAATGAAAGATGATTACGGATAATATGAGACCCAATTGTAGATTTCCCTCTCCTTATGAAATGTTGGACAGTGACTGCTCAGCAGATTGTTGCAGACATGCTTCAACCAGGGTAATTAAAAGATTTAATTTTAGATAAAGACAAGAGGAACGCTTGTAGCGACAAACATTTACTCGTGCGGGGGGGGCGGTGAGTTTACAGTAGTTGCTGCCAGATGATTACCAAGAGACTACAACTTAAAAGTTCACTTATATTGATTAAAGCTGTCTGGTGGCCAAGATTTATGGCGAAACACGACAGAATGAAAATCCAAAGTCACTATCTGGGGGATTTGATGTCCAGCTGGAATTTCAAAGCTTGTTCTTGCTTTTTTTTTTTCTGTTTCAATGCCAGCTGGTCATCTTGTCTTCAACAAGACAGTTCGAATGGAGCTCGGCCAAGTACGTCCACAAGCTCTGACTCTTCTACTGTCTGTAGTCGAGTTTCGTGGTAACTAAAAAAAAAAACAACAACCCTTGAGTGTCGTTGCTATTGAATGACCTTGGGTGTGTTTGTTGCTGTCAAACTCTGAAACAATACGATCGTAAATCTGCAGACTTTGATTCTTAAGGCTCGAGTTTTCCTGCAACACTCAATAGCAGTAGATTAAGACTCCCTGGAGGCTTGAAACATCTTCTCCCCTCAGATGTCCTGTTTGTCTTTTGTCTGTTTTTCTCTAACACACTGTTTATTGTCCAGCCAATTTCAAGCACGCAGGCTTCATTAGCCGCTATCAGTTCCCACAAATTAAGCATTTAATAGGTCGTTATTTCTCTGCTCTGTTTGGCGCGAGGCCCACTTTATATTCGCTCAAGTCAACATCTGTTTCAACCACTGTTTTCTCGTAATGGTCACTTTGTCTCAGGTCACTGACAACCAGCCTTGAAAGTAATTATGGGTTCAATGATTTAGGCCGCTCAAAGTCAAAAAGTCGTAATTCATTTCTGTCCTGTGCATCAGGTCCGATCAAACTAAACAGAAATAATTCGCTGCAGGAGATCTGGAATATTAAAAACGCTGGAACGAACACTGATGATACAGCAGATTGAATCCAGGCCGGCACTGGAGGGATGTGTGACCGGTTTAACTGAATTCACCTACGCATTGCATGTCCATCAACACCTGAGTGCCTCTGACCCCCCCCTCCCCACTACTTCATTTTAAGTAGCTGCAAACATTACGTTAGCCTCGTCCGGAGAGAAACTCCCCAATCTGAACACACTTCCAATTTCACTTCCATTACATCACATCTCTTTGTAAATTTGATGTGACTGCATTAAATTCTCGAAAGCTTTGCCTTTATCCCTCTGTGGGTAATTTTCTGTGTCTTTTCTTCATAATGTTCTTCATCACATCTTCTTTCTTTCAGCTCTATCCCACTCAAGGTTGGAGTTGAGCGGTGGGTCACACACACACACACACACACACACACACACACACACACACACACACACACACACACACACACACACACACACACACACACACACACACACACACACACACACATAGCTTTCACACAGGAGATTGATCTTTTTGCATAACCTGTCACACAATTTTGCTGAACTTCAGTGGCGACAGTGAAAGTGATAGGAAAACACCATTTTTGACCTAATTCACTGATTTTAGTGACACTGGTTCATATTCTCATGAAGATTTTTACTTCCTTTGTTTGCGATTAAGAAGAGAACAAACCCACTTGGAAATCATATCCCATTTCACTCGTCCCAGGTTCATTCCTGAAGGCTCTTTTCTCATTAATATGCTCTCATCCTTTCAAAAGAAATCATCCTCGACTGAAGAAAATACAGTCCAGGAGGGAGGAAGAGAAAAGAAAGTGATCTACAAACTTCTGCATTAGCAGAAGATAGATAGATAGATAGATAGATAGATAGATAGATAGATAGATAGAGAGAGAGAGAGAGAGAGAGAGAGAGAGAGAGAGAGAGAGAGAGAGAGAGAGAGAGAGAGAGAGAGAGAGATAGATAGATAGATAGATAGATAGATAGATAGATAGATATTACAACATTATTCTCTTATTACACTGTCTCTTATTACACTTATTGCATTTTGGAATACCCATAGACTAAAGGCTGGGTCCGAGTGTCCACAGACAATAATGTGTTTTATTCATCCACTCTTATCAGTGGGAAACATGAAAATCTCAGGGTGCAGCATTAGAATTCCTACTTATGTAAAAATATGTACATATAATCAGAAATATCTGTTAAATTATTTAAATTAAAAGTGTTCAATGTAGAATGAAATATCCTCCCTAACTTCTAAATTATCATATATTATATAATCACATTATTATTAGTTATGTATTCACATAAAAGCAGGTTGGTTGTAATTATTACACTTTCTTTTTACCGTGAAGAGGATTGAAACTAATTATTTCGCTGATTATTTGACCAGTCAGAAAAAAAAAAAAAGTTTAATCTGTTGTCCAACTTGAGAATTGCAATGATTTTTGCATGGCAATGAGGAGATAATTATTATTACTAATAAGACTGTGAGTAAAAAAATCTTGATTTAGAAGCTGTCAAATAATAGCGGATGTACAGAGTGAAGTTTTCTGAGTAAAAGAATAAAATATCAGCATGAGAAGAAAATAGTTGTAGTGAGTTAAATTCGACCACTGCTGATTCACCGCAGCTCTGATCGCACACAAACAACTCCATCAGCAGATTGTGGCTTCAGTTGCGTTTAGGGACAGATCACCTTTGAGACCTGGCCGATAAACTCTGGACTAGTGAGTCTACTGAGACGTCTCCTTCCTCAAACTGATCTCCCATTCTACCTAATTTATTGCCTTATGCACAAATGCACAGAAATGTGTCGACTGATTTTGAGTATATTTTGATGAATAAGCCTGTCTGGCAGTCAGTTTCTCCTGTTGTTTTCATGGATGTCATGCTTGTTGTTTTCCACTCCTCTCCCCATCATCCCGTCTCACTGTGTGTTCTCCTGTCTGTCTGTCTTGCCTCGGCTTTCCCAAATGAATGAGATCCAGTGTCAAAGGCAATCATTCTGACGAGCAGCTGACACCGAAACGCTCCCTGTGAGTTTCCTCTGTTCCTTCTTACTGCTGACCTTTCACTTTAACGGTATCAGCACTTATTCTGTCGAAGCAGCACTTTCATCCTACTTCCTGTTTGGTGTTGGGGGGGGGGGACAAAGGCCATGCTGATATGCAATTCCAGCAGATTTTAAACAGGATTCTTGTCTTTGTTTAAATATATGCAGAGCAGGATAACTTGTTACTTTAAACAGGTTAACTTCATTCTTGCAGAAACTAAATTAGCCAAGATGCTGTATCGGTTCCAGCCGAACCCACTTACTGATCATTTTCTCAGCATGGATTAATATTTCTCATCTCATTCATGAGCTGAACATTGAGCGGTCTAATAGGTGGTATCACACCTGCTCAGCGCCTCGGCTCGCAGCCGATCACCTCCTCAGGATGGCTGCATTCAGTGATTTTAAACCTCAAAACCAATCTTCACTGGGACATTTTCTAAGCCTCATAAATGTGTCTCCTGGAAAAATGAGGGACATTAAAAACAGATTTTAGGTGCAAACTTTGAAAAGGAGACTTCTTTCAATACCTATCTTTCATCGAGGATTCCAGAGGGTTGATATGGAAGCTGACAAACAGACCAGAAGAAAATCTCCATAAAATTACAATTAGACGCTGTTTAAAATCCTTAAATCCAGATATTTAATAACTTCCACTGACCTGAAACCTCTCAATAACAGGCAGTTAATGATGCCCCTGGATTTAGTGACCTTTTACACTCCAGTCAGGTGTCTCTCCTCATTTCTGATGCACCACTTTGTTTTTCCTTCACATTTCAGTGAAAGGAAAATGAGTTTTACGAGACTTGCAAACAACATTACCGAATGTTAGTCATGTCCATTTAAAAAAAAACAAAAAAACAATCACCACAAGAAAATCAACGGAAAATTAGATTAAATTAAAACAATACAGTGAACAAAGAGACTCGACAGAATTAATTTAAAGTTTAAAATTAAATAAAACGTTCCCTTGAGATTTGAGCATTTCTTGCCTTTGAGTGGAGTTATTTACTTATGAATAAAGTTAGGCTATGATGATGAGTGAGAGGCGGCCATTTCCCTAGACAGGTCTCCCTTCTTAGGACATCCTAATTGCCAGGATTCGAACCCATGACCTTCTGGATCAGCTCCAAGCTGTCAAACGCAACATTTATCTCATGTCTCATATCCTTCATAGCACTGAATAACAGAAATAAGTAAATACATAAAAATCAGAACTGAAAATAAAAGAAAATCGCATCCTGTCCTTGGGGGAAAAAATGTATTTTATACACAGTTTGGCTCTGATCCTGTTGGTTCACACGGACGGGGTCGGAGTTTATAACTTAAACTGCACTCAACCTTCGAGGTGAAAGAAATGTTCTGGCTTCATTATTTGGGAGCTTCCTTGTCAACCATCTTTATAAAGTTAGTCAGTGTAAGTGTAACAGCACACAGCTGTGAGTCGACCTCGTATATTCAAATGTGATGACCTTCTAGTTAAAAAACACACATTTCTAAAGCAACACTTACCTAATCAGAAGGAAACCTCATGCCCTGAATATGTACATCAACTCTCTGAGGACGAACACGCGCTCCAGCAGCACATTGTGTGTTTTTCATACACTTCTTTCCTCCTTCATTGGTCAAGAGAAGAGTCCACAGTGGTCTAAGGAGGATTAATTATAAACCCTACAACACAACACCCTAATGAAAAGCTGTCAATCTGTCTTTCTCATTAGAAGAACGTGAGATAACACAAAAGAGCACAACTGACTGTCACGCAAAGTCCATGTTTTATTCATGCTCACGCTGAGAGGCATTTACTGTGTCGTTGACCACAGTCAGACGTATCGATGCGTGCAAATGCTGCCGCTGTCGGGGCCGGCGCTCGGGGGAGGCTCCAGAGGTCAGAAGATATTCTCTACAGCAGGAAGACGCTCGCTGTCCGCCGTCTCGCCACCAACCTTCTCCTGCCTTGAGTGGTTTCACAACTCCCGCTTTGCAGACCTTTCCCCATTGACATTCAGTGAAAACATCTGAGGGTCAAATTTTCACTCAACATGGTTTCACGGCAACGAGCTCATGAATTCACCAGCGACTTCATAAAAGGACTCCAGCTGGTGTTGCAGAGTCTGCAGACACATTAAGTGATCATAGGACTGGTGTCTCCAAACGTCCACCCATCCACCCTGGAAGATGCACAGGAGGAATAACTTTTTTTTTATTCATATGTCTGTGCAAAAGTGAAATTTTCGTCCTGTAATGTCACTCAGATGATCCTTTAAATAAATTAAGTTCTTTATAAATACAATCCTTTGAGTTACAAGATATAAATTATTGTAAAGTGTTTACATTATATTTAGATCGCAGGTGATTGTGCAGATGTGCTTGTTTTTGTAGAATAAGATTCACAGCTCACACTTGTGCTTCCTGTCTGCATGCTCTTCTAACAAAACCTATTTTTATCCTTTTGCACTGGAACCGGTCTTCATATAACTCTCCTCCTGTCAGAGGAGATACACTGGCATTGTGTTCAAAAGCAACGGCTCCAGGCGAGATCTGGGAGCTCTGACTGGAGAAGCCAACGGAGAGGAACAGAAAATCTTGTATTTCCTCTCTCTTCTGTCCCAGCTGCTTCATAGAACACAAAGAGAAGGGGAACAAACAGAAAACCTCCAGAAGCAAGTCAGAAATAAGGAGCAGACATTTAATTTCTCTCTTTACCACATCAGTAAGCAGAGAACTGACCTAAAGAATTGAAAGTTAATTGATTATTGTGTAGATGTATCCCGGCTGTAGACCGTTGAATCTCTGAAAAGAGTGTTCAAGTTGTTTTTCTACAAGAAGATGTAAACTTTATATGGATGACATTTAAATTTTGTAGCTTTAACCTAAAAGTTAGTGAAAAGCATAAAAAAAACCAACAACAGCCTGATGCTGGTTTTGGTTTCACTGCAGGGTTTATTCTCTGCAGAAAAATATTCCAATTCATGCTTACATTGCTGTAGTGCTAATTGCACACACACACACACACACACACACACACACACACACACACACACACACACACACACACACACACACACACACACACACACACACACACACACTTCCAATACACACACACACACGACTCAAAGACCTGCAGCTATTGATAGCCTTGTCATGTCAGAGCTTCCGCTTGATTCACCGCCTTGATCAACGGCAACGGTGTTCTGAACCTGAAATCAACCTTATGGGTGCAATTTCTCAGTTGTATGGTAAAATATAAATAATTCAATCTTTTCAAAGCACTTGACTGTAGCTTAATTTCCAAGTGTTTTAAATCTAATTTTACTGCACCGTGTCAAAGTTCTGTGATGTGAGGATCCCATTTGTCCTGCAGCGATGAGTAAAGTGGTAATTTGGGCCCAAAAAGACAATGAAAAGATGATTTTTTAGATTTTTTTGAAATTCTTTTGAACTCTGATGGTTCCTAAAGGCTCACTGAATCAGTGGAATATTTGAACAGTTCCTAATAATTAAACAGAAGTCGTTTTGTAGAAGGATTTCTTTTGAGTAATCACCATCAATCAAAAGTTTATAAAATATAAAATCACTCATGAGGAGGGAGATGAGGAACATCTTTCCTCTCTGTTGTTCACTCTAAGTCATGATTTTAGTAAATGATCAGAAGAAGAAAGTCTCAAGAGTCTACATTAACCACTTTTACACCCTGATCACAGATACTCATAGAAACATCACAAAAACGCTCCAAGATGTACACCGACAAGTCGATGACCTGTCGCTTCTCCAGGGAGGTGTTTTACGTGGGACATTTGGACCTCCTGCTGTGCAGCATAATAATGCATTTCCAGACTCTTCCTAAACCCATGTGAGAGACCCCCCCACCGAACCCCCAACAGCTATGATCCCATAGTTCCCTCCCTGGGCTTTGTGCTGCCGGAGGGAACCTGACCTTTTTTGAGGACCAAGGAAGAAGCGGTACTGTCTTTGAGTGTTAGCTGACCTTTCTGCTGCTCCTGTTTGGAACTCATGCCACAGAGTTCCTTTGAAATGTTTTGGTGACTCATTCAGCAGGAATGAGTGTTGTGTTTTCTGTTGCTGCAGAGTGGGTGTGTGCTGTGGGGCTCCCAAACGGAATGGACCAACTTCTAATTAATCCTTCAGAGGGACCAAACAACATCCGGCCAATGTCTGTGTGTGTATGTATGTGTGTGTGTTTGAATAAATGAGAATCCTGGGAGTGGGGAGTCCTACGTTCTCCTTCTCATTGAGCATCAGAAGGTTTTCTGACATTCCAAGAGAGCTACAATGGCAGTGGAATCTGTGGACTCCTGGACAAAGCTTAAAATAAGTATAATAATAAAAAATTTAACATTAACCCTTAAATGGACAGAAGTGGAAAAAGTTTGAAAATAATTTTTATTGGCTAAATAACCAGACTGGTCAGGACGGCCTAAAGTAGCAAGAAGCACATTACATCCCTGCATCTCATCACCACGTATTAAATATTTATTTATAAGTAGGAAACATGAAATTAATTAAAAACTAACATGGAAAAGAATGCAAAAGCAAGTCTAAACTAAACTTGCGTTTTAAAAACGCTGACAGATGTCCGTGAAATCCGCCGATAGCGAGTTTCTCACTTCTTAAGTACCAAACACCTGAAAAGCAGATTCTCCTTTAGTTCTAAGCCTGGATCAAGGAGGAATCAACAAACCCTGGACACATGACCTGTGAGACCTACATTCAAAATTGATGTCACGAGACCTTTTGCAGGACCAGACGTCCATAAGAGAAATAGAGAGAGAGAGGCGGGCGAGGAAGGAATCCAGAGGGGAAGACGCTCATAAGAGAATTTTTCTCAAGACATCAAAATAATGACACTCAGATCACCATTATTTTCATTTGAATGAAAGACTAATTAAACAGTTATAGCCATTTATAACCTAAGGTAAGGCTATATAAGATTGCACCAGTTTACAGAGCTGTATAAATAACAGAAGAGCCTTTGGCCCACAAAACATAAATTTCCTCCCAGGCTTGGGATCTGATGCTATATGCTAAAAAAAAATGCATTATCAGCTTGAAGTAGGAGCCGCAATGGAACAATTTACAATAAGCACAGAGCATAATGTTGGCATGAATGCCTAAAGAACATGATTATAATCACACTCAGACACTTTATCTTGCTGCTCTTACTGCTTTAACCAGGTCCTCTGTGATCAAACACATTTCTGCATTAAGCAAATAGATAATTAGTCTAACTATGAAAAGACGTGATGCAGCGCATTATTGACAAAATGCATATTGTGGAGTGAGAGAATTTGCTGTCTAATTATGACTACATCTGAGCATAAGTGTTTATTATCCATGTGTTCAGATGACTGTTGGCAGACTTAACTGTTTTTATGCTCATCAGAGCCTCTGGGGGGGGAGGTGTTGATTAATCTGCCTGCACATTTTGTTTTCCTACCTACTAAGATGATGCTGTGATTCAAGAGGGGAAGCTGAGGACAAGAGGATGCTCTAATAAATCATGTCCAGGTGACTCACAAGCACACTGACTGTTTTAAATAAGGATTATGGGAGGAAAGGCCTTGTAATGTCCCAGGTTTAGAATATTTAAAGTCGTACCGTGAAATAATTGTGGATTATTCCAGCTAGTTGTTTGTGACATTGGTGCTTTATAATGAGGATATGAAGATATATTGTGAATATATACTGTAAAATGTTTGTACGTCCTTTGAAACCATATTTTTCCACTGATTTGGATGAAAAGATTAAGTCAATTTAGAACATGCCTCAAAAAACACAAAGAAGTAATCCACATGGAATAAAATGCATATAGATGATGGAAATAATACCCTTAAACTTCACGGAAACAGAAGAGTCTGTTTGATGATTGACTTTTGAGTAAAAATCAATCAACTTTTAATTTGAAAATGAATCATCTTGCATGGTTAAAGGGCAGACAATGGGAAAAACACATAGCAAAACACAAATCATCCACAACCTTACCTTGAAACATTTATTCCAAAACATTAACTTACCAAACGTTAATCACTCAATTAATCACAAAACAAATTAATTTTGCAATTGTTACTCATTTTTATGGGACTCAAGCAGACCATCACTAGAAAGCAATCTTCCCACAATGCACCTTTCTTTCCCTAAAGCACAGCATCATTGTTAAGCAGCAGAGAACGTGGATTCTCACCTTTACCGCATCACAGTGTGCAAAGTCAGGCGTACGCACAGCTAGCCAAAACACCGCTGGAAATAATAAAGGGTGATCGTGGTCAGCTTTAAATCCGTTCTACTGGATTGGAAAATGGAATGTTTTATTCCTTCCTTTAGTACGCATCATGGGCTTTTTAATTTATTTGTCTATGGCTCAATCATTTCATCCAAGTTCCGTTCAGGTGTGAATGCAGAAAGAGTGGCATGAAAAGGTTTTTGTTCTCTGTGCAGCCGACAGAAAACATGAGCGTGGGCTGTTCAACAACATATTTATAATAACAAATATTTTCAAGGCTATTTTTTCGTTAGACCTCTACTCCAAAATAAATGTAACATTCTGGAGATGTTTTTTTTTTTTCCTTTTACGAACGACACCAACCAATACATCACTATGAGTATGTGTAAATCAAGTATTGGTGCTGAACCTACATCTATAACTGCGTGTGTGTTGTTTTTGTGTATTTATATGAAGATATCAAGTGGGTTGAAACCCTTAGTTATGAGGCCTAATCTACAGGGATCTGAATGTGTAATCATGAAGATGTTTCTGTGTTATGAATGAAGAGAATGAATTAACTAACAGAAATAACCATTAAAAACTAGGAGAAAAATCACAAATCAATAGAAGAAGTAAAAATATATTGACTAAAGGTGTTGTGCTGTGTGTCAGAAACAGATGTGAGGATGTTGAAAGTGAGGGAGATAGGTCAGGGAGATAGGTGAAGAATCATATTAAAAATGCCAATGTGGCTGGGTCAACATGGCCTGGGTCATCTGAAAGAATGGAAGTGAATCTTTTTACATATTTTTAAAACTTTTTTACATATTTTAAAAAATGTCACATTTTATTTTACATATTTGCAAATATGTAGAAAACATTTACTTTTTCTGCTACATCTACTTTAGCCCTGCTCACAAATGACGACTAAAAAAAAAAAGGAATTTAGTTTGTTCTCAGAGAACGAGACTCCTGATTACAGTTAACTCATGGGACTCATCAGCTGGACTGTCCTCCTCACGACCCGGCTGGTTGTGAGTGAGTGCTGTATAAATCCAACGGATGAGAACTCATTGCAGAACCTGAGCGTTTTATGCCTGAGCATCCAAACTTCTGCCAAGTTTGGCAGAAATCAGTATAGTAGTTTTTAGCATAATTTTGTGAAGAGAAAAACAAAGATAGACAGAAGAGAAGACAGGAGAAGCGCCCTCCAAAAACCGTGGTGAATCTGACCCTGAAGGTCCTGATGAGAAGAAACTCACCTCTTGGTCTTGTGAAGCTTTGCTATGGAGGTAATTTCAGGACATTCTCAAGAAAAGCGTTATCAGCCTCTGACCTTAAATCAATAAAGAGTCAAACTGCTGATCACCCAAAAGAAAACTGGCAGCACCACAGACAGTGGGAAAGTAAGGGAAAGCAGGTATTTGAAAATTTGAAGGGCTGCTCACCATATTTTGATAAAGCTGGCTGAACAGAGAGAAGCTCATGAATATTTCATGGTTTCTATGACTCCATTAAGTGTGATATATGCAACTTTGAGCCAGCCAGCATGAAATGATGCAGTTTAATGCTGCTTTAAAAGCGTATTTATCATGTTCACATCAGGGAGCCTGTGATAGGGCCGTTTAGTAGGTAGACAACCACAAAATTTCAACACCAAAATGAGCCAGTTAAGGGTATAACGTTTTTAGCAGCACAATAAGGATTTGTTTATCCAAGTAAGAAATGGTGATGAGGCTTTGTAAGCTGACATTAAACATCTGCATCAAACAGAAAGATGAGAACACAAGTGGAAACTGAGGACAATAGATGTCTGCTTTTCCAGCACTTTGAAAAGAAGATGCCTCTTAAATCAAATTATGTCTCCTCCACACATTATTCAAGACATTTTTAAATATTATGCTTGGAATAAAAATTTGTGTCTGATATCTGTTGTCGAAAAAAAATTCAAGTGAAGCCTTAGAATTCTGTGAAATTACATCAAGGCCTACTTTGTTCTCTCTGAATAACCCAGAAGGTAATTAAAAAAAAACCTTTTATTTCATTTTATTCCATTTTTTCCCAGCCACATGGAGATTTTCCATATTAAAATTTAATTACATATTGAGCCATAATTGGCTCCCAAAATGCAAAAACCTGCACATGTACACGTCTCAAAGGGAGGCTAGTGTAATGTCAAACATTGGAATATGTAGAATATACTAGTATTTTTAAAACACATATGGTTACTGCTGCTGCTTCTAATAATAAACCATGGATATATCTGACACATGCAGTAGCTTTAAATGCACACCCTGAGCTACTTATTTAGCTCATCCTCACAGTAGCTAAGTCGGTGCTCCATCAGAGCGAGACAAAACAAAAACAAGTCGACTGTACAAACCGAGTAATTAAAGTTAATTTCATGGCTCTGCGGTTCATGATCAGAGGCGTAAATCATAATTAGTTTAGATGCTTAGATGCCCTCCAGACTTATCAATCAGCGGGCCACCTCTGGCCCTGACATGGAGTGTTGTCTGCACAGCTGAGCGGGTCATGAGCTGTCGGCGGGCGGTCAGTGAAGAGGGCTACCTCGATTGTTTATAGTAAAGGAATCTGCCTGTTCGGAAAACGATCCCCCGAGAGACTCATCCGGAAAGACCACCACCACCTGTCGTCTCAGCAGCAGAGCTACCTGACAGGCACAAATTCCTCGGAGGATTCACCCAGCGCAAGGCCTCGTAATCCTGCCTGTTAGCCTTGTTACATTCAGTTTATTTCATGCCAGCCTTGTATTAGTTACCACAAAAGCTTCACTGTGCTCTATAGCTGCTACTGCAGGAGGATGGGAGGCTGGTAGTTAACATTTCCATGCTAATATTTTATCCTGCTACTGTCATGATGATCACAAACGTATTAATCATGATTCTTAAATAGCATCGTCAGTTCGTCACACAATAATGATATTTGACATTATCAGCCATGGACTTGATTTAAAGGAGCTAATACAATGCATTATTATATTAATTTTACTAAAAAAATAAGTTAATTAAACTTGTCTATTAGTTGCTACAAGTAGCCTGTAGTTATTTTAATTAAGTTCAGTGCAAGTGCAAAATCACGTGCAATTGAGTTACCTTTACTGAGAATATTAAGTTTATCTAACTACAGAACATCCCTAGTATGAGTTGATTCAACTTGATTTTGTTGAGTTTGTGATAAGTAATGTTATGGTGTTCATTCTACTTAAAAAAAACTTGAAAGTTTATTTGAACTCAAAAAGTGACACATAACCGTGTTACTAATTTCAAAAAAGTTGTCATTTCTAACAGTATACTGTATGTAGCCCTGAGATTAGTATTTAAAAAGACAGAAAAAAAGGACTGTGGTCTCTCACAGTTTTCCTTTCTAAATTGAATTCCCCTTTATTCACATCAAGGCCAAAAACCACTCAGCTCACGGATTAGAAAATACTCACTGCAAACAATTTGTTTCGTTTCATTGCTCAGATGCACATACTGTATTCTTTTCTGTTGTAATAATGATATTATAGAATTTTGTTTTATATTAGTGGCAAATTCCCATTTTTTTCATAATGCAATAGGATTTCAAAGAATGCACAAAGGAATCCTGTGCACCAGGAATAGTCTTTTCATCCCGCCTCACCTGTGGATTGAACTCTTCTTATGTCTCAACAGGGAGTGCTGCTGCAGCGTTATGACAGATACCTGCTGCAGCCCATCCCAGTGTTTTATTCCTGACCTAGATCGAGTTTCTCACTGTCGTTAAATGAGCCATTGAGAAGAAACTTAATTTCCACAGTGTGACATGTCGAATGCCTGGGAGCTACAGAGTTACACTGTAAAACATGACAAATGTAGAAGTTTTAAAAGTTTTGTGAGATCTGTGGATGCTCATTGAACTTTTTCTTTCAGTAGAAAGCAAGTAGGGTTAGTAACAAGAAAGCATGAGGGCTTAAGAAGAAGTTGTTGCCAAGATTTTGACTTTTGAACGTGGCAAGTTTGAAGCATGGCTATAAACAACCATTAAAAAAATGTTTGATGACACTTAAAAGTAGTTGTGTTACTCCTTCTACCAGAAATGTGAATGTTTGGTTCCCCTGCATCTCTACCCCAGAAGATCTCTCTATGTTATAGTCAGAAAAACACGTAAATATGTAATTATGGAAAATGACCTCTATTAAATTCTTGTTATCACCAGAATATCAGAAAAATTACTTTTAAAAATATGAAAATATGCATGACATGTTCCCAAAGATGCACCCTAGCCTATTCTGGAGACGATTACATTTGGTAATGATTCAACTCTACACCTGGAATATGTAATCTATTGTACAGGGTTTTCTGACATTGTGACAATTGGTTGAGATACAATCATCATAAACACAAAGCACATTTCCATCATCATGCGCTCATTGGAGGGTTGTGTTCTCTAGGCTTTTAGGATTGAAAGGTATTCTTTAAATTGTTTTAACTGACACTTTCAAGCCAAAGGGCGGAACATACCATAGCAAGTTAAGGTAACTCAAAATTTCTCCCAGTGCAAATTTACTTTTTCACACAAAGTTCCCTTATTTCTCTCTCTTCTTCATGCTTATCAATCTTGCAAAAGTCACCATTATAATGTCGTGCACTGGAGAAAGGTCTCTCTAAAACTTTAATGTCCTCCTATGTTCAGATATATCTGAACATAGGAGAATGTTTGAGTCTAGACTGATGAATGTGCATTGCGCCACTAGAAGGATGTGTTGACATTCGTATACTGACAGCGGAATGTTTCTCTGTGCCCCTGGAAAAAATATTTTTAAGCATGATTTGGGACACCAAAATGGATTTTGAAGTCAATCCTGGTCCAGTGCTGAGCTTTCAGTGCTGGAGTCTCTGATGAACACGGGTTTTAAAGTACAGTAAGAACACCGGCTGACCAGCTGAGGCAGATTATAAAAACAAACTCAAACATACATATTCAAATTTGGATGGAATCGTGGAGATGTATTTGGAAGAATATAGTGTGAAATTTGTTGTTTTAGTGAAAAGAAAAATATCAGCCAGTTATTTCATTTCCAAAAAGACAATTAGTTTGTGTTTTAATATCCTATCATTCTGAAGGGGGAGCTGGGGGAGTATTTACTCAACAGCATGTATGATTGGCTGACTCAAGGATTATTCCAGCCTCTAATTGGCTGAGGAGTTTCACCCTCCACTGAAGACCAAGCTTGACACCAACTTTCCCCTGGATGGAACTGACTTGTCCAGTTTCCATAGTTTTCACAATTAATCATTTTATACACCGCTTACTTGCATGCAGGAATTAGAATCATATTTCTACATCATTAATTAAGATCCATCAGTCAAATTACAAACAGCATGAATTAAATTATTTTCATTCTAATCATCTCTGTGCAGAAAATCGAACAGTCCAGCAAATGCATTCACAAAGACAAGAAACAAATGCGTCTCTCTTCTGTTAGCAGAGATTTATTAACACTTTATAGAGGAAATCATCCTGAAATCTCCAGCAGGGATGACGGATGTTGCATGAAGGCAAGGAGATGAGCAGGTGTACGAGTAGATTACCAGAAAACGGTTCCAGCCCAGTCGTTACTGTTACAGGCAGGCAGTGGAATAACCGTTGAGTGAGCTGGTACCTCTCATATGTTTTGTGAATATAATCCATATTAGGTATATGATGGATCACATAACTCTGAGTGAAATCACATCGTACCTGAAGAAGCTAAAAGCAAGAATATCAAGACAAAATATGATACAGTTATAGATTAAATGATAAAATTATGAATCAAAATGATAGATAAAATTACAAATTAATTTTAAATAACCCGATTCCACCCTTTAATTATTGTATCAGTTCTATAAACAAAACATTAACAGTAGAAACAGATGCCGATGGCAGATGCTAAATCCCTCACAGCGATCCTCAGTCCACGCCACACATGGAACGCCACTGCAAGAACCATGAAACCATTCAGTAACATCACCTTTAAAAAAATAAAATAAAATGTAAAATTACTGCAAGCATACAATCTAAATGTTAAAAATCTGACACCACAAATTGAGCGATAGTTTAAAGACACAATACACATGTACTGGACCAGCGACAGCATATCTGTATATTTCTGTTAGCGTGTTTGCAATCAATCATGCAGGTTTGTTGCCTCTCCAAGTACATCATTCATGCGCAGCTCAGTGTCAGCAGCACAGTCTGCTGTAAATCCTTTCGGTTTTATCGACTTCATCTGTCACTTTGAATAATTCACAAAAGTGTTGACAAGCACCCTGATTTGTCATGCCTTGTCTTTAAAAATTCCCAAAACAAAACACAATACTGCTCCTGCATAATTCACAAGGTGCAGCATCTGAGCCCAATGATATTTTTGCAAAGTCGAAAATGTTCAGATTCTAACTGAATTCCGTCAACTTCTGATCAGTTAGGTTTGTGTTACAGTAAGTATTACAAGCTGCATGCACTACTTTTCATGCTTCACCGATTTAACGACCATTCCTGCAAACACACTGGCAGTCCCATGGTGTCTATACTGAAATAGGAGACTGTAGATAAATCTACCAGTATGGCAGGTATCTGTCAAAACCTCCTGCAACTTTATGTGTACACAGAAAAGGTCTTCAAAGTTCATATGAAACCACAGACTAGCATCAAAAATAGTGGATGGGTCTGCCGTGACTTCGGCATTTTAAGGACTTTGAGGTTTGACTTTGAGGTTTGAGCTCTGGATACGTATTATTACACATCTTCCCTGTCTATCGTAATATTTTTACTTTTAAGAATCTAACATACTCATTGATCTCCATGCAAATCCACCGCTCCTTCTCCTCCAGGAGCTGCAGCGCTCTCTCCAAAGCATCTGCTGATTATCTGGAATCAGATTTGCCGTCAGTCTTTTGAGACAAATGAAGCCACCAGATGGAAAATTTTGATTGTAAAGAAAGTTTAGGTCTTTCCTGTTTTCAGAAGAAATCACAATTTCTGAAAAGGAAAATAATTGATTAAAAAACACCTGTCAATAAACTCTTGCAATTAGATTTGATCAGAAATTGTGCTTTTAATTAATAAAAAATGATGATTGGTTTTCTAATATTGTATTAAGTTGATCACATTGATCATTGATCATAGCAACTTAATAGACAATCTTTGTTGTCTATTTAGATATAAAGACAACTAACCAAACAATAGTTGTTTCCTATGACATCACCAGTTTGACTGTGTGGACAACCTGAAGAGTAAATGTCAGAATGCTTTCCCCTCCATCAGCTAAAGTTCTCTCTGGAGAATGAAGGAAGACGAAGGATGTTTTAAATTTGAGTGAACTTGAAGCCATTTTATCGATGAACAATTCAATCAGGCCAGGAGGTGTGAAATGACACGCCCCCTTCTCCCAGCTGTGCAGGAAAAATTTCAAATCAGGAAAACACAATTTTGTATAAACACACTTGTAAAGCTGCATGGGGGCAAACGTTATAGTCCATATTTCACAGCAATTTATGACTCCATGATCACAGGACAGCAAGAAGGGAGAACCCGAGACAGAAAGTCCATGAAGTATGATGTAAGACAGAGATAAATAGATTGAACAATATTGCACATATCATTACACTAACAGCAGAGACACTTAGCGCTCTGATCTCTGAGCCTTAAAGTGTAAATTACATTCATTTGAAAACACCAGATTTCTGTTTCATCAAACAAAACATGCAAAAAGCTACACCATCTGCTAAATGGTTTCTGGAAATTGACATCCACATCTGTGATTAGTGAGAGAATTAAATTAACTTTTCAGTTTCCTCAAGTCAGAAAACGGAGAAAGTGGGTTGATTACGATAGATTTAAAACCTCCACTCATGTAAGATGTGTCGTTAGTTCCACATACTAAACAGGAATTTTACAAGTCCAGAGATTCCCTGGGGAAATAAGGCCTGTCAAGACAGATATTAAATTCACATTTGAAGTTGACCACTTTGCCGGTTAAACATTTGGGATTTTGAGTTTAATAGCAAGGTGGGCCCTGAAGGAGACTCAGGAGAGATCGAGGGATGGATCTGTGTGGCTGTATGGAAGATAATCAACTCCTATTAACACAAATTGAAAGAGAGGAAAAAAAAACCACAAATTTTTAAACTACGCTTTCCTCACGAGAACATTTACTTAATATCAACATAATAAAACACTTCTGAGTTTGTGTGTCTTCAGTCTAATATAGGAAACACGGTGCCTCATTTTTAAGATGAGGTAAAAAGGTGGTAGATTTAATGTATGAAATCAGCCTTCAATCTTGGATCCCTTTGTTTACGTGGAAGTGAGCTTTCCTTCCACACATCACTATTGCATGCCCAAAGGCTGACATTTAGAAATATGTCAAATGTGACAGAACACAAATGAAATAAATTTAAAATTTAAATTTAAATGTCAAAGCAAGATCCTGTAACAATCAACACAACGTAAAAACACCCAGAACAGCAGTAAACACTATAAAACTACTGCATGTCCTAATTACGTTAAGCCTATAAAATGTTTTTATTGATGTACCTGTTACATATTGATTTCTGTATTGTGGCAAAAATATAAGATCTTTCATGTGAGTTGTGCATTATAGCCTTAATGGTAGAATGATGTGCAGGGCTGTCAAACAAGACAAGATGTCAGCGTTCACTTCATGCTCCCTGAAGGAAAGCTCAACTGGAAATGACAAGTCTGCCAAGAGTTTCTCAGCTGAACAGACCAGTGGATCGCACTCCATCTCTGACTGATACAGAGATTTAAAAGAGAAGGGCGGGGGGGGGCGCTGATGCCAGGGGGTCTGACTGAAATTTGAATCGTCACAGAGACAAAAATAACGATGCAGCTGTAAAGTATTTATGGAAACAAATTAAACGTGTGCGTGTGAATGATAAATGGTCCCTGGGAATATGTTCTGTTTGTTTCCCAAGCTTTGGTGAATTGACACAAATCTCAGTGGGGAGATGAAGGAAGAGGAATTAGAATCTTCATAATGGATGGATAATGAACTTTAAGGGAGTGCTTTGAGGCAGAACAACACAACTCTTCTCCTTAAAAGAAGAGAGCGGCCACAGAAATTTCTCTTCCTTCATGTCAGACCCGTCCAGACGCAGATGCGTCTATTCCCTTACTTTGAAAGCGCTTTCAACAGAACCATGGTGAACAACATGCCAAAACCACAGACTACTTTCCTTTCAAGTTCAAGGTTGACGCTTAAGGATCGACCACAACATTCCGAGCGTCTCTTCTTGTGAATGAAGTATAAATAATTATTCAGTTCTGTGTAAAGAGTGCACGAGTAACAGTTAATCTGGATTATGAAATACAATAAGGCTCAATAATTAGGTCCAAGGTGGATTTGCTCTTGGGTGAATTGCATCAGTGCTCTAAACCCTGAATAAGAACAATAATAAAATAAATACAAAATTACTAGGCTTACAAATGCTCTTCTGTGTTGATCCTAATTTTTTTCAAGGTGATCGTATGTCTGAGGTTAGATTCCTGAAGAAGTAAGAGCCACACATCTGACCGTATGCAGACTTGTTTACTAGATTACATCAGACTATAACGCCCACAGAAGCACCAAGGCCATTTTTACTCCCCAAATGTCCGAGAAGAGGATCGTAAAAAATGGATCCTGTCTTGATTTGCTAAAATGTGTCCCTGTGTCTGAGACTTTAAAACCCAAGAAACTCCTAATCCATCAGAGACTTGACTCCTTGGACCTTCTGTTCTGACCTTGGGGGCCATAAACAGCATCACTGATGTATTGTAGGAGCAGAGACTGAATAATTACATGGTGGAGATGAGGAAATCTGATTCACAGCACAGGCTGGATACGGCCAGCATGGGTCGGAATAAATACTGTATTTCATTAGAATCCAAGTCCGCCTACCGATATGTGTGTATGTGTGTGTGGGGGGTGGGGGTAAAGTCACTGTGTGGGTGGAGATAATGAGTCTGGAACAGATCCAAACTGGATGGTCCAGGATTTTTTTTTTCTCTCACTTTTATATATAGTATCTGTACAGAACCTGTAAAAAAACACAGACAGGCTGTCAGAAGGCGAAGCCTATACCACTAAACACAACCTCACATGATTCCCAGTAATAGAATTACAGTAAACACACACACACACACACACACACACACACACACACACACACACACAGAGGCACGCACGCACGCACGCACACTAAAAACGAGAACTGTTTTTTCATAAAATTATCAATTGAATCCAACAAATAAAGTGATTTCTTTTATGAAATCCATCTATGAAGCATAAATTACCTGACTGATTACCATGAAAATGGGTCAAAGAGCAAAGGCAGCTTTTTAGTACTGAAAGTTAAGACAGCTGGCTTGAAACATTAATCAGAGACTGACATTAGAGGATTAAATTTAGTCAAGGATCTACTTTATGGGACAGGAAATGTTGACGCTTCTAGAACAGCTGTGTTCTCCAGAGATATCCAAGATTTATCTGCATGTCTTCAAAATTACTGTGTTACAGGTACAGTAAATAAAAAATGTAAATTCTATAGAGGCGTGACCCTTTTGGAAGAACCTTAACCTTGGCAAATGCTTTATTTTTATTCCATTTCTGATGAATTTCCACCAAAAATTCCTTTACCTTAAGGGAATATTACTTCATGAAGGCAAATATACCGTAGAAAAATACTATTTTATTATCTTACTTTGTTGAATCTCATGGCTAAAAAGTGACCAAGCTGAATTACTCTTGTGAATCACAAATGACCTCCATGTTAATACATGCATCCAAAGCTTGCACAAACTGTTTGTTCATTGTCCTTGTGAAAAGATAAAGTTTCAGTGACACACAGGCAGAGATAAAAGCTAGAGGTCAAGATCATTTCAGAAGCATCAGAAGAAAAATTCAAACTATTACAGCATTCAAAAAAGACTAAATGGGATGCAACCAATGTAACTCACGTACTGACAACCTGAGCAGAAACTCTGAGGGTGTTGAAGTTTGAAGGATTCTTGTTTGCATGCAAAATATCAATAAAACATGAGGTTATGTGGGACTTGGTGTCCAGATCACTGTAATCCATGGAGCTGCTTTTGCATAATGTTGCTGAAGATCTAATCAGTGTGCAGGAAAGCCTGGTGATTAATGTCTGTGCTGAGATCAGTGAAGGGGTGAACACTTGCTGGTCAGGGACATGACAGAAAGATTCTCGATTAATAGTCCACTTTGTTCCGTTGCTATCGTGTCCAAAAGCCAAACAGTTCTTCTGATCACAGCCCCATAAGCCAGTGTGAGATTGAAAGATGTTACAGGAAAACTAACGCATTTTTAAAAATTTTTTTAGGTATCAGGGATAGACAAACAAATATTTAGTTTCCTTCTTTAGAGTTGGAGTGTGCAGCTTTATAGAAAATTACTGTCAGAAATAGAACAGAACATTCAAATTATTGTTTCAATTATTATTTTTATTCCTATATAACAGACTATTATATATAAAGAATATATAAGTTAATTCTTACTGGAAAAAAAATAAAAAAGGTTGGAGAAAAATCACAGGGAATGATAAGAATGAAAAAAGGCAAACTAATCCCCACTGCTGAATGATAAAGTCTTGTCTACTGCTCAGATGTCTTTCCAGACATGACAGTGTTTTGCCATCGTTAATGCGCTGTCATTGGAATGATTATGATGGATATAATCTGACAACAAAAGTCTGCGATGTCATCTGTAATCAGGTGGGTGGCAATGCTGTCTGCGCTCACAGCACTGTGATCTCATCAGATCACTAATCAGAGAGAGGGCTGTTGTTAATTATCCAGCCCACCTCCAGAAAACAGGAGGAAACGGCAGCTGAGAGTATTCGCTCTCCTCCGCCTACTCTCTTCCCACTGATTGCTGCTGTTTCATCTGTCTGGAGAAGCATTAATCAATTCTCTCCATTCAGGTGAGAGCTCATTTATTTTTAACACTTGACACCTGCCATGCGAGAGCAGTTAAATTCAATTATCATCTCAGTGAGCTGTGGAATTTTAGCCCGCGTCACATGACAAATATAAATCCCTGTGGCGTTTAGGTGAATTTGAGTTGTGCTAAAATGTATTGATATGAAATGATTTACATTGACAGTAGATTTGAGGTAAACTCTGAGGGTTGTATGATGGACATGGGAATTGAAATGTTGTTTTCACCCTCAGGATGTTTGGAGGATTGTTTGGAAGAACTTCTACAACTTAAAATCGCTGTAACTGGAGGAGCAATGAGAAAAACAGAGGATGACTTTTCTAACTTAAATCCAAAAGTCTCTCTCTGTCTCAAGTAGACAGGATTTGATTTGCAGATGGATTATCAGAGGAGACGACAGAGTTCCTCAGCAGGAGGCTCAAATTCAGTCCATTATTAACATTCAAACCATTCCCAACACCATTATTATGTCCAATCACTCGTGTTTGTTTGTCTGTTTGTCTGTTTTCTGTATACCATTTCTCAAAAAAACCCAACCCAAAATAGATTCTGCTAAAATTGTGAGGATGGATTGTCCTCGGGCCAAAGAAGAGTTGATTAGTTGAGGAAGCTTCTACACCATTTAATTGTTTCGGAATTTGTTTGAGTGTTGAATTTAAAGTACATCCCGTATTTATTAAAAAAAACTTTCCATTTTTTTTAGTTTTAAAGCCAACAGACCTGAAGTGTTTTCTTCATTGAAAACAAGAGCAATACATTACGAAAGGAAAGGAAATGATGTGATGATTGCATTCAGAAGAACATCTCCTTGGTTTAACCTCAAAAGAGCTGGAGGAGGCGTCTGGGGAGAGGGAGGTTTGGGCTTCTCTGCTGCCCTCGTGACCTGGATCTGATTAGCAGAAGAAAATGGAATGAAATAATTCAAATTATATTTGATTGTCATCAATAATTCATGATGACTCCAAAGTATTATTTTTTTTAGCCAAATGAGCTGCAGACGTGTTTTTGATCTGTTAATAAAAAATCTAACTGTGTAGGACATTGTTGAGAGCAAGAGTACTACAGATGCAGTATTTGCTTTGAGGATGTTGATAGAGAAGTACAGAGAAGGCCAGAGGGAGCTGCATTGTGTTTTTGTAGATCTGGAGAAAGCTTATGACAGGGTGCCCAGAGAGGAACTGTGGTATTGTATGAGGAAGTCTGGAGCGGCAGAGAAGTATGTTAGAGCGGTGCAGGACATGTATGAGGACTGTAAGACAGTGGTGAGGTGTGCTGTAGGTGTGACAGAGGAGTTCAAGGTGGAGGTGGGACTGCATCAGGGATCAGCTCTGAGCCCCTTCTTGTTCGCTATGGTGATGGACAGGCTGACAGACGAGGTTAGACAGGAATCTCCATGGACTATGATGTTTGCAGATGACATTGTGATCTGCAGTGAGAGTAGGGAAGAGGTGGAGGAGAAGCTAGAGAGGTGGAGGTTTGTCCTGGAAAGGAGAGGAATGAAGGTTAGCCGCAGTAAGACAGAGTACATGTGTGTGAATGAGAGGGACCCAAGTGGAAGAGTGAGGTTACAGGGAGAAGAGATCAAGAAGGTGGAGGATTTTAAGTACTTGGGGTCAACAGTCCAGAGCAATGGAGAGTGTGGAAAAGAGGTGAAGAAGCGTGTCCAGGCAGGATGGAATGGGTGGAGAAAAGTGTCAGGTGTGATGTGTGATAGAAGAGTTTCAGCTAAAATGAAAGGAAAGGTGTACAAAACTGTGGTGAGACCAGCGATGTTGTTTGGTCTAGAGACAGTGTCACTGAGGAAAAGACAGGAGACAGAGCTGGAGGTAGCAGAGATGAAGATGCTGAGGTTCTCTCTGGGAGTGACCAGGAAGGATAGGATCAGGAATGAGTACATCAGAGGGACAGCACATGTTAGAGGTTTTGGAGATAAAGTCAGAGAGGCCAGACTGAGATGGTTTGGACATGTCCAGAGGAGAGATAGTGAATATATTGGTAGAAGGATGCTGAGTTTTGAACTGCCAGGCAGGAGGCCTAGAGGAAGACCAAAGAGGAGGTTTATGGATGTAGTGAAAGAGGACATGAAGGTAGTTGGTGTGAGAGAAGAGGATGCAGAAGTCAGGATTAGATGGAGGCGGTTGATTCGCTGTGGCGACCCCTGAAGGGAAAAGCCAAAAGGAAAAGAAGAAGATTGTGATCTGCAGTGAGAGTAGGGACGAGGTGGAGGAGAAGCTAGAGAGGTGGAGGTTTGTCCTGGAAAGGAGAGGGATGAAGGTTAGCCGCAGTAAGACAGAGTACATGTGTGTGAATGAGAGGGACCCAAGTGGAAGAGTGAGGTTACAGGGAGAAGAGATCAAGAAGGTGGAGGATTTTAAGTACTTAGGGTCAACAGTCCAGAGCAATGGAGAGTGGGGAAAAGAGGTGAAGAAGCGTGTCCAGGCAGGATGGAACGGGTGGAGAAAAGTGTCAGGTGTGATGTGTGATCGAAGAGTTTCAGCTAAAATGAAAGGAAAGGTGTACAAAACTGTGGTGAGACCAGCGATGTTGTTTGGTCTAGAGACAGTGTCACTGAGGAAAAGACAGGAGGCAGAGCTGGAGGTAGCAGAGATGAAGATGCTGAGGTTCTCTCTGGGAGTGACCAGGAAGGATAGGATCAGGAATGAGTACATCAGAGGGACAGCACATGTTAGAGGTTTTGGAGATAAAGTCAGAGAGGCCAGACTGAGATGGTTTGGACATGTCCAGAGGAGAGATAGTGAATATATTGGTAGAAGGATGCTGAGTTTTGAACTGCCAGGCAGGAGGCCTAGAGGAAGACCAAAGAGGAGGTTTATGGATGTAGTGAAAGAGGACATGAAGGTAGTTGGTGTGAGAGAAGAGGATGCAAAGGACAGGGTTAGATGGAGGCGGTTGATTCGCTGTGGCGACCCCTGAAGGGAAAAGCCAAAAAGGAAAAGAAGAAGTAGGACATTGTTGAGAGCATGGCTGATTGAAACACATTGTAGAGCAGTGCCCATCTCATCCCTGCATGCATGTATTTCGCAAATTATGCAAACATGGATCACCAAAATATTCTTTGAAAAGTCATATGGATGTAATCTCTCTGCCAAATCTCCCAATATATTTTTCATTATGGAGCAGTTTCATACTACTGTTTAAGTGGCGGTACCACTTATTTGAGATTCACGCAGAGTGCAACTCTGGTTAAGCTCAGTTCATGTAGCATGACCTGTCATTTCACGCTCCATCATATATAAGACCAAGATTTAAGGGTAAATCAATTTGAAGATCTTCATTAATATCATTCTCCCATGCTCTGTCTCCAGCACTGACACGCTATCTAAATACACCATCCATTAGCAATGGCTGCAAGAAAACCTTATGCAAGAAAGAAAAAAGGTGAAGGTTAAAGATTCAGGAATGTGCAATATGTATTTGCCATTTACCGTAATGTTACAGAAGGTTCAGAAGACCCACTGAATAGCATCTTAAGTACCTGAGGGATGTATTGAAAATTTTGTTTCACAATAATCATCTCCCTAATTTCAGCTACAATGGGCCCTCGATCAAATCTGTGCTCCCCACGGTTCCATTGCAGGATAATTAGATGTCATCTCACACTATACAACATTTTCTCTTTTGGTCGGTGTGTTTTTTCTTAAATGGGAGGTTAAATTAACTCCATGCAGATAATGAGCACATTATAAGTTTCTCTGCTTTATTAAAGTCAACAGATTCAGGTTTCGCTTGAGATTCTGCAGGTTTGCATTTTTTTTGGACCAAAATGGAGTCGAGCTGGCCATTTGTCACGCTCCATTTGACAAAGTCTGAAGAGAAATCGAGTTGACATTGAGTGGTGGGTAACACAAACTTCATCAAAGTGCTATTTAATGTCAAGAACGTGTTTGGAGAGCTTTATGAATCTGCCAGAGATGCAAAAGAGAAGACTCTGCGTGTATCAGCCACAGAGGCAAAAGTGGAACCAGTTGTTTCTCCCATAAATAAGCATGTGAGACAATATGTGTTGTGGTGCGAAGAGTGATAAAATGCTCTTATCACACATCGTGAAGTTATCTGTGGGAAGAAGAAACAAAAAAAAAAGAAAGCATGAAACACTCTAGACTAGATTTACTGCCAGGACAACACTTGATATTAAGCAATAAAGTAGAGCTAGTACCAAACTGCAAAACATATATTGTTTTCACTATATAAAGTATCGTTAGTTCACAAGTTCAATATGTACCTTTTCCCTGGTGGAGGCTTGTCTCTCAGCCCTGCTGCCACTGGAATGCATCTTTTGTGTTTCCACATCCTGTTGGAGTGGAGGTGCAGCCCGGAGGCAGCCATCCCGCACACATCCATCCTGTCTTCTCTGCCCGGTCTGGACACATTCTGCCAACAAAGGGGGACTTCAGAGAGGGAACGGCCCTGAGAAAAGTCAGAGCAGGCAATACAAGAGGGACCGATACAAGCTGATGCGTTTACAGCTGAAATTATTGCTGTAAATTCCCCGTGTTACCACTGTTGCATCCAACGGTTCACATTACTCAACACTGATGAACAAAAAGTGGGTTTTGTGCACTTACCATGTGCACAAAGGAGAATAAAAAGCTGTGAATGACCTGTATATGATGCAGGTACAACAGAATTTTGAGCTCTCACAGCAGTAAACCATGCCCTTGGAACATGTTTCCCTTCCATGGTCCCTCAGGAGCTGTAAAGGACATTAATTATCATAAAGAAATTAAAATCACTGTTACAAATAAAACATTCTGACCTTGAAAATTTTGGAATTATGGCCTGTTATAAAAGTTTTATGTTCCTGTACACATTGGTTGTGAAAACAAGAAGTCAAAGAGGTGCTTTGGCTGCTAGCAGTCCACTTATCTAGTGTGACCTATAAATAAATATCTTTTGGAAATAAAAAAACAATATTTTATTTCCCATAGCTGATGATCAAAAAAGATAAGTGAGAGAAATCCTGTTTTTTTTTTCTCATCTGTTTGCGAGTTACACATGAGTAACAAGGATAGTGCGCGGTGTAGGCTTCAGGACAAAGATAGTGGCACGCTGACTTTAGTACGAACATAGCTGCTAACTTGTGTGTGTGTGTTTTACAGCTGCTTCAGTGCTTCTTAATTGTGTGGAATCAGCACCAAATTATGTGAAGGAGTGTTCAATGAATGGGAATGAATGAAGATATAGATAAATGACTTTTCTACTCAATAAAGAATGCTAAATGCCTCAAAAGGCTAGCAGAAAGACATTCAGGATGGCCTCACGTTTGACAGCCAAATGTAGATTGAGGGGTGATATTCCATTGACATGGTTTGTGCTGCGTGACATCACAGCTATGTATATACATGAAATATTTCAAACCGTGTAAATATTTTTATGTTTTTTACATTTCAAGCAAACCCTACACAATATTCTATACATGAGTGGAACATCTCTGCTTCCTCTTGTGAGAAAGGGATTGTGGGAATCATTCTCTACTTCAGTGTTCACACAGTTGCCACATTCTCCCTCTGCTACTTCCAAAGGTGCTGTTAGCAGTTGTTTGGGTGAATGTGTTATATTTTAAGGTTGTTTCTGATAATGTATTCTGGCTATATTATTGGATTTTGTTTCTCTCTTTCCTGTTTATTTTTCGGCCTCATTAAAAGTGAGTCTTGTGTTGCAGCAGTTTTACCTCTGTCCAGTTAATAAATACTTGTACCAAACTTTTATTTGGAATTTTTGTTCTCTTGCCAAGAATGAAATAAAACATTTTTTCCACTGCTTTTTTGAAACTAAGATGAAATCTAGCTTTAGTTCTAACTTCAGTGATGCTTCGGAATCTGTCCACTACCTCCACTTTGTTGTCATTTACTGTTGCTACTGTTGCATCTCCTGAATGCTTCAGTTTTATTTATTCATCTGTCTACATCTCGCCTCAGCAGACAGGACAGTATTAATATCCGTTAATAATGTAACGTATCGCATTAAGAGACCTCCTCCTATCCCAAAGGTTTCTAGTAACAACAATCTGTAATGTAAATTTATGTAAATTTAATTTCCTCTCTAGAGAGAAAATGCTGCTGTGTTTCAGCTTCATTTAACATGGAAGAAAAAGACCTCAGCTGCCTCTCAACACTTTTTTCACCGCTGCCCTGAAGATCTTTTTTTTCTCAGCCACAGTATTTGAGTACACACTCAGTCTAAGGAACTTTCTTTTTAGGCCATCAGCGACAATAAGGGGTAAATCCAACATTTTGACATGTCAAAATGTACATGTAATAAGCTATTTAACTTCTTTAACTGGACCCAAACCAACAAGAAACTGTTAAAAAAGAAATTCTCTATGCATAATATACATCTAGTATGTTGGAGACACACAGCTGTTCAACCATAAAATAGGACAAAATGTGCTGTGATTTAAAGATGTGATGTGATAGGTTAAATCCAAGACTCCTCATGCACAGCTGCATTTTGCCATTAGAAATATATTACATGTAAGTATTGTGATAATAATTGCTGAGTGGCATTTTTAATAAAACATTGCAGATAAGTGTGATGCTGCAGGTCAATGTAGGTCTGTCTTCACATTCATCGGACCAATGACGGAACAGCGTGTTTTGAGTCACTGACAGCTCTGATGTACGTGGACATGTTTGGCGCTGAAGGGAAATCTGCTCTGCGGTTCTAAATAATCTCCTCGTGTTTTCTTAGTTTGGCTCCGTGGCACTTTGTTCATTACTTGTACATGGTGGTAATGGTGACTTTAACCGCCCAGGAAATATAAAAAGAATAGCTTCAATTGCACCACAGGAACTATTAGGTAGCAGACAGCAGGTGTTCAGTAAAAACTGTCATTATTTTGTGGGGTTATTTTGTGCCACAGTGTATTTTGTGCCGGCACAACCGTGTTCCAATCTGCTTCTCTGGAGCCGTTGATCCCTGTAAACCATGAATTAATTTTTAGAACCTATATTTTAGTGACTTAAATAAAATAGACATATTATATGTAGATTGCTTTGTAAAGACCATACCACGACCTGAACCAACAGAAAATGTCAATTCATGGCAGCCCATCCTTAAAATTGGTAAGACAATGATGCAGATATTAATTTCTTATTCATTTCATTATAGTGGCAGTAATATGATGATGGTTCATCGGTTATTTTAGATGAGGGGAGGGTAGGAATACAAAAAAAAGGAGGGGGCTATGAGTGAAGCATCGTCCCATTTATCTCTTAAATTAAAACCTGTCTTCCAGTCATGATTGCTGTGATCCTCTGTTTTTGATTTGTCCACCAGCGCTGACTATAGATGAAGGTTAATAGACCAGCGATATGAATACTCAGTCAGAAAAGTCTAATTAGATCTGACTTCACACATCATCGCATCAACAGGAATTATCTATGTGTATGATTTTCTCAAAACACACGAAGGTGACACAAATGAGAAGAGACAGGCTCATGCATGTCATTTGTGCTGCTCACACGGGCATGAACAAACACACCTTTGTCACATATGAAGAAACAAACACACGGTTCTGTTCAGCATGCATTTGCTATTTCTGGTGAGTCACATTTTCACGATGCACCTGTGACAATTAGTGCTGCTCTGATTGCTTCCAGCTGACACAAGCCCTAATAGCTCTGTGAGCTGTCTTTGACTTTTATGCCATTATAAGCTTTTTAAGGATTTGCAATGACATGGGCTTCGGTATTTCTTTGGATTCACTGATTTCAACCCAAAGTTCACATCTAACTTCCATGCATTTGTTTTGTCTCATGCATCCTTGCATCTAAAGATGATGCACTTTGCTTTTAAAACTTGCAGTCACAAAGCCGATAGACTGGCATTTGCCCTCTCTAATTAAAAAGAAAAAGCGACACGTCTCACCTTGAATCCCACAATCTAAACTATCGCTGAGACAGACGGAAGACTTCATGAGTATCTCTTTTTATCTACCTGTCAGGGAAAAATAACAAATTAGCGCTTTAGCAGAAACACATTAAATGTCTGCAGGGCCGTGGATGTCACAGTCAGCTCGGCTTAACTTTCACCGTATGAGTTTTGATGTGTGCCGCTCGCTGCAGGAGGTGCAGGCAAGAAGTAAAGGAAAATCCCAATTTTAATGTAAATCTTTTATTTTTTCTCATGATATAAAGAAAAAGCACAGTGAGGGACATAAAAGCTTCATGACTTCTGTGGAAGTCTTCTGAGGGACTTTAAATTTGTGTACAGCAGGTACAACAGGTGTTGAAATGATGCTCATATGTACCACATGGACTTTGATTCTGGAATATTGCATGTAAAACAAGCATGTCAGTCCTCAAACCAGTGAAATCTGTCTCTCCACTTTCTGACAAAAATGCATGGATGTGACATCTCACATTTTACAGAAGGTTCATCATTCTCATAGAAAGTGCTTTTTTTATAAACTGACAGCAATTCCAAACTGGAACAAAGTTGCGTATTGATCACCACATCTATTCTTTTTGTTTTAAATACAAATTAAATATTGTATTAAATATATTTAAACATGTCAATATGGCAAAGAAACATTGTTTCAAGCACATAAATTACCATGTACATTTAAAAATATTTACACCCTTAAAAGAACTACAGAAAGGAAATAAGAAAGTTCACAAATTGTTCTGTTTTTGACTTCACATCATGTTGAGTCACCGGTGCCGGTGACCGAGAGGCTCTGGGTTTGTCTTAAAGCTCCGAGCTTTTGATCGATCTCCCCAGTCTCTCCTGTCGGGGCTCCTGCTAAATGAAATACTCTTTTTGGTTTTCACTGGGAGCGCTCTGAGAGTCCGCCTGGCTGCTGAACGGGAACTCGTGGCGTTCGTCTTCAGGCTGAGCTGCTTTGACTTCCCGGTTTCGATACGTCTCTTTCCTACTGCAGAGGAATCTGGCCATTATCGCCACCGCAGACACAGTGATGAAGATCGCCACGGCAATGACACCTAAAAACACAGAAATAATGTTTCTGGTTAATAAACACATGAATAAATGTAGGGAAGTAATTTTGGGAATTTTTTTTTACCATAAATGCTACAAATTCAAAACCCAGACACAAATGGACAAAACACAACAAAGTAGGAAAACATCTCAATCAATTTGACTTCACAATGCACAGGAATATGCAAAAAGTGTTGTAAATACTGCAGCACAACACAAAGATAATACACTTCCTTTGTCATAAGACAATAGAAGTGTCTCCTGAGGAAACTTAAAGGCACATTCAGTATATTGAAAGCAATAAAAATAATACAAAACCAGATAATCTAAGAAAAACTAAATTATGAGGTTCTGTCAGGGAGAAGCGTTTTGGTCAGCCACCAAATAAAATAATTTCTTACATCATTTTCCAGAACTACTGAGGAATTCTACTCCAGTATCATAAGTTCTAAACCGTAGCCAGAACAGTTGGGAAATCAGCTAAAACACTTTTGTGCTTTGGCATTGCATTGGCCCCTGTGGGCCACCGTACATAAACCCCAACTCTAAAAGAATCAAAAATCTATAAAATACATGAAAAAAAATGAAGAAAAGAACAACAACACAGCAATGAGAACAGAACTCTTGTCTTTGTTAGGGTTGACTGTTGTAACCGTTACATGAGATTTCACCAGATTGCTCGACACAACTGTCCAGCTAGAATATCATGCGTTTTCATGTTTGTTTGTTTTTGTTTTTTTTTGGGGGGGGGGGTGTAATAAATTTCATATTTGTTTGATGAACAAAAGCACGCTGACTCTTAGTTTGTTTTTTTAAGGCTGGATGAATGGCATCACCTCCAATAAGAGCTGAGTCGCTCCTGATGGCGTTGACTAGAGGCTGACCTGGATCCACTGAACCGGGCTGGTCTGTAGAGAGAAAGGCAGACAAAATACTGTATATAAAAAGACAATGCATGGAATAAAAGAACAGAAAGAGATATAATAACACAGATGTAAAAATACTCTGCAAATATGAAGAGAGGTGAGCAAAAAAATATACAAAAAGGAGGAAAATTGATATATAGGAGGAGATGAGAAGGCAAACTCGGTGTGAGAACCATCAATGCTGGTTGAAAGCCTCGGCTCAGCCTCAAAGGACTTCACCGACGTTGTCAGACTAATCTCGTCTGTCCTGTTGTCATTACTCTGTCTGCTTACAGAGGAGGATGGTTAATGAGCCCGTAAAAAAGTCTAATGAGCAGCCCTAAGAATAATAAAGGCACCCCAGACAGACATGGGGAGACTGTCGGGATTGTTTATACATATATGTATTTTGCCATGGGATATAAGAGCTGGGTCTCCTAGTTGTACCTGATAAGGAGTGTGTGGTCTCTGCTGCGTAGGGATTGGCTGTAGAGGACAAACCGCAGCTTGACTGGGCCAACGGGCCGGTGATAATAACAGGGCTGTCAGGGTGCAGCAGAGCGGCTTTCAGAGGGCTGACGGAGTTGAAGCGAACGCCTGACAGGCAGCCGGTGAACCCGAGGGAGGCCAACCCAACCAGCTCCGCATCCACCTCGTCAAGCTCTGGAGGCAGAGATAGAAACAGAGAGAGATGGAAAGGGGTAAGAAGGCACGCTTGTTATTAGCGAGTTCAAAGGACGCACTTGAAAAGCGAGAGAGATAAATAATTATCTGCAATTTCAGAATGGATATTAAAGATATGAGGATAAACCAGTTGGAAATCTAAACCCCGCTGTCAAATAAAAAGCTGATAGCAGAGACTATTTAAAAAAAACAAACACTTTATGCACTGATTTCTGATGCTGAAGGTCATGTTTGGAGACAATTATTCAGACAGTAATCATAAATGCTAACTTCAGCTTGGAAATAAAAGGTCAGGAAAGTAAAAAACATGTAATCAGAGATCAAAGTTAAAGATTGTTGCATATGAAAATGAAATCTAAGCATGAATCACAGGGACCAGCATCGGAGTCTGATCTCTGTGATCTCTACCATTTGTCAGGCCCCAGCGTCACTGCTCGCTATTCTTTTATCAGTTCATATTTTTTTTTATTTTTTTAAGTCATTTCGTCAGATTTTTGCTGAGACTTTACACTACGAAGCATAAAAGGTTGAGCTGCTTCGCGCATCGGCACTTGTTATCTTCACTGGTCATAAATCATGCAGATCCATCATTATTGTTGAGGAGGTCGGCTGATCCTCCTCCAGGGTTTTACTCCTTCTGTCGCTGTGAAGGTTTGACTTAAGAGATCAGCACCTCCTTCTCAGTGGGCGTTCAGACCAGAAACTGGGTTAAAAAAATGCCAGGGGCTCCATTGGTGTGGGCTTGTTGTTTCCAGCGCTGGTGAGATAGCAATGCACAATTCAGATACTTAAATTAGGGTTCAATTTATTTGCTGGGTGATTGACTGCAGCAACGAGCTGGATTCATTCAAATGTATAAGAAAGGATTTCTACTGGATTGTGAAAATACAATGAAGAAAAGGCATTGATGTGTTTTCTGGAATATTTGATTGCAGAGCCATACGTAGTAGTTTGAATCAAAAGTTTAATTTCTCACCCGTGGAGACTAAAACATTAATCATCCTATTCAATACAGACATGCTGAGTAAAATAAACCATACATAATGGGTGTTTTTCTATTTTTAGAACCATACAGGCAGTAGATTTCTACGGAGGAGGCAACCAGTTCATTAAAGTCAAAACAATTTTATTCCCTTTGGAGCCTGAAAATGAAAATCCCTTGGTTACTGTTCAGTATCTGCTGTGTGCAGTATTTCTTCAGCGCATGTGTGGGACAAGGTCTAAGGGGCCATTGCAACATTAGGAGTGAGTATCTGCAAAAAATGTTGACTATTAGGTTTCACAAAACTTCACAGAAAATGTTGGCCAAAGGAATTTTGCCTCAATTATGACAATTTTTGCATCACATTATGAACACAGTCCCTCAGGATCAGGTTTGTTTGGCATGATGGGACCATCACTAGGTGTGTTTGCTACTTTAATTACCCAGATAATGAGAAAAGGAAAATGTTTAATAGTTATGGTATTATTGGCATTGAAATGTCTTGCAGGGTCGGGTTTAAGTCAATTTCTTTAAGTGACTTATATGACAGTGGTGGTTGAGCCTGTTTAAGGTGGAGTGTAGCAGGGACAGCCTATTTAAGGCAACTTAGACATAATCTGTGGGCGACTTCCTGTCAGCAGAAACTTGTTTATTTACTTTCCATCCATCCATTTTCTTATAGACAAGACAATCACAATTGCAACCTGAACCCCAGCCCAGCCGGTTAATGGTGAAAGGCGGGATTCACCCCGTTTAAGACGCCAGCTCAAGGTTGTGCCACATGAAAGACACGCAACCACTCACACTCACACTCACACTCACACCTACAGACAATTGGATGTGACGGATTCACCTAAGCAGCAAAGTTCCTAATCTACGTAGCATTAGCTCATGCAGTGCTCCACAGACACCTTCAAATGAGGCTGACAGAATGAGGAGGACACATATAGTTTAGGTGAAACACAATTAATCACTGATGGCTCCTGATGTACCAGAACAAAGCCCTTGTCTCACTTGTGACTAATGTACTCATAACATTAATAGTTGTTGCAGGAGGTGATTATAAAACGTGTTCTTCGGTGCAACTCGGTTAATCAACCAGTCTAAGTTTCCACCAAATAAATCATTGCACAGTGGTCTGGCTGGGCATGGCTATTTATTGGCTGCGTATTTCATCAGACTTTGATTACCGTTTGAAATTGAATGTGAGAATCTGAGCAGCAGGAAATACTTTTATGTGAATTATATCACATGAAACATGTTTATACACTGATTAGGCTGCAACATGGGGGCAAATGGTGGAGAATGAAGAAATCTTTTACGGACATTGGCTTTAACTGTCGACTGAAATAGTGAACGATTAATTTATTTGTTTTGAAGACTTTCTCTTCACCTCCCACCGTGTTTCACAATACATTACATCAATACTTGAATTGAGCTGAAAAAATAATGTAATGGATGTACTCTATAGGCAGCAGCGGGTTACCGGGTTCAATCCCTTTCTGTGTGGAGCCTATATGTTATCGTCGGGTTCTCTGGTCACCTCCAAAAATATGCAATTTAGGCGAAATGACCACTCCAAATTGTTTATAGATGTGTGTGTGAGCATGAGTGGTTGTTTGTCTACGTGTGGCCCCGTGATGCACTGGCATCCACGCACACCCACACTCACACCTACAGACAATTTGGTGAAACCAGTTCACCTCAGCTGCATGTTTCTGGAGGTGGGAGGAAGCCGGAGAACCCGGAGAGAACCCACGCAGACACTGGGAGAACATAGAAACTCCACACAGAAAGGAACCAAGCCCGGAAACCTTCTAGTTGTGAGGCGACAGCGCTACCCACTGCGCCACCATACCGCCTCATGGTTAAATCAACTCATTAAATTATTGTCAGACTTCCCAGCATGCATTGTTTGACCCTTTCATTGGACTGTTTACCTTCATGTCTGTCTTGGATACAATTTTCTTTTGTCATTTGTTTTTCCCCAACAACAAAAAACCCAACAAATTGTACTGAAGCTACTGAAGTTTTCCTTTGTGTGAGCTTGTGCTTCAAACTGAGATGTAAAAGAACATCAAATTTGTTTGCAAGTTTGTAATGTTTGTAGGTGACTGAAGATTTTAGATACTAGATGTTACACATTTTCCGTCTGCATAATGTAAAGAAAATCACCAAAGCGTTTCAACGTGTTCAGATATTTATGGCACTAATTGACCTTTATTAAATTGAACCATAATAAAATGATTTAATCTTATTTTATCAAGCAGGCCATCTTTTTTCAGAGAGCAATATCCAATTATATCATCAAAGCCATAGCCCAAGAAATTAAATTAAGTGCTTAAAATCTGGAACTCCCATGTAGGTTGATATAATATTCCTTAGAGTGATGCGCTGACCTTATAGGCGTCTTCACTCTGAATTTATACGCTTGTGCTAGTCATCAAACCCCAACACTGACAGCGTCGTATCCATGACCTGAAGATCTCTGTCCAGCAGCTGCTGCTCTTTACCTCCACCTCCTTCTGGATCACTATTTCACCCTCCTCTTCTCTTCATCATCATTTTCTCTGTCAGAGCCCCTCAGTCTTTCTATTCTTTCCCGGTCCATTAGTCACAATGATGGACGTCAGCGCTAGCAGGGAGTGACAGTCTATCAACTTGCCTCTCTGACACTGGTATGACTGACGGAATGTTCTGGCTCTGCAGAGGGAAGGCTGGGTCGCCACTAACACAGATTGGGTCAAAGAAAGAAAGATGAACCTAAAAACAGCACCGGCATCAATTTATAAAGTGGAGCCTCTCATGTAATGGCTGAACTATTCAATTCTTTCTATAGATTTTATAGTCAACCTAACAGCCAGTCCACGCTGCGATTGGGAAGCTGTCCAGTTTGCACAACTCGCCCAACTCCCGGTGGCTAGACAAGGTAATTGGGTTAGAAAATGGATTAATGCAAGAATGGATGGATGGATTGCTAAATGACAAGATATTTTATGATTTTTCAGTGTCTCCATCGACAGTTGCTGCATAATGCAAACAGTTTTTTCTTCTTTTCATCCTTCATCATCATCAGTCGGCCAACAATTGAAAGGATTTTACTGTGAACCACTATCCGATCGTTGTTGGACTATTTTATCGAACGGCAACTCCCTGGGGTGCAAGACAGATTGTGAGGCATTTGTGCTGTTTTAAGGGGGCATTTGAACTTGATCACATATTTTGGCTTTTTCGTTTTTTAGGTCATGTTTTAATATTTTATGTGTTTGTCCCATGCATAGTTAACTATCTTCTTGTGTAGTGTGATCAGAAGTGCAATTCTTTTGTCATGGCTCCCGTTCCAGTTTTCCCTCCTGTCCTCTCTATCCTGGGTTCGCTCCCACTCGATCCACTCATTCTGGTCACCTGCGTCGCTGCAGCCACCTGCTTTCCATTCTGTAATCAGGCTCCATCTACTTAAGCTCAGCTCACACCTCAGTTTGTTGCCAGATTGTTTTCAACCCTTCCTGCTCTTCAGTGTTCTTCGACTTTCTGAGATTTTGTGTGTTTCCTAGATTTTGCCAGTTGGTCTCTTCCTTGCTGTTGTAGGATTTTCTTTGTCTGCAGTACAAGTCGACAACCTTGATTTTATATCGTTCTCCTTCAACTCACCCATTTCCTTACTGCCTGTTCCATACCACTCTCCCATAAAGGCAAAAAATGCCAACATCAATATATCAGGTCTTTAAATATTTAAGGGCTGACAGCTGTACCGGCACTGTTACGGACGTGGATGTCCTTAGAAATGTCACCACAGATTCGGGATGTGGCGGAAACCACAAGAGCTGTGATGCTTTACACACGTTAAAAATAAAGACAGTCAAGAATGTAAGAAAGTACAAAAACTTTCAGCGATTTGTATCTTTTCAATAAACAAGGCAATTCTCCTCACAATAAGTGACATATGTAGGTACAGTAGCTGGTTCTTGCTACAGAAAACACAAAATATATGTTGTGCTGTGGTGGTGAACCCAGTCAGTGAAATCTGACATGAAGCTTTTAATCCAAGGTGATGTTGAATTCAAATGCAACTTCAGGCATTGATAATGGAACTTTTATTTTTAAATTAGATCCAAACACCTTGTTTTCAGGCAATTCCAGTTGTTTCTATTGAGAACATGTTTTCCAATTCATTGCAAATGGGGCTTTACCATAGTAAATATTTCCCCTTTCAGAATCCCTCCAACAGTCCTTAGGAGCATGACAGGAGTGAAGTGAAAATAAAATGTTCTGTCAGGTGGAGAAAGAGCGTGAACCGTACATTTCTTACTTCCAGTTTTAGTTCGACCCCATCCGCAGCGGCTGAGGCTTACTGCAGGGTGCTGACTCCAATCTCCTAAATCATTTGTTCCTTTCAATCTGTCCTCATTAGCATACAAAGTGAAGGACCTTTTCTGGAGTTTCTACCATTACAGCTGCCTGAAGCCTCAGTGAAGACAGACATAAAAATGGCATTACTTGCAGCTTTGAAAACACAGATCAAAATATGAAAATTCTGCAATGCACACTGTATTTTACCTTCCTATATGGATCTAAAATGCTCCTAATGGTGCATAACAATGACTCCAATGGGTGAATAGATCTTTAGTTATTTCTAAGGTTGTTCTTATTTTGCATCTTTGCAGAAAAGTTCCATGAATGCTGTTAACTTCATACCTTTTATTCATTTTATTTAAATTAAACAGCTATTGCTCAAACTGCAAATGTCCCCCTGGTCCACTCAGGAAGCAATGGAAATGTATTTTCTTGCATGAGACTAAAATCTCAGTGCTGTTATTCAAATGCAGCCCGCATGATGAGAGCCCCACGTACCCTGCGCTCTGCCCAGAAAGAGCATTTTGATGCTGTTGAATTCCACATCAGACGTCAAGTTGAACTCTTCTGTGGGTCCCTGGTCAACCTGTAACATAATGCAGGTCACATGTAAAGGAATGAGGGGGAAAAAAAAAAAAAAGACAACCTATGTTTAAACACAGGCCACTCAGGGTGGAAACGTTTGACAAATATCTGCAGGGGAAGCAAGCAAATACAGACAAAAAGCTAACAGAGGATTCATCCTCTGGGCTGACCTGAATGTTCAAATGGGAATCAGCCACTAAACTGGAAACCAACAGACCAGTGAGCTGCAGTTGTTCACAGTAGCTGAGCATGTTCTGACCAGGTGAACACATTCAAGTCAAATACTTGTTATAATAAAACGGAGTGGCTATGTGATGTATAGTTAGGAAGCACAGATTTGGGCTGTAGTGAAATATTTGTCATAGAGACATCCTGCTGATGATGCTGATGAGAGGCAATCAAATTAAGACTGTGATCTGGGCTGCTTATGAATACCATCTATTGTAATATCATTGCAAGATGACTGTCCTCTGAAGCTCGCTGTCCTATTAAGAGAAACTGACAGCTGCTGTGTTGTCGCTCATACGCTGCTGAGAGCGTTTTACAGCGCACTGAAGGAATATCTCTTATCTTTGAAACAGAAAGTCTGGACTGATCTCGATCTTCTTTCTCTGGAGCAGCTCAGGAAAAAGACTTTCATTTCAGGGTGCAGGATGTTGGTAATCATTTTGTCTTTGCTGCAGGTGACTCCAGTGTAGTTTAGATTATATTATGACATCAGAAGTTGGTGCACATGTTAGATAGTATTCATATTCCTGTATACATGAGTCATTTGCAGGAGGAGAATACACAGCAAGGTCAGAAAAGAAGTGCCTGCCAGCAGCTTCAATTAATAATAATACAAAGGCCATCAGCGCTACAGCTGCTCTCGACATCTCTGCTTGTGAAATACAACTTGTGAATAAGTTGTCATGCATTAACCTGAACGGAGACGGCGTCAGCTTGTCTCCTGATGTTCACCGAGTGCAGACGCCCATCGGCCAGGTTAGTGGCTCTGCTCCACAGCACTTCCGCATCTCCGCTGCTGTGCAACTTGTACCGCAATTCCAGCTCGTCTGTGAATAATACACAACAATCCTCTCAATCTTCTTCACGCAAGACCAGATAGAACTGAAGGATCTAGTCCAGTCAACTTATGCTCAAAACACTATTTCTTTCAAATGACCAACATTATTAATACCACACAATAAACTTAAAACGATAGCTGTTGCTATGCTACAGATCAGAACTAAGACTTTCTTCAGACTGCCGACAAAACACATTTTAATTTTCTAAAATGAAATACATGTTTATTTATTGCTCATACTGTATATGACTTTTGCCAGCAGAGTGAACAATCCCATCAGTATTCAAGCGGCTTTTGTCCCACTGAGAGCACATCAATGTTTCATGGCGGACAAGGCCAAACGTGGACGATGGTATAAACACCAACTGGGATGCAGAGGACAGAAGTACAGAGGACATCCTCCTTTGGTGTAAATACTTGTTCTAAACATGGTAATGATGGAGTTCACATGCGCAGATGAATGTGCACCTTCAAAGCAAAACAATCTAACTTGAGAATAACACAAGTCACTTCAAATTACAAACTTCCACCAATCTTTGTCATTTAATTAATATTTTAAGAATTTTTTTATCTTACCATTTTAAGTCTCCTTTCACTCTCCTTCAAAGGAAGAACATTTCAGCTGGATATCTGATGATCTAAAATACCAGCTGCCGAATTAAGAAACCACAAACCATTTAATATTGCCAGGATTAGCATTTGTCTTCATAAAAATCTGTTTCTGAATTAATTTCCCTTTTGTTTTAGTGTTACACTTCAATTAATTCCATGGCACTAAGCCTGTTTGAATTCTCTGTGAGGTTTGCACGCTTTACTGATGAGAATCATTTTGTTTAATCCAAACACGTACTTAATGCCCTTTCAATTTTTTTCCCTAATTATGACGCACTATGTTACTTCTTTTATCAAACACAGGGTAATAGGGAGCAACTCCCCTATCATTACAGCAAATCTCGATAATAGGAACACTCTTGCTGAGGGCATGGGGCGTTTGAGGCTCGTAGTGAGCGACTGTGCAGTGGCTGAAGCTCCTGTTACTGCAGCAGCAAAAAAGAGAATCGAGGTTTTTAAATGCAAAAGAAACAACGTCTCATTAGGATTTAATAAGACGCTTCGACAAGACTGTGGAAACCTGATAGTGACCTTATCAGCTATTTAATCCCAGCTTTCTCTGTCGTTCAGAAATCTACAAACATCTCCCACTAACAGAAGACTTTAAAAGAATGACATAAAATGATGTTTCAATGGGTTAAATGATCCAGCTTGTTATTGTTTTGCTATCTGGATGACTTTAAAAAAAAAAAGAAATCTTCAATGCCTGAACTGTATTTCATGACGATTTAACAATTTATGTGTAATTCAGCTATAGTTACAGCAAATTCTACTATGCTAAATAGGAACGCTGGAACTCATCCATGTCAACTGGAACTGCGTGAAGCTCTTCAGTGAAGTCAGTGATGGAAATATGAACACAATAAATAAGCACAATGGAAAGAACAAAAGGAAGGCAGAATCCCACTGACAACAGAATTCTCATTAAACAGTAACTGCTGCAAGTGTTTTCTTTGACTGTGCATAACAATTAGCCTTACTGCACAGAGTAGGAAGCAGCAGGGGATGACAAACTGAGCTCAGAGGGGGAGAGGAAGACGGAGAGGAAAGTGGCTGAACTTAAGTAAATGCCAGGATGAGACAAGGAGTTGCAGGATTCAATTCGGCCGACCTGCAGAAGCCAAAAAAACAAAATGTTTTCCGACGTTCTCACTGTGTTCGTTGATGAGCAGGGCCAGGTATTCCCTGCTGAGCGAGTCGATGTAGAGCAGAAGAGCAGGACTCTGCCTGGTCCGGAAGCTCAGGGAGATGTTTTCTCCTTTCAGGGTTGGATCAATGTTGATGGACGAAGGTGAGGTGCTGAAGTTTCTGCTCGACTCATTGGGGTTTTTGAGGATGTAAGTGATGGACGTAGTCGACGTAAAGCTGGCTGAAACCTCTGAAAGTTGGAAAGGGACAGCGTTAGGTGGAGACAAGGGTGGAACTGGATTTTTAAATACATATGACTTTCTCAAAGATGCAGTAGAGAAATAGAATGTAAATACAGTTGAAATAATATCAGCCAATCAGCACAAGCTCAATATGAGCCAATTAACCATGTGGAACTCAGCTAAACATAACTTGTTTTCAAGGTTTTTTTTTTTTTGCATGAAAAGAAAATAATTGGTTTTCAAATAAGTTGTTAATTAAAATACTATTATTTTAATCACACTTTTTCTTTCTTGAGATCAGCAACACTCTCATATCTGTTGAATATGAAACTCACCCCTGGAGGTGGTGAGCACAAATAAAAGCCACCTGTCAGGTGTTAAGTTGTGTTGAGAAAAAGATTTGGTAAGAGACGGTGAGGACTAAGTGTGAGTCTGTAGGGTTCAGCAAACCTGACAGTTTCTAAAAATTTGAGAAGTATGGTTTTCATAACAGCTCCTCTCGCCTTGATCCTCTTTAATCATTCAACCAAAAAATGTCCACCTGAAATGCAAAACGATTAAGTGTCTGCAAGATAAAGTTATAAAATTAAGTAGCTGTAGATCATAAGTGGATCTCATCACCTTCAGTCAAAGCCGCTTCTCCTCTTTTTGGAAAACAAAGGTAACCGGCAGCTGATAGACGGGGTTATCGATCTCACTATTGCTTTGACGACATAACAAGTACACATTACTGACACAGTCTGACATTCTGTGCTCTTTTAACAATGTCAAGCGAGCCCTTGATTCATGACGGACACGACGGCGTGATGATGGGGTGGAGAGTTCTCAAAGACAACGCCAATACTAGACAGTCTGACTCCTTAGGACTCAAATCAGGAGAGTCTGGAGAGGCTAAGCTGTGAAGAATCAACAAGACAGACGGTCAGGGACGGACTCCGTGTCTGCAGACTGAAGGATCCCCTTCAGAAAAATATCTGAAATTAGCTTTATGCTTCAATATGTTATCAATTCATGGCTTTTTACGGCTTTAGTTTTGAATTTTTTATCTGTTGACAAACAAATCAGAATCTGCATAATTTCAAGGCATTAATGAGTTGAGAGGCAGCGTAAAGTTAGGAATTTTTAGTATGTTAAATGTGTCTGTGGATAGCGTAATTTTTCCCCTCATTATAACTAGACACATCAGGCCAAAAAGATAAAACGTGAAAATAAATAACTGGTATTAAGGTAGTTGCATTAAATAATATTGACATGCTGCTCTTACAGGTGTAATGATGAGGAAATAAATGAGCCAATGGAAAGCTGAAGGACAGAGTTCTTGATGTCAGATCGTGTTTTTCTTGGGTTTTTTTATCCACTGTATAAATTTGTCAGTCACATACGTATAATTGGCTTTCTGAGGAGAATGCTGGGTCTCATCTCACAAAAATATGTGAAATTCTTAATTAAGGGTAAAAGTTCATTTTATTGGTAACTTTAAAAGCTTTTTGGAATCTGAAAATAGGAAGAAATCTATCAAATGTGTTTATTTCTAAGGTACAATGCGCCACTAACATCAGTGCTCTAGTCTCTTGATCCGTGTGTATTTGAGTATAAATACCCTCATGACAAAAGGATCCTGCGTAGGCTGATGGGAAACAGTCGCAGGAGAAACCTCTGGCTTTCTCCACACAGCGGCCTTGATTCTGGCACAGCGACCTGTAGCTGCTGCAGTGGCCGGGGCATCCAGGTTTGACCCCCGGGGTGATCTTCGCCCTCTCCTCCAGGTCCAGAGTGACGCTGTTCATCTGCAGAGCACGGATGCATCCCAGAAACCCTTTCTGTCGGGACGCAGTGCCTCCTGTCAACAAGAGCAAACATTCCACACAATGTACTAGTGTTGGCATTCTCCTTGAGCTGAGCTGGATTTGATCATTTGTTTGGTTACGTCCCTTTTGATTTCTTTTACAACTGAAGTAAACAGAATTTATATGTAATAATTATTAAATGCTTTCATCCAAACTGTTTTTTAAGTTATTTATCCATTTTCAATAACTGTCTCCTTCGTAGGGTCACTAATATATCCCAGAAAAGTCACCTATTTATCACAAGACCAACGTATAGAATGACAAATCAGCCACGCTCTCATTCACAGCTATGGTCCATTCAAAGTCACCCCCATTCACCTATTTAGCAGAATTGTATCTGTGGAAAAAGCCACCGGGAACCCAAAGAAACAAAGACAAAATATGCACAAACTCCACAAAGAAAGGCCCCAAGCTTGGTTTGGAATGCCAGTAAAAACATTCACTATTAAAAGTGTCCATTTCAGAATCAGAATACTTTATTGATCCCCGAGGGGGAAATTGCTTAAATTTGAAGGCTTTTAGCACAAGGCTGGCTGAGTAATACTTGGGAAAGGAAAAAACATTCAGCCAAGCAGTAACACCGTTAAATCAGTCATTGTGTGTCAAACCCATTGAACCGGTTGCTCCATAAGTTGTAATTAGTTGAGAAGAAAAAGGTTCAACTCAGTGGGGTGTAGTGTAGCTTTTCATTAGTTGAAAAGTCTCACAGCTTGGTCAAAAGTACCCAGAATACATGGAAAACTAGCAAAAGCGGTTGAATTCATTATTCCACTCTGCTTCTATACGATCGCGCATTGTTAAAATCCACAACCACACGGTGTGACAGCAACACAACAAGGCACGTCTGCTCTGCAGGGGACTGAGGCTCCAACACTGTTTCTGTCACTGCAGTGGATGCTGATTGGCTAATTGCATCTCTGATGAGCCACCTGGTGTCGGAAAATTTCTCCCATTCACTAACAGGCAAGAGGAAGAATTACATCATGTTTTTACCTGACAATTATAACTATAATTTACTAATGCAAACTCACGCTGTTTCCTGAGTTTAGACTTTGCAAAATTCTGATTCTCCTGGCGTTCCAAGCTGACAATTTTATTGTTGTTGTTGTCACAGATGGGAATTGCGTTACTCTCACAGTTTGGGTTTGGAAAAGCTTCAAATGTTCAACAGAGCAGTTTTTATATCACCGTATCACAAAGAGCTCTCCTCCTTCTGCTGCCCAACTTTGAAAACACAAAGTAAACATTTTAAAGCACCAAAACTGAGAGACTACAGTAAACTAACAAAAGTTTTTGATTTTTTATTGAATGATGGTTTATTGAGCAAAATGCTTAAATGTGTATTTTCTTTTAAAAAAAAAAAAGTACATTCCTGGGGGACAGCCTGTCATAATAATAGTAGACTTTGCACAAGATGCTAGAGGTGCTCAGTTTGTGTTGTCCGACACTCAAGCTGGCACCAAAAAAAGAAAAAATAATATTTAAAAAAATCTGCCGACCCGAGACACATCCACTTCCAGAAAGGGGCGTTCCTACCCTCAGCTAATTTGCATTTTAACCCAGAGGCACAGATGGTGTTTAACCAGTTGGCTGAAACAGATGAGATTTTAGGCATCCAGACATGATCTGAATGGTGTTTAAGGCTAAAACACTTCAAAAACATATTTTGGTGACTTCAGGGCTTTAAATGCATTTGTTAATAAGAGTATACCATAGGACCTTTAACATACCAAATAGTGCAATTTTAATTCTCAATTAAATTGCATCATATCCTGTGGGGTCATTGCCAAATAGCTGTACAGCTGGTAGTTTTGTTCACACAATGGCAGGTTCTCCTTCTCAATATGCGTCTGTTATGTTCTCACACAGATAATCAGGACTTTTATCTTGTGATGTTTTTAATCCCACCAATGAATACAACTTGAAATGTAAATGTAAGGTTAAAAATACAGGAACTGAAATAGAAATCACATTAGGTCAGTAAAATCTCTGATGTTTAACCACTGCTGAGACTATAATGAATACATGTGACGCAGACGTGATGTAAGACTTACAAGCTGACAACAGCAAGAATAGATGGAATTTATTACTCTCTTCTTTGGATTCTGCATTCAGCCATATATTTTCTACGCAATGAAATAAAGCAGGTGATAAACAAACACATCTGTCTACATCAGGCAACACAGACACTTTAATAACGTTCATATAAAAAGCTTATTACTTTAACTATGTTTGTGCAAAGATGCATGGTGCAGTGTATATAAAAAATCAATTCCTTCCTAGGCAATAAATGTTGAACCATAATAACTCTGTCTCGTATATACTGTATATTCACCCAAAGCAATATTAGGCTTATTAATTCAAACTATGGAATATCCTGTCTTAAGTCATAGAAGGTAAATGTATATATTCCAAACGGGACACTATTCACAGAGATAAAGATGTCTCTGCAGCGCTCTGAATTATGATTTCATAGACGGGAGGCTGGCAAAGTTATGGATTAATAATAATAGTTACTGACGCACGTGTGCCGTCACCTTCCAAAACAAGAGCGCAGAGACACACAAATGAATATTGCTTTGCTGTAAATCGACTTGAAGACAAACACCTCCACCACAGCAGTCGATCTCATAATCCCATCACATTTCCATTCAAATACACGAATCTCTCTGCACTGCTGGTAAACACCAGCCGGGACAGCGCTGCCCAAAAGAGTAGAACGACTCGCGGTTACCTCTTTCTGCTGAGGGAGTATTATTAGCTTAACACTGCCAGCCAATCAGCGCAGACCTCCATCTCTATGCATCTCTCCAATCTCATTATTATCTGCTGGTTGATTTTTCTCCTCAACATGTTTGTTTACAAATGGAAAAACAAATGTCGGTAATATTTGCAGGAAGATATCTCATCAAAACACAAGATGGATTTTCATCCCCTCTAACGCTGTTCCACAGATAAGAACGAGGGGCCGCACAGAATTAGGGGAAGTTTGTAGAAGAGATGAAGTGAAGATATGGAGTTCAAACTGAAGAAGTGCAGAAAAGAACAGCAGGGTTGATAAAGTGGTCTGCAAGAAACCTCAGATGTTGAAAGAGCTCAGTCTATTCTCTTATAATCAAATAATCAGCTTCAATGAATGGTTTATGGTGCATTTGAACGGCTACAACTATCACAACACAACATATTTATATAATTCTTAAACCAGGAATAATTTAGGTTTCAGTTTGAGGCATATTAATATTTATAATTGTCAGCAAACCAGTGAAAAACAATGCATTGATCCAAGTAGCTGCAGCCTGATGTGTCGTTACTTTGTGCCAAGAGCTCCATGGCTGTCCAACAACAGAGTGCTGAGCCACGCTGCTTCACCGTGTGGCATATGTTCTTTTCTGAATTTGTGTCAACGCCACACACCCCATGCTGTTCTCATAAATATTAATTAAAGTGCAGTTATAATGGTCTGCAGGTAGAAATGGTCCGGATTTACTGTATTTATTTAAAAAAAGGAGGCACTGATAGGTGATTTTTAAGAATGCTAGAGACGAGATGGTGAAATCGAAATATGATGAGGATCTACATCCTCACTCACCTTTACCTGTTATTTCAACATATAAAGAGTCATCGATGCAGTTTTGCTTTGATGATTTCCTCGTAAATTTGTTTCTCTTTAAGACTAGTAGTCATAATCAATTTTTCCAAACCACACAACAGAAGCAGATTTATACACTATAAAATGTATTGCCTTACAAAAAAAACCCCCATCCATTCTGTCAGTAGAGATTTTTTGTTATTTATTGTCTAGCATTCAGAAAGCTTGGACTCAGCATCTCTCACTTCCACTGCAGCCCCATGGTATTTTTTTTCTCAATACCAGCAGCACTTGTTAACCCCGTTCACCGTTTTCTAAGCACCCTTGGCCACTTGGTTTATATTGGGGACCCAAGGATGAGATTTATTGTTATGGGACGCATGCAGCTGCCTGGTTTCTTGAGCTCCAGCGGTTCCTAACAAAACTTTTATCACCGCATTGCAAAACTTTCCTGAAAAAAAAAGCGAACAGAAATGAGAATAAAAGCCCAGCAAGATTTCTGACCGGTAGCCTACTTCAAGATGAATAGAGACAAAGAGACGTTAATCTCCTAAAAATATATATTTTTCTCAGTAAGACATTTTGGGTGCTTGTGGAGACTTAAGTAAGTCTTGTTCACAAGACTGTGTCTGCTCTATGTGTGTGTGTTGCAGTTTGAGATAAGAAAGATGTGTTAGCAATTATCACCAGCACTCAGCTGCTAATGAGGTGTTCAGACACCATAACTCTCTCTACCGCGTGTCTAATCGTAATCCCTAATATGACCTTAAAATAACCCTGACTCATCTTAGCATAAAACCAAAATCCTAGCACTTCTAAGCCTTTTAAATTTCCTGATTCTGAATTTTCCCCCATATTTAACATTTTAAAGGTATTCTGGTGAACTCGCACCCACATACAAATCCACACCTCACTCCTCCTCACCGATGAATAACTGGCTGTTGAGCTGGAGATGGATGTGTCCATCAACGGGGGCCTCCTGAGTGGTGGCCGGGAAGTCATCAACGCACAGCGACGCCTCCTTCACGTTCCGCTCGGCTCGAACGCTGTGCCACCTGTCGTCGTTCAGCGGGGCGCTCGTCTTTACTCGCACCTCTAGCGGTCCGTTCCCCACATCAAAAGAGAAGATGACCTCTGAGGAGGCTGGAGAGGAAGGCCAAAATAAATCAGATGATGTATGAGCGCAAAAACATGTAGAAAAGAGACTTTGACTTCCTGCGCCGCTCTTACAAGCTGAATGACAAACCCTCACTGACACTTGGAGATAATTGTGTCCTCTGATGAGTGAGACATTACAAATCCCTTGAGTCACTTCAAGAGTGCCCCATCTTTCCACGGAGAGAAGCACTTTGAACAACTCCTCACGCCACAATCTGTAATGATGTTGACACTCTTAAACCTGTGATGTGTTACCTTTAATTTATTCGTGAATGACAGAAATGAGTTTGCTCCTTGAAGATAAGAAATAAAATGTCACGTTAAGATCCGTCTGTCGCCTCAATTTTCTGCCGCTCTGAGTTACCATGTGAAATCCATCTAACTAATGAGGACCAGTCTGCAGCAGAAGAAGACCCTGACTGGTAACTACATGGATGATGTGAGACATCACACTTTCTGTACTCTTCCAAAATTAAAAGAGACATTGAGAAAGTAATTGTGTAAAAAAAAAAAAAAGAAGTCTTTTTGTTCTCTTGTAAATTTTTTTAGACTTGAAACAGACACATGTGGATGAAAATGCGGATGTTGTTCTCTCCAATTGTTCGTTGGAAAATGTTTTTGTCACTTCAACTCAGGACTATGGCATCTTTCATTGACTCCATTCTTCTGAAGTGTTCTTCCATCATATGCTGGTAAAGGTGTGGTATGAGGTCCTACTACCAGTTTATTTGCTAGCAGGACGAATAACAGATGGATGCTGGTCAGGGGTGAGACTAGCCTGAAGCTAGAAAGAGAGGCTACATCATCAGATTCACATCTGATAACATGTTTGCTTGATTGAGATGTAATTCATGCAAATGATCTCATTTGGATCAAGGGGATTAAAAAAATTTATATCCTCTTCAGGATGACTTATATTTAGATAACTTTGGAAGTCTGTAAGGTTTTTATCTTCATCCATAGGGTCAAAATTTTATCATTAATATCAATATGTCATCCTGAAATTGGATGAATATGGATAGAACGTCTAACAGGCTTTTCCTAAATTGATATGGAAAATTATAAACATTAGTATTGTCAGGGGGCGGCAGTAGCTCAGTCCACTAAGCCTTGGGCTGGGGACCGGAGAGTCGCCGATTCAAATCCCACGTGGACCAAAAGCCTGGAGTGTGAACTGCCGGTGGAGAGGCGTCAGTTCACCTCCTGAACACTGCCAAGGTGCCCTTGAGCAAGGCACCACCCCCCACAAGCTACCCATAGGGCACACCAGAGAGGAACTGCCCGCTGCTCTACCTCTCAATATTTCCTTGCATGCCATACAGTATGTGTGTGTGAGTGTGTGTGTGTGATTCAGGGCCTGTACAATATACATAGTTATAAATACGTCAGTGCTGTGATAGCTAACACAGAGTTTTAGCAGGCTGACATTCTATACATTTCTACAAATATTACTGACTAAAGCATGCCAGGTTGTACTTGAACGATCACATTAAAATTTATATCTTAAGAAAAAAAAATCTCATACTTTTAAATTTATCACATTCACCTTTGCTGTTGTGACTGGTTTTAAAAAGGAGCTGAAAATTAACAATCATGCTCACAATGGAAGAAAGAAACATACTTTTTATTATCCCCTTGGGGAAATGACTTTTCCACCAGTCTATATTTGGCTCTTTAGCCCGGCTCATGTTAGTGGTAATCATGATGTATAGTCATCACATCACTAGCTACGCCAGGGTTTCCCCAAGGAAGACAGACATAATTTGTTCTGTGCTTTGGTGTGGGGTAGAGTCAAAAACAGAATCTAGATGTGTTAGGACGCTATCATAACCACTTGTCATCAACAAATTAGCCACACCATGAACTTCATGCATTCGTCTGTTTTCTAGTTTATTTTACCCTAAATAAAGCCATGAGTTAATAAGCGGTTGAGTCCATGAACTATTTGGGAAACTGTTCAAAAGACTAACCTAGAGAGAAGCAGTTATTTTATGGGAAGACTATTCAGACTGGCTTTTCCAAAGCGGTCGCTGAGTCACCATCTTAACAGCCTTTAGTGACACCTCAGCTTTCAGACACTTCAATCTTCAGCCATAGAGGCTCTGTCCATTTTTATACTGTCTGTAGATCAAACTTAAGGAAGGTAAAACACACATGACTGCTTTGTATTTTATGTTTCTGATAGTCGATCCAGTCGGATGGTGTACTAAAGTTTAAAATGTGTGCTTTCTTTCTATACATTATGAGACAACATCTTGATTTTTTTTTTGTCAAAAATCGTACTTTAACACATTAATGATTGGCTTTCTGTGATGTAATAGCCTTCTAAATCAAATGGAATCCTGTGACACCCTGAGAGGCCCAGACTTGATCTAAACTCATGAATCAACTCAACACTATTTCTACCTTTGGACAAAGTAAAGCTTCTGGTCTTACTTCAGGCGAGGAGAAAGGAGCAAATTTTTACTCCCCTTTCCAGTTATGCCCCGAAGAATACCCATGGTAGGTTGAAAAACTACGACATGCCCAGTGAAATATTTTGCTTGGGTATATCCTCATCAATAAAAGGCATTTCAGGGACATGCTCGACTTGATCTGTGTCCATCTGAAGTGAGTCCAGGGGTTTTTCCCTTTTTATGCAGTTGACCTGTTAAAGTTCTATAGCGTACGACATTCATCTGGAGTGTACTTTTTCATAACTCAAACTATTTCACTTTGGCTTCTGATTTTCTTTTTTCTTTTTTTGTTTGACATTGGATGGTAGTAAATTGCAGTCGGGGGGGGAAGTCGTCAGACAGGCTGTCGAGTCAGGAAGAAAGCCTGTGACTGGTCTGCTGGTTGATGGCTGACGATAGCCATCCGACACAGTGTTGAATTGTTGTTGAGTCATCATGAATTTATTTTACAAGCACCCTGAAAGACAGGTGCAGCTCAAGGCTGGATTACAACACTTCTTAAAGGGATAAAATCATTGGGGATGCCTCCTTTGGAAATGCACAATGGTATTCTTCTGGACAACAATTGCGGGTCTGTGAAATGTAGCCTTAGTTAAGTTTAGCTGTTTATGGCAGGCTGACCCCAGAGTTAACCTCTATCGATTTGTTTTCTTTCTTACCAGTCTTGTACAGCACTGGTGAGACAACTAAGAGTTCAGCTGGAAAAGCTTCAGCTCAGTGAAACATTACAGTTTATTTTCAGATGGCGTTAAATTCACTCACTCAAACTGACGAGTGTAAATGTGACACTCCACTTATGAATATTAGTAGATTTATCATCCAACTAACCTATATTTTGTTAATCCTTGCACATGATGAACTCCGGCTTCTGCATTGATTGCAGGCAACTCACATTGAAAGGTCACTGCCAACGCAGCATTTGGAAGCAAACTACAAAACACTCGGATGATAATAACGTTGAGGTCTCACTTACATCGTAGTTCGATGCGGATGAAGTCCTTGATGCCCAGATTTTCCAGAAAGACCCCAGAAGAGGACGGCGTTTTGAATAGAAAGGAGATGTCTGCATTCAACTCTCCATGGAAGGTGGGGAAGTGAAGGTAAGATGTCTCTTTGTCGAAATACGCAGCGTTCCATAAGTTGTCTAGAATACAAACAAAACGTCTCAATTCTTTCTCATATCTCCCATATCCTTCAGCACCTCTGACACGAAGGGATGTTTTAGGTTTTTACGATTTGCCGGAGCAGAGCTTATTAAAAGAAATCTCATTATGTTGCCTTTGTAATGAAAATGTTGTTGTGAACAAATGAAGCAACTGTTTGGCTAATTAGCTGGGTACAAAGGCATAACTTCACTTAGGCTATCTCATTTATGGTGATTTATCTCTCTCAAGGCCTTTATTTTTTCATTAAACTGAAGGCTGAAATTAAGAGGCAATTAAAACAAGGTAAAATATATCACTAGTGTTAGTTTATTACGTATCCTATCATTAGAAGTTGTTGCTAAAGAGCACAAAGGGAGTCATATTTTTGCTGCTGGTCTGCTAATTAGGTACATGTAATTAGCTGTAGCCCATTTTTTACATGGTTACATGGCTATTGGCGGTTAGACGATGGATACACAGAGTCCTCAGGTTCAAGTCGATGAAAGTGTTAACATGAACACTGGCGTAACGGACTTACTGTCTCCATGGCAACGCAGGGGTCCCACCCTGTAAGCAGCCTCTGACCCAGGCCGCTGGATGTCGCCCAGCACCAGAGACCTGACTGGGAGAGTTTCCTTATGGGTGAGCAGACCTGAGTCATTAGCCCTGCAGGGGGAGGAGGAGGAGGAAGGAGTAGGAGGAAGAGCAGGGAAGTGAAGAAAAGGGATTTAGGAAAGGAGTGGAAAGAGAGGGAAGAAACAAGACAAATGAGGAGGATTAGAAGGAGTAAAAAAGGAGAAGGAGAATGAAAAATAAGGAAGAGAAGGAGAAGAGACTGGCTGAAACGGCAGAGGGGAATTATGACAAGAAGAAGGAGGTTGAGGAATAAATAAAGGGAAGGACAAAGACGAAAAATGGTAGGAGAGGCAAAAGTGAAGAGAAAACGTAAGAGAAAACGAACACAAGAAGAACAGCAAATGGAGGAGGAAGTCAGGTTTATGCAAATGGCAGCAGTGTAAAACTGAAGCCAACCTGAGCTCAAAAGGTGTTAGAAAAAGTGGGACACGATGTTTTCAGATGACAAACACTTGATCTCCATTGTTCTTTTTGTTTTTTTCTGAGGTGTACAGGTAGATTCACGCATGACAGGAACTTCATCTGATGCAACACGACACAAATCATGTTTTGTGGAAATGTTTTTCCAATGAACATAGGCTGTGTCATTCATCAGCACATTCACCATGTTTTGGATTTTTTTTTTCAACTCTGCTGCTGTGACATTTTATTAAAAAATAAAACCATGCCTGAAGGTGTGCACCGTTGAATCCAGTCTGATTATGATGGCAGGAAAAAGTCTACAGAAACAAAGTTGAAGTTGCCCAGATTTAGGCAGGGAGATAATAGAAAGAAGGACCTTTGGCTATGCAGATAGAAGCAGGCTACAATAAAATGGGTCTCCCCAAAACTGGCTGCAAGAGGTGACCCAAATACAAAATTGCTTACAGCTTGGATAAAAGATATTTAATACAGGATTGGATAGAAAGTGGAGAGAGATGCTAAAATATCTCAGGGTTCATCCTGCATGTCTAATGGCTTATTTCTGTTCACTATGGCAGAATGTTATTGTAAACACAGAAATGTATTAATGGATTAATTTGAGCTCCTAAAATGATTTCATTGAATCATTTCACTGAATCCACTCAGTAATAAGCATCTTAACAGAACACATTCTTGCACACTAGAGAGTTTTAATGTCCGGTCATTGGACATCAAAGTATATTTTAGTTCATGATGATGTTGTAATGTTGCATCTCATCTTAATTTGTTATCTTAGCACTCTAAACCCAACACAACGTGCAGAAAAGGCATCTGATGGCGGTAAAAAGCGTCACCAAAGGCGAGCATGGTCAAGTAAACATGCAACAGAATTCATGGCATAGGTGTGGTTATAATGGATTGTTATTTAATGGATTTGAAAGGACAGAGAGACTGTCAGGAAGTAAACTACCATTGGTCGTAGTCGGCATCACAGTTGCAGTAGTACTTTGGATCCAGACAGTTGTCCTGCAGACCACAAGCACACTGCCCACTGGCTGGTTGGGCACCACCCCAGTACGTCTGGGCCTGACCCGGACCCAAACCCCCCACCCACCAGCTGTAGGGGGCCCCTTCTGAAACACACACAGACACACAAAAAAATCACACCATTTACCAGTAAGTCTGCATTGCTATGATGAAAAGATTCTGCAAAAAAGAAATGAATCTCACTTGAATCAACAAAGACATGAGACATAATCCCACAGTGAGTGGGAATGTTTCTAACAGCGCTGTTCTCATTTTGTCGACATTTTGTCCATGTATCTGTTCAAATCAGAACTCGACTTTGACATCAATTATGTAATCTGGTCTTTGTCTCATTTGGTTGTAAAATGATTTCCATCCCTTCAGGATTTGAACACAGACCAACACTGTTCTGTCACCACTCCTTGTTCCCCAGCCTTCAATGTGCATCACTGCTGCTTTCCCTTCTAAAATTGGATTGATAATGGCCAGCCATGGAATCAAAACACCCCCCTTTCTCTCACAAGCATTCTCATAAGTAGGCTTTGGAGTGTACAGAAAGACGCTTCAAAGGCAAACATGAGATGCCCACTCTGTTTGCAGTGCAAAATGAAACTGAATTTCTCACTTTTCTCCTTGAGTGAGGGCAAGAAGACAAAATCTTTGCAGTAAAAAAAAGTCCAAGTGTGCATTTAAGTCAAAAGGAAAGACACCAGATTTGGTTTGAATTAAATTCAAGCTGCAATAGGGCGAAGAGAAGAAAATCCAAAGTAACTGATGATTTAATTAGATAGTAAATTGACTAAATGTGCAGTACACACCATTCCTCTTTTGTTCCAGGTATAGATCTTTAAGACGTAGAAAAGTTTGCTTTGCAAATTGCTTTTCTGCACCTATTTACCAACATCACTCCAATAGACCATCTACCTTCATGTCAAACACAATCAAACACACACAACAAGAGCAATAAAACACAGCAACTACTTAGAGACAAAACACAAAATCACTGAACTCTCAAGCCTTGCCTGGGGTGTTGAGGAGGCGGGACTTCCTACAGTAATAGGACAACTCCTGCTCACAGTGCTCTGATTGGCTGATGATGGCTGCCATCTGCTCTGCTCCAGAAGCGTAGTCAAAGTAGACTAAATGTGGGTTTGTATCCGGGGACCAATAAACTGTGGTCAGTTCTGTGTTATTGTGTTGGATCACCATCCAAGCCCTTTCCTCTGTGAACAAAGACAACAGAAAACCAAGAAAGTGAATTATTATTTGGAAAGAAATGTTGATGCTATCATGATTTCAAAATTCAAGTCAAGCTGTGTAATATACTGAAGGTTTTATGGCCTTGTATGTAGATATGCATGTGTCACCTGTCATGTTACAGTAGATCAGCTGTGGTCTGATTGGTCCACTCCCGTCCACATCTATGAAATAATGTCCTGATGCGTTGCCTTTGTGTTTGTACGCCTCACACGATTGTTCGTATATTGCTATGAAAGACAATGTAATAAAGGGATGTCAACAATAATAACATAACATCACACAATGCACTGCATCGAAACTAGCATTTTCTGAGTACTGATGTCAAGGACCAATTGAGCAATTGAAATAAATAAATAAAAACAAGCATTTTGTGAGGAAATTTAACCCCTGGCAATCCTTTTTGAGGAAAGTTAATCACTGCTATATGTGATGATATTTATGATTTTTTTTGTTTATTGTCAATGATTTTTTCATCAGCTGGCAGAAAAGGCTGAATTTAAACAACATTCTAGTTATCTGACAAAGCAAGCCCTCCAACATTTCACTAAAACACTGTATAAATAGAAACACACAAAGAGATTAGCAAAACTGGGAGGATTACGTCACCCAACAACAAGATCCAAAAAGAATCTCTGAAAAATTCACATTATCCTACATTGATGGATCTCACACAGATTTTTGTTTTTACTCCTGACAAATTCTTGTTGAATGTTTGGTTTATGAACAGGATTATGCATAAAGATGAATAATTTTTGTAGTGTGGCACCAGGACTTTTTAAAATTATTGTTAACATAGTGAAGTTGGTCTTTGACACTTTCTTTAATTATTAAAAGCTATTGAATCACCTTCCATAATTAAAGGACTTGCTCTGTGGCCAAGTTGTACTGAAATATATTTGATTGCATTTGCTAGAGTAAATCCATTGGAGCTGGATTCTATATAAACTCAAAAAGAAGAATGAGAGTGAATAAAATTTGCACTCACTGGTTACAATTAAAAATCTTTTCAATAAAACCTGTAAATTTTCAACTAAATTGTTGAAGACATAATATATAAAACACACGTCATTTTAAGGTAACAGTCGATCTATGAGCAACAGAAGATCATTTCCCACATTGAACAATGTATTTTTTTCCTCCCATCAAAGACTTTTTCTTCATAGAACTTCAGGAACTTTTTGACCCAGATATGATTATCAAACACAGACGTGAGCTCTCTGTGTGGCTCTGAGCCAAAGCTGATCAGACTGCAGGAGTGTGGAAAAAATCAACCAATGCTCTGCGGGGTAAGAAAAGGAAATATATATATATATATAGATGAAAAAAAGATCAAAATTTATTTTAATTGATTTGATCCAGGTAAAATACTGAAGGTGGGTATAAGTTAAAATCACTCTAAAAAGATCAGTCTGCCTCAGGACTCCTGATTTGCTCTCTGCCTTTACTTCACTTAACTTTACTTCATGCCTTTCTTTTGCACCTATCCTCACATTCTATTTATAGTTCTCACTGTGTTACTCCTTCCAATCCTTGTTCCTGTTAGGGCTTTTATGTTGTTACCTCTCCTTGTCTTATTTCTATGTCTTTATTTTATTTATTTCCGAATAAAAGATGTGGGGAGTGAGTTGTGTTTCATTCTAAAGTGAATACAATGTTTGATTCTAGTTTTAAATGTTGCTGTGTGTATCATTGTTCAACCAGTTACAATAACTATTGCATATAGTTTGTTGGAAATCACAAAGATGAAGATTAGAAGCTGTGTGTGGGAGCAAAGTTCATTGAATAACTTCTGATGGCTTTCTTACCACTAAGATAACCTTCTGCATTAAAAGTGTTGTGAGAAAATGTCTGCAGAAAATTCTGACTTTGAGAAGAAAAAAAGCTAAAAGGGCACTCAGTACAGTGGAAAATTCAGCTAAGTCTCAGCAGTCCCTTTATAATGAATTATAACCCTAATCCAAATTCCAGTTAATAACCTAAAGCATTTAATGAAATTCCATTCATCCAAGACGTTTAGGTATAATTGATGAAACTCTCAATGTTAAAAGTTGAGTAACAATTGATTAACCGAAGGTAGCGGGACTTTCCATCCCTACAAAGCAATGCAGTTGATTCGTTCAGTCATTTCGTTCAGTCGATTACTTTGTGAATTAGAAACAAAAACAAATGTAAAAGTTGACTTTAGTCAGCTAGCAAGCAAAGAAATTGTGATGCTGTGCAGTTTATCATTTATTTTAGATGCTTCATATAAGGCTTGAACTGTTGAAATGAGGTGAATTAGCCTGACGCTGCTTAAAAACTAGACTGGAAATTTTGAAATGTGGGTAAAAAGAAGCTTTCATCTACAGCAGGATGCCATCCCTTTGTTCTATCTTCAGCATTCTCCCAATGGATAAGTGGCATATTTTGCATTCTGTATTACCAACAAGGCTATTTCGAGTAGCAGCATATTAAATTCCATACAATCTGTGTGACTCCACAGGACATAAGCTAATGAGGCACGGATATTTTTTGAATTAAAAGCATGTTTAACTTAATTTGCACTTAAAACACCTGATGCAATTAGAAGGAAAAGTGTGTAACTTTAAGTACCTAATTGAGTAAGGTGGGAAAAAATGTGTAACTTGAGTATTCAGAGTGTCTGTAATCATTGTTCAATGATTTTTTTTTTAATCAAAAACAAAAAGTTTTATAAAGTTACACTTTGGAAAAAAAATGTCATAAGGCAATCACTATTGCTTTAATTTCAAAAGCTAATCTAGCTCATATTTTTCATGTGGTTAATAACTTCACAAGTCAGAACTATTTTTACAAACTAGAAAATGTCAGACACATATGTGACATAAATATGCCCACAGATTTCAAATCATATAAGAAAATAAGAAGACCAGGGAATGGGCTGACTTCAGGTGTCAGCAGACCAAAAATAAACCTCTTTAAAGACTTTAAATTAAACGAAAGTCTAATTTATTCAGCATAATGAAGTACCAACAATCTGTTTAGTCTATTCCCGATTGAACATGGCTAATTAAAGTTCTAATACAATGGTGGGGGAAAAGGTGTCAGGGGGCATAGGGTCTGAATGTTATTAAATCAGATGCAATGGGAACATGTGTGGAATGCTGCATTAATCCCACTCTCTATTAATCAAAAGCTTAATTTGCAGTTTCTTAGATGCTTATCCAGTCAAGCATCAAATGTTTCACCAGGACACAGTATGGACAAAAGTTAGGTTATGTGCATTATTGTGTTCTGATATTCAAGACACAAAAAAATTAAGCCAAAAGATTCCTATCGTCGCTAAAATAGAAATCTCAGTCTAATTATTTCAAACAGCAGAATGAACTGAAATGTTCTCAACTTTTGTCTCATAAGAAAAACATAATCAAAAGCTCATAAAAGCAATATTTTATTACTATGAGCTTTTAATGGATGGCAATTTAGTCAGTGAAATGATAGTTTTCCAGTGTAACCACAATTTTACCCTCTCATTAGAAGTGTAATATTGCTTTATTGTTTTTCAAATCATTTGTTTTTCCACTTTTTCATTTTTATGTAAATTATAAAATACATTAAAGAAGAAAGAAAGGAGAGGTTTGGAGATTTAGAGCCTATGTGTACAATTGCTTGTATTCTATCAAGTACTTCATCAATGACGTTCATATGTTACAAAATATCTCAGATGCTACAATGCGGCTATACTGTATATGTTCAATGCTTGAGAATCAATTCATTACACTGAAATGTCATTCATCTTCCTTACATATTTCATGACCCTGAAAAGACCCTGAAACCCGGAGCAGCACATCTTTATAGCAAGAGTACCGACCTCCACAGATAATTGTCACTTCACTCTGCAGTTACCCTTTGTACATACAGTATGTTTGAAGATCCTGAAGCTCATTGTACACGTTTGGTTCACTTTTACTTTCTTAGACAGAGTAATAAAGACTAAATAGCAATAGGAATAAGAGTAATAGCTGACAACCGGGCAAAGATAACAGGGCATATATCAAGTAAAAAAGATTTTTGCATTTGGAGTCGGCGCTGACAAAAAAGAGCTAAAACTGGGGGGTTGAATATTTTATATGTATGTAGCCACAAATACAAAACGTAGATGTCTCTGAAGCTTTAACCCTACTGAAAACATAAATAAGCAGCTGTTTGTTAACATATTCAAACATTTTATTATTCATTCAATGGATGCATTTTCAAGTGAATATCCTTCTGTGTTTTCCGATATAACATATTGAGTATTTTCATTATTATATTTGAGGCATCAAGCATTTTAAAGACCTGCAGATGCCCTGTAGCTGGTTGCTTACAGCTGTGGCAGGTGGCTCCCCTATAGCCGCTGTTGGAGCAGTTGCAGTGGAAAGTGCTCCATGACTGACTGCATCTACCTCCATGCTCACAGTGGCTGGGAGAGCACCTGAGAAAAGGAGACAGACACAGACAAAGAGAGAGAATCTTCACGTCTGTCAAAAGTTGTCTTTAAAAAGTTTACCAAGGATGTTCGTAAGAAAAGAAACAACGGGCCTTCAGTGCGCTCGACTGTTCTGGTGAGCAGGTGTGTAGGAGGGACCAGATAAAACCTGCAATAAAGTTCTTAGACAAAAAGCCTTCAGTCTTTTCAAAGACAATAACACAAGTCTTTCTTTTGATGTCAAGTGGAGCACAGGTGTGCGTTGTGAAAGGTAGCTGGTTTGAAAAAATATCTTTGTTCATCCCGTTGACTAACAAACCTTCAACCCCCATGCAAAAAAAAAAATTAAAAAATAAAACTCCCACCGAAATTTGTTTGAAAAATCAAAGTCCCATTTCATAATTTTTTTTTTTGCATTTGGAGCACAAACAGAAACTTGTCATTTTTCACGATATGGAATCATAATTTTTTCCTTAAATGTCACATCTGCTGATCTGCTCCTGTCACATGTACACACGGGACACATTCATGTTCAGCTTCTAATGAAGCTCTTCTCCCTTTTACACAGACAAAGTTTAAGGACGAACCCATGAGATCCTGTTTCTTTTTTAAATCAATCAGTGAAATTATTTTTTTATTTAGCTTTGACATGAACTTTGCAAACGCAATGCATTTTCTCAGTGTATCCTATAAAATTACGCAATTTTTTTTCCTCTTTAATCACCAATCGTGCCGTCTAGCCAGCTGCTCCTTTGAATAGTGAATAGACCACTTTAAACGAACGCCATTCAATCCCAACAGAACATGAAACCACGACAGCAATGTTGCCCATCCATTCAGGCTGAGATAGATGAATCTCACAGAGTTTCCCACCTGATGAGAACTTATTTGCGGTGCTTTAAATGGTGCTATTAGTAGTGAGTAGATCATTTACTTTTGGGAGCCTCTAACATTAGGAAATCAGTTGCTAGACACTTTAATCCACTGTTTACTTAGATGGAACTCAGAGCAGTTAGTTGAATAATAAAACAGTTTATTGATGTACAACAACAGCAAAGTTTGGTAATGAAGAATTAATGAAGTAATAGTACTGGTTCAGTCACACAAATACTATTTAAGAAATGGTTTGTACACCATAAGCCATATTACATTTATTCGTAAACAGTTTTTACAGATAAACAATTTACCTTGATATATTTGTGCTTGGTGTTGAATATAGTGGTTATATAATATATAGTGATGTAGTAAAATAAAGCAAATGACAACTATAAACATTAAAAAACCACCAATGATAAAATTTCATATATTTTACAAAAACTCAACCTAATCTTTTATAAGGACATAGTTTGATCCATCCATCCATCCATCCATCCATCCATCCATCCATCCATCCATCCATCCATCCATCCATCCATCCATCCATCCATCCATCCTCTTGTAGAAAAGACAACCGTAACAATTTCATCTACAGCCATATTTCCACTTTGTGGGTCACGGGTGTTGCTGGAGCCTATCTCAGTGATTCCTATATACATTGAAGCACCAAAAATTTGGAATGATTATGATTAATGAATGTGGTTAAAAATAAGTTAAAATACTGAAGGTACCCTTTAACTAAAGTATCATTGCTTTCAAGGTCAAAAACATTCAGCAGTCCTCAAAAAGATGTAAATACAAGCTAGACTGTAAACTCATGTTTTCAAAGGAAAGGAGGTGCCTTTAGAGGATTTAGGAATCATATGGTTCAGGATGGAAGTAGAGAGTGAAGGTGGTAAAAAAAAAAAAAGAGGTGAGCTAAGGTGATGGAGGGAAGGAGAGAAGAAAGGTGGAGGCTATGACTGAATATCAAATTCATTTGGACAGTGAACCTGAGAGAATGAGGTCAGGGAACTGTGGGCAGACTTTAGAGACTTTAAACAAGGTTGTGTTCACAACATCACTAAAAAAAGAGACAAAATGATGAAATCACCGTCAACCATGGATGAAAAGTCCTCTCACTGCTAAAGTGGTTTTCATTGACAAGTGTGATCACACCGTGACAAATATGAAATAAATATATGCGAAGCTACAGCCACAGCTCAGTGTAAAATGTCTTTTTGAACACTGACTCTGGGAAATGACTGTATACAGATGTAAGCGTATCTCTTCCCATCTTGCTTTTGGAAAGATAAAGCATAATTTTTCAATATTATAATATTTCATTTTTACTGGGAAAAAAGTAACAAAAAAATAAATTTAAATCATTCAAATCTTTGCAATACACAGTTCACCTCAAAATGAGTAGTAATCAACTTTGAAATTTAAATTGTGAAACTTTAAAAACTACAGTTCCTCTGAAAGTTAATTGGACCTTTTGCGTATGAAAACATTATTATTTACCATCAGACTACTTCTACTTTTATGCAAGCTTTAGAACAAATGCCTGGAGAAAATACACTACCTTCAGTTTAAAAGCCAACACAAGATGAGTAAGCGGCCAAATGCCTGTGATTGTACCCACTTTGTACTTGCTTTCACTGCACTGCTAAAACTGGAAAAATTCAAGTTTTCATGCCAAGAATTATCTGCCGTATTTTTATTTTTTAGAAAACAAGCACAGAGAGAAATATGTGAGAGATTCTGACAAAATCTTGGGTCAAACTGTACCAGCTTATCGTTCAATTTACCATGAAATCATTTAGGGGGTTAAAGTTCGGCAAACATTTTATCTTTTAAGAATCTCTCCAGGGCTCCAGGTTTGAGGAAAAATTTGCAATGCAAAGTGACAACATACTGCACCACAGCTCAGATCACTGGAGTGGTGAATTAAGTCAGTTAGGAGAGACTGTAATCTAAAACCTTCTAGTGGTGTGACAATGTCCTTTAACGTAGCTTGGATGACAGGGGTTACAGTCTGTTTCTGTGACTTCTATTACTGCCTCTGGCTAAACTAATAGAGTGCAGCACTTACCTCGATCTAAAAGCCATTACTGGACCGGTTGACTTGGGTGTCATACAAAAACTTCAAATAACTACCATCTTGTGATGAGCATGAGAGAAAAGACAAGAAAGGTATGTAATTTTACTGTTTTTGAATTGCTCTTCAGCTGGTCCTGAGTCAGCTGCTACAACACACACAACAGAGTGTTTGGGGTGACACAGTAGCATCACATAAAATATAGGAGTCTGTGGTCACAGTGGCACTGAACTGACTGACAGATAAAAACACACAAAGAAAGAAGAGTGGACCACTGGTGTCTTTCTCCTGGTGGGTATTTTGACAAGCTTCATTATTAAGTTACCAGAAATGGACAGACAAAAAAACTGTGTTCTGACAGCTTAATCTATCTTGCATCAAAATATACCATTGTACAGGGAGGAAAGAGGTTGGCTACGAAGTGTAGTGAGTTCATAGTCTTGGGTTGCAAGATTTGTGTCCTAAGGTGTCAGCATGATTCAAGTATTTGATTCATCTATCCAATTTCTTGTCCAGCAAACTTTAGAATGAATTAAAATCTTTAATAACAATCTTCTAAGAGCTGAAAATTTGTTAAGTAACCTGTCTTTATCTTTTTGGTTTGTCACTTTGTTATGTGATAATAACCCCATGAATACCAGGGACAGCATTATGAAAACTGAAAATATTTATAAGTAATCCATCCCTTTTAATCCTCTTTTCAATGCTTGCATGTCACACCTAGCCCATTGGTTGAATAAAATATCATAATTAAGAATATATGTTTAGTTTTGGAGGAATATTGTTACATCTGCTTAACTGTTTCACCTTGTTTCCTGTCTTTACACTAAGCTAGGCTAGTCCAGACTATAGAATGAGTCTCCTCATTGCACTCTCAGTACAAAACCAAATACAGGTATTTATCAAAAATGCTTTCGAGGTCCTGAATTTTCATTCTTCATCTGTTTTTGAGTCTTCTCCGATGTGTTGCACCTAACATTTAAAGGCCAAAGAATTAATTTATAAGTGATATTTTTGGACCAGACTCTCAGCACCAATTCCAAATGTTATTGCTGTGCACTGTTGTGATATTGAGTCCATTCTCTCAATGACAACTTAAAAAAAAAAAACCTTCTTCACATTTTTGGCCCCGATAATCATCTTAGGTTTAAATAACTCTTCCTCTCAGTGATAATTAATCCACTTAGCTGCTGATACAAAATATCTCCCAGTGTATCCTTAGGGATGTGGTTCGGTGTTGTCATTATGTTAAGTGGAAAATGTGAGATTTAGATTAATAAATGGCTACTGGTTCCATTTTTCGATCCGATTTCTCTCAGGGAAGGATTATTCAAAATGTTCTTTTTCAGTCTGTGTTATAAAAATGATCTAGCTGCTCCAGAGAGATGGTATGGATTTGGAAATTTACATAACAGTGTATAAAGACGAGTCTATATGGAGAATTCTCCTTCTGAAGTTTCAGAAATCAGATGAAATATAATACACTCTTTTTCATTCAATGAGTTGGCTCTCGTTAAATTAAATGTTTTAAAATAAACCTTATTATTCCTCCATTGCCTATTCTTTTGTGTTTTGCATACCAACTGTGACATCCCAATCCTATTACATATGTTTATTCATGCAAAAGATAAAAAGTCCTGTATATGTGGATGGTAGTACAAGCTAAATTCCAAAAAGGCTGTGACATTCTATAAAATGTCAAAGCAGTATGCAATGATTTGAAATCCTATATAACTTGCACTGAATAAAAAAAGATCCATTGTCATATTTAGTGTTTTGTAATGCAAAACACGTTTCCCAAAGAGGATAGGTTTAGAGTGCAGGCAGGCCAGTCTCATACCTGGACCCCTCTCAGGCAGTTGTAGGACATCAGATCATAGTTTCACTGATATGCTGGAATAAACAGTGACATCTCTGAAACAGACATCGTCCGGATGGCAGCACATGCTTTTCCAATACCTGTATGTTCTTTTCAGCCTTAATGGTGCCTTGACAGATGTTGTAAATTCCCCCTGCCATGGGCGAGAAAAACCTGCAAAACCTTCACAGATGCTGGCTTTTAAAGTCTACGCTGGTAACAATCTGGATGGTCGTTTTCCACTTTTCCCCCGAGGGACACAACATCCATGACTTCTCGAAATCATCTGAAATGTGGATTCGTCAGACCAAAGGACAATTTTCCATTCTGTGTCTGAAGTCAATGGTGTTTGTGGATGCTTCACATTTTTAGATGCATCAACAAAGTCTTTTTTTATTGACAATGGTTTTTAAAAGTGTTTCCAAGCCCATGTAATAATATGCTTCATAGATTTGTGTCTGTGTTAATGCACGATCCACAGGAGGGATAAAACGTCAACAAGACTGGTTTATGTCTTTGCCCCTTGATGCAGGGATTTAATCATCTTCTCTATATCTTTTTTTTATATATATATTAGAGACTGTTGTTGATAAAACCTTAAAATTATTTGCAATGTACAGTACATTGGCAAACACTTAAAAACTGTTGGAATATTTGTCTTATCAGTTTTTCATTGTCAGCCAGTGAGAAGACTGAACCTTTGTTGGTGTTTTTGTATTTATTTATATCTGTTCCTACTTGTGTGAGACTTGTCCGCATAAAACACAAACATGTATTTACAAAACCAATGAAGTTGATGCAGTGAAACTTCACATATTGTCTTTGTACTGAATTCATTTGAAGGGGAACGTCAAAAAATTGTTGGGAATTCACATCCTGGTTTATCTTTGCTCTACAGGGCATCCCAACTTGTTTGGAATCAGGGTTGAAAGTAAAATGCCATTGAATGAAAATTACCTCGTTGCCAAGTTGTAGAAGATGTAAAATGCAAAAGGGTGGCTCATTGTTATGCTTGAAATGGCGTTTGGCAGGAGAAACAGGAGGATTTGAGGATTAAGCATGCTGTGGATATGCAGACAGTACTTGTTAGTAGATCAATAAATGGTTGAGTTTGTTTATATTTCTCATGGGACTTTAAATCATTATTTCCCTTGTCTAGATGTTTACTGTTTTCTTGGGAATAAAGTGACATTATGGAGTCTAGTTAATTAGCTTTGTTCTATGCAGGTTCACAAGATACAGACCCCCTGCTTCTATCACTACTTCATTTCACAGCTGACTTCAAGAAGGACAAGTGCAGAATAAAACTTCCCATGTATATGTGTATATTGAGAAGAGAAGAAAATGTGTCTGGGTAATATATTTATTACAATTTGATTTCCAGACATGTGGTCCAAACCAGGAGCAAAATGCTTTCAAATCATAAAAAATAACGTACGTGATTCGTTTGGTGACAAACCTGTCAATGATGCCGCACATATCAATCTGCAGGTGGCTGTAGTTTCCCAGGAGCCTTTGCTGCACTTTGATCAGGTCGACAGGTTGGTTATCCACAGTCAAAAGACGCATACAACCCTGAAACACTTTGAAGGGATTCCTACACTGCAGATGGGGCTCCTGAACAGGACAACCTGATGAGAGAAAAAAATGATACTTCATCAATTGTTGGGTTTTTATCTGTTTTAATGGTAGAATAAACAATGACGTTGAAATTTAATTAATGTGTTTCCTTAAAATACATTAATGTTCCCCTTTTATGTCCAGTAGTTAGACTCCAGAAATATAAAAATGTATGTTCATGTTGTAGAATTTAAAGAAGGAAAATGTGCTATTTTAAACATTTTAATGTATTTTAATTCATGCAAGTTCAGTCAAGAAGACAATCTCTTTGTACTTTATTTCTCATAGTCTCCCATCTTCATTCTCATGCCGTCATTGTTTGGAGCTCCCATATGAGTTATCAAATGGTATCCAAGAGTGCAGCAAAACCCTTTCATTGTTATCCTATCATCTTGATCGTGTCATTTAAATATGATTCTCTCTGTGGTTTATTTCCTTCATTCCTACATGCCTCTCAATGTAATGCAGTACAGTACATACTGTATCTACAACCAGGCAACAAAGGAAACTTTAATCTCATCAATCAGTGATTCATTTCTAGAGGTTGATGCTAGATGGTTGCATTTTGTGACCAAATACGGCGTTCCTTCTCCAAGCTCTCTCTCACTCTAATTACAGTCAGCCTATCAGGCTCACAGCTTGACATCTCACAACAGAGAAACAAAGAGTAAGATGAGTCACTCTTCATTGTAAATTGAAATTTTAGAAACTCAGAACAGTATTTTGTTTAGGCATATTTTTTTTGGGGGAAGTTTAAGCAGTAAAAAAATACAGTGTCTGTAATGTTCTGCTTGTGTTTTATAATTTTAAAGGTGAAAAAATATGCAACATGTACGCGTTGGCTTTGTTATAGGAGTACAGTACATGTAGACTGCTGAGAGGGAGAACACAGGAGTGAGTGGGAGGTGGGGGGAGCAGACAGAGGATGAACTAAGTAACTTTATGGCTTTCTCCCTCTCTGGGTGCTACTAAACCTCCAATGGATTTCTGAATGTAATAATTATTACCTGAGTAGCCCCATGAATTTTAACCAGTTGTAAAAGTCCATGTCAGCAATTTTCCCATATTTATGGTAAAATACTTGAGCTACAATTAAAATGTTTGATAAAAAAAGGTTGTAAACTGTAATCCACCCCAAAGAAAGAGAATGTAGAGGGACCACAGTGTCTCACTTTTACATTCTGCTTCCATCCATCCATCCATCCATCCATCCATCCATCCATCCAGCCATCCATCCATCCAGCCATCCATCCAAATAAATACTTAATTTCAATCAATTTGCATGCTTTCAGGATGATTTACAGGGGATTTATGAAACAGGAAGTTAAACGTAATTAGAGAATTATGCATGCCATTTAGTCACTGAAACAACATCAATTAAAATGGGTCATGAAGGAAAGATGAAACCTAAGTGAAAAGGATGAGAATGTGAAATAATATGACATAATTTGCTGAAATAAAAATGATAATTTTGAAATTATATATCATTAATGACATTATAATGTCCTAAAGTGCTTTTAGTCAAATTGTATAAATCATTCTTTATGCTTACATTCAAAAATATTAATGTTTCTCAGTAATCTCTCCAGCAATTTCAATGTTAATGAAAGATACTATTAAAAAAGGTCTTCTCTTGCAATATTTTAAACCAAAATCATAGAAGGTAGCACAGTAACTTCACTGGTTTCACAAAGTTTAACTCAAAGGAACAGTTGTACATCATCTGCATAGCTACAGAACACAACGAACACACACGGCTTCTTACCTCCGAAGAAGAGCGGCCTCTCTGCACTTAGATGAAGTCGGGTGTTCGTGTACGCGGCGGTGTCTTTGTCTTTGTCCACAGTGATGCTCAGGTGATTTTCTCCGGAGTTTAGCTCCACGGAGTGCCACTGACCATCATTCAGACCTGAGCCTTTATCACACATAGAAGCACAAATGAAACCAAACAAGAACAAACTATGTATGGGGATGGCCATGGTTCAAAGAGCTGGTATGTGAGCCGGGAGACAAATGATTCCAAGGTGAAAAAATAGCTTTTATGACAAATATTTCAAATGAGTAATGGCTCACTAGATTGCTATGGACTATATAAGAAAAGAAAAATCAGCACATCTTCTTTCTCAACGGAGATGATGGTTGAGCTCAAAATTGCATTTTCAGTGTGAAAAGCCAAGGTTCCCATAAACCCATTTTATGGTTAAAGTTTTTTTTAGTTTTCAGAGTCTATGTCATAACTTTAGGCTATGAGAACATCTTATGATGTGTCTGTTATACAAGTAAATAACAAACAAGGTTCCCACACCATACCGGATATAAAAGCTAATAATTTCAAGGGCTTTTCAGACCCAATTCCCTTGAATTCAATGACCTAGCAGTTAAGAGTTTGAAGACATCAATCAAGGTTTATCAAGGTTTGCACAAAACACATAAAATTGAGCACTGTCAATGACCCATGTCTATTTATGATTCAATGCCTTGCATTTTTTTTGTTGTTGTTGTTTTGCATTTCAAACTGAAATATTATTGAGAATTTCAAGGACCTGTGGGAACTTTGAAAACAGATTCAAACCTCCCTGTAAAAATCATGAGAGGACTGACCTGTGTTGAGCTCCAGCTGGGTCCTGCCAGCTTTATTGATCTCTAGACAGAGTTTGGCTTCTCTCAGGTACAGCCAGACCTTGCCCTCCTGCTGCGGAAGGTCAAAGGTGACGAGAAGGCCTGCTTCATTCCATGTCCGGAACTGCAGTGCCAAAGAGACGATCCCCGACAACCATGATGTCAGTCCAGGCAACTGGAGGAAACTCTGAGAGTTGCTGAACGTTACAGCGACGGAAACCGGCTCGGTACAAGAAAAGGTCACATTGCCCTGAGAAAGAGAGGAGGGAAGGGAAAGGAGAGAGAGGAATGATTATGAGAGAGATAATAAACATGAATATTCATTGGATGCAGAGGCTGGCTCGATTTGACTCCGTGTCACAGAGGTCTCGTCACCAGCTCTCTGGAAAAAGACACCTGTTTTATCATAGTGATATCAGAGCAGATTGAAAACCTGAGGTTTCAGGGTCACACAGCACTTCTCTCCCAGCATGGCACTGGGAAAATGGAAAATTATAACAGGAAAACTGACAATTATTTGTAGACTGAGGGTCAAGAGGGATTGATATGTTTTTAATTTTTACTGCAGGGGAGAAATATGTGATACATGATATGGATAATGTTCTTTTATTGTGAACGAAAGGAGTTCAGTGAGGACAAGGTGAGGCAAAAACAAATTTAACAAATAAACATTTACGTGACACCTCTGAAAAAACCGCCTTATTTTTTTTCACTCATCTTTATTTAATTTTATTTCATTCATTCATTCTCCTTCTTTTAAATGTATTCCTTTAGCTTTCTTTTGGAATTGGACCTACTTACAATAAAATGTGCTACTGATGATGGTACTGAAGCAGAAAATGATGCTGCTGATGTTGAAGATGATGATGATGCAGACAATGAAAATAATAATCATTGTAGTGATTATGAAAGTCCATTCACAAATCATAATCACTGGACTTTTTTTGTACTGTAACTCAAGGCTTCTCTTTATGCTGTATGCATACAGTCACTGCATGTTTGCTGCCATGATTAAATAAAGTAAAACAAATTCTAGGTCATATTTATGGTTGAAACAAATGAACACAGGCCCAAAATGTTAGGACACACATACGCATTAAAAAAAAAATCCAGGATTTTTACTTCTTCAGCTCAGGCTACATGCTTCATATCTCAATTTAACATCTAACACAACCTCCTGAAAGCAGAATGATGTCTAACACGCTATAACTTACCTCGACCAAGACCTGGTGGTTGTTCTTTTTAGCCAGGTCTACCAGGTTGAGTTCATTGTAGAAAAGGTTTTCCAGGCAACCATGAAAGTTCTTGCTGGACAGGATGGGTTCCTGTAGGCCATGACTTTGGACAGCACCTAGAGTTAGCTGCACAATGAAATAATAGTGGTGAATGTGGGAAATACAGCAAAACAATAATACAAAAAAAATGCAGAAGTCGTACTACAAAATCTTTAAAAAATAAAGTTAAAAAGAGAAAAGTTTGCAGCCACAAATAAACTAGAGAGCAAACCTTAATGCCACTGCTGAGAAGCACAGGTCCACTGAGTTTTTTGACATGCTTTAGAGTGAGAATGGGATGAAATCAGGTTTTTTTTTTAAAGATTCTCTCACCTGGCGAATGTCCCAGTGGCTGAGACCAGCTGGTATGTCAACCTGGTGAGTGTTTTCATCCACGGTTAGGTTGAGGTGAGTGCTGAGTCGCTCAAGCTTTACATGGTGCCAGTGCTGGTCATCTAGCAGACTTCCCACTGAAACAAGAAGCTCTCTCCCAGAGGAAGCGCTCACACCTGAAAAGAGGGTCAGGAATGCATTTCATAGCTATGTAATAATGCATGATGCATCTTCCGCAAGGACAAGCATGACAGCACATAACTTTATAAAAGTCTCTCAAAGCAGTCGAACCTAAAGGGAGGTTCATGTTTAATAATCAACACAAAAAGCCATGCAAATGTCGCAGCTTTGGTGGAATATTTTGATATTTGTTTCAAACAGGTCACTGAGGTCATCGTCTCTCTTTAGAGTAGACATGTCTGTGTGCCTGCAGGGAGGAGGCCCCACTGCAATAAATGATGATGCTGCCAAACGACAGCAGGACATAATTAATGGCGGACCGAACATCAGCGGGTTCAAACTGGTGGAAGCATTCTGTGTCCCCTGACGTTTTGGAAGAGAAAAGAGTTTCTGCTGACAGAAGGAGCTACATTGAGTTATTAATTATTAGGGAAATTCCTTCAGAAGGGATGGATGGATCATAGATGGTATAGACGGAATAATTTGCATAAAATGTGTTCCTTTAGTAATATTAGTATTATTATTATTATGATTAAAAATGATAAAATATAATTGTTGAACACATAAGCTTTCAATGAATGAATAGTTTTAAGTTTGGTTCGGTTAATTCATGTATTCATGGGATCAGGGAAGTTGTGTTTGAATCTGAACCATCTTAAAATGTTTTGCAAATATTTGCTTACTTTTAGATGGCGGTGGATAGTCTTGCTACCTTTTTCCCCTTATGTCTAATCTATATGCTAAACTAAAGCAATCACCTCCTGGCTCCAGCTCAGAGAAGCTTCTAACAGCATTTTCCAAATTGAGGCAACATATTTGGGTAAAGCTCAAAGTGGAAAAAGACCAAGTGATACATAAATTCAACAAATCTCAGGGAAAACAAATGCTTAACTTTCATTCATGAAACTCCGTGTTTCCCTTCTTGCTGCCTTACAGTCTGTCAGTTTTAATTCCCTTCATTTCACCTCTTTTTTTCCAGCATGCCTGTGAGAACATTGCAAAGCAATAACAGCTTGATTTATCCATACTGAGTAGACTAATATTGAATGTTCTTGTCTTCAATCTGAGAAGTCTGTGCCAGTTTCCACTTTCGAAGAGTCTACTGTTCCAGACAGCTCCCTGGGGCAATTATCACCTTATCATATTCTGTCTGCTGTTCCATTATAGCTCTTTGCTCAGGCTCTAAATCTGTTTATGAAGGATGACAATGACAGGAGACAGACTGTTATAATTGTTTCTGTATTTCATTGTCACATGCAGGAACTATATGCTTGGCTCTGAAAATAATGTACTTTTTCTACACCAATTTGCAGTATTAGTCACAGCTGGAAATTGAGTTTGTCACCATTAAACAAACTGGTGTTTAAAAAAAGGAAAAGCAGAGAAATACTTGTGGAAAAGAATGTCACACGTGTCATATCCGTCTCTGTATCTTCAGTTCTTTTCTTTCCAGTTTCACCAGCATAAGGTTTGGATGAAAAAACATGTTGCTAAGTCATGCATATTCACACTAATGAATATCACATATATGAGCAAAACATGGACTGAAATGATCAGATTAACTGAGGCGGAATGTAAATCACCAACATCTGATAGTCAATCAAATGTTTAAGTGAATTTTCAAGTGGGTATAGTCTGTTGAAATATCCACACATATATTTATGTCCTCTGGTTTCTAGAACCCAAATAATTCAATCCATGATGATTAATAAGATTTATCAGTGGACATCTGGAGCTGGAGGTCTGACACTGCGTCATATCTGGTGTGATGCTGGCTGGTCTCTGCTGAACGGCGCTTTGCAGACGTATCTGGATTTTGTAGTTTGTTATTACTGAAAACATTTGTGATCACGCCGATGATTTGTGAAAGTAAAATCTGAACTATTCAAACTCCTATTACGACAGAAGAACACAACCGACAGCCAGAATCCCTCCTTATCATCAAGAATACAGAGAAAAGGTTTTCACTGCAGTTTGTCCTGCAGCCTCTCTGATGCCTCCCTAATTTAGTCAGCAGTACTTAATGCCATTCATCCAGAATGCACCAGAGCAGGACTCACTAGCCCTCACTGTATTTACTGCTGTGTATTACAGCTTCCCGGTGACAGCGGAGAGCTGAACTGAATTACGAAGCAGCATGCTACATTATAGCAAACTGACACTTTGATGAATGTAAAGCAGAGAGAAAATGAGGTGGTTTTGGATAACGGGCATAAATCTTAATGAGCCAGTCAATTTCTTCCTGTGCTTGAACGACCACAGACCACAGAGTGATAGAGAGGGCATCCCGCTGTTGTATTTATGTTTGTTTGCTGCTCTTTCTGTACATTTGTCAATAATTTTGTCTCAGGAACACATTTGGTCTGAGCTCTTACTTTTCTGCGTGTAAGCTACACGTATCCCTAATAGAAATGTTGGTCGTCATTAAGCTATTTTTATATCTTGTGTCTCATCCATCTTGTTTTCCTCACGGTGCGACTTGTGTCACTCGTTAAAGAGAGACATGGGACAGATGGAATCAGGTTGCCAAATAGGAGAGATAAGTATGAAAAGCCCCAGAGACTGGCTAATGCACCTAAATCTTCTCTTCTCTTCTCTTCTCTTCTCTTCTCTTCTCTTCTCTTCTCTTCTCTTCTCTTTTCCAGCAAACAGCTGACCGGGGAGGAGCTGGCTGAGGCTCGGAGCGCGGACGCTCCAAGCTATTGATCTAAATTACAATGTCTGCTGACTGCAAACTCCTGGGAGAGCATGAGGAGGGAGGAGGGAGGAGGGAGAAAGACTGAGAGCATGCAATTGAAAAAAGGCAAATAACCATCTCTGGAAAAAAATGGAACAGGGGCAGAATTGAGGCGACATACGAGAAAAGTTGAGATAAATAACATTGGAAGGAAAGGAAAATAGAAAAACCAAAAAAACGAGAGTGGGGGCAGCCTGGCAGGCAGGAAAACAAAGAGAAGCAGAGATAGATGCATGCAGTGACAGCACTGTCATGGAAGGGGAGGATGTTCCTCTATCACTCGATTATCATAGCTCATTCTTATCTCTGCTCAGTAACAAAACTGAGCAGTGTTTATTTTCATTCCCCGACTCCTTGAGCAGTTTGGTGAATATCGACTCGGGGCTAGCAGGGTGATGTGACAGGCATCACTTAAGGAGCTGATGTCAGACTGATGACTTCTGCTGATAACGCCTCTCTCTCTCTTGCTGACAGACAATACCACCAGAGAATTAATGCCCTTCCACCCATTCCCAACTAGAGGTATTAGACAGAATTTTGTTTTTATTGTCAGAATGCAGAAAGCCAGTACCAGAGGAAGGTTAAGATAAGTTTGGAGGATGGAGAGAAGCGGTAAGATAAGTATAATCTACAGGCAAATACAGAAAAACTGGATGTTTGTCAAAATCCACTTCATTTCCCAGTGGAAACTCCTGTAGAAACCAGTGTTTGTGGTCTTGTGGTGAAAGCTCCTGTACGCACTGAATGACGGATGTCTTCTTCAGACTGCTGTAGCTACATCTATATACTCAATTCTAACCGTGAAATGATGTAATGTAATTTTTTTCACAGAAGCAATTTCTTCAAACGACTTTTCACAAATGGCAGCTTAGGGATGCCCTGATGGCCTATGGGAACTCTGACCACCGTAACATTCCCAGTTCATATCCAGCAGGGGAACCATGTTTCATGTTATTCCCCATTTCTATCTCATTTCCTGTCATCCCCAATGTCAGCTAGCTTAAGATGTCACAAATGCACCCTAACGTGGTGATAGAAAAATAAAATATGGGTGGGGAAATAGCAGCAGGGTCGTGAAATACATTCCATTTTGTCGGTGAAGCAGAGTTTAATTTATGTAGTTTTTAAAAGTAACTGAAACTAAAACAACCTGAAAATATGTCTGCATGTGACAGAATTTCCTTCTTTGTCATCGCACTGCAATTTCTCCAAATTTATACGTAAAATGTGCAAAAAGTAGCATGAATTTTTAAAAATGTATTTACTTTTCATTACATTTACTTGTAAAAATTTTGTGTCATCATACATCCCGAAACGTCCGTCAAAGACTCTATGTAAGTTCATTTTAATTGAATTTATTGTAGGGCAAGAAACTCCACATTTTTCTTGTTATATATTCACAGGATTTAATCATTTTCAAATTGGAGGAAAACCTTCAAGCAGAAATGAAGGAAGGAGAGTAACGGTTGGTAAGCAGCGTCATGGAGGACCCTGGCAGCCAGATGGTTCGGTTGATGAGAGGTCTGCCATATGCCGATAATATGACGGCCTGGCAGTCATACAGCACTTCAGGTTTAACCTCATTTATACACACACACATTCACAAACATACACACACACTCCACTGTGCTCCATTCTCCACCGGTAGAAGTCATGAATCATGTTATGCTGTGCTGGCCCACTGTGCTTCACCAAGTTCACTACGAACACATGAAGCTTACATCCATCATAGATTACAAGAGACAGAATATGAGAGCGGATGTCAAGCTGAGAGGGAAACAGAGCGAGAAAGAGAGAGAGAAGCAGCTGATCAAGAAGAATGTGTGCCAAAAAAACATTCGAAAAATAAATAGGATTGATGAAAGTCAACATATCTCCAACAAAAGATGTTCCACTTTCAGTTAACAACATATGGAATTTATATGTACCGATCTGTAGAAATTGCACACCTGAAACTACACCAGTTCCCCAAGTGTCTGAAAAATGAGTTTTGTCTGAGATTAATCAAATAAACATGTATTGAGATCATCTGCATAACAGGAATGAAGAGGGATGATCTCCCTGAATTTCCTCTAACTGAATCAGTGAAATAAATTTCACCTGACAGTCACAGACAAATAATGGTGTGGACTGACTGTGGAGTGACTGGAAACCCATCATCAGGACAGCACTGTGATAGATATTACATTCCTTATATGATCACAGGACGGTGGAGGCTCTGGAGACTGCGGAGTGCATCATTTTGACAGATCAGGATGGTCAGCTAACACTTGGATGAACAACTACGCAGCAACAGAAAAGTCCAAAGAAACTGAAAATAATTCAATTTAAATTTTCAAAGTTTCAACCATCAACATCAAAAGGTTTTCGGTCCTCAGGGGTTCGACTGCTGCTGGTTTTTGTCCTATATGAAAAACGTGCAGCATTCATGTGGTGTTCAGGCTCAGGTTAGACATGGTGCACTCCCTGACAAGAACAGCAGGAATGTACGGAGGCCCTGAAGGGCAACTAAAATTAAAGCTAACACAAATCAGAAAAATGCAACTTAAATTAATGAAAAAAAGGAAAGAAGAACACAAAGTGGAAACAAAGTAAAAAGCACAACTTTAAGTGCACTGTCTGTATCTTTAACTGAAAGAAATCTTCTATACGCAGTTGGTTTCCTTTTTCTGGAGAAGGAAAAGGACGATGGTGTTAAAAAAAGCAAGTATTTGTTCTCGCTGTGGAGAAAAAGTCAATGAAAATTTATTCAAAGTCATAATTACAGTAAGTTTTGTCATGGCAAAGAAAAACAGCAAAGGTTTGGGGGAAAAGATGGTCACTTGTCTACGGACTTTACATACCTTTTCCAAAAGAAGTTGATATTTGCATTTTATTTTTGGCTTCTCATATGTTGCCATGGTTTCTCTTTAAATACCTTTTCCAAAAGAAGCTGATATTTGCATTTTATGTTTGGCTTCTCATTTGTTGCCATGGTTTCTCTCTCTCTTTTTTTTTTTTTTTAATTTGCAATTTGTTGCTGTGATTCTCTATCTGAGGTTGAAACATTATGTGAGCTGTTGTGGTTCATTGGTTTGCTGTGATTTGTGAGCTGTAGATGAAGTCTGATATAATTGCATTTTCATGTTTAATAATCATTATATTAATAATGATTGGTCAGTACACTTTTAGATAAATACATGGACCATCTATTGATAACATTACATAAAAGTCCTTAACATGACCTCTGTCCTCTATTCCCACATATCTCCATCTGTTTTCCTGCGCTTGCGCTGATATTATATCCCCAGGGATCATGAAGCTCATCTAATCTAAATACTGTCAGAATGGTGTTGTACCTTCTCGGTAGAAGAGGAGCAGCCGTCCTTCCTCCAGCACAAGAGTAAAGCTGTGATCCCTCTGTCCCTCTGCATGCAGCAGCATCCCAGAATTCCTCAGGGTTTTAAACTTCAGAGTGATGACCTCCATCCCTGACCAGTTTGGCCACACACCCAGCCTGTAAATCAGGCTGCTGCTGCCATCAAAGTTAACCACATCAGAAGCTACAGGAAAGGGAAAAGTAGGAGGATGGGCTTTATTATACAAGGAACACAGTTTTCTTGCAATTACCATTTCTTATTTAGTATTTTTGATTCTTTCCCAAAACAAACGTTGTAGAAAACAAGTGTCTAGAGCGCAGCTCACTGAATGTAGCCTTAACCTCTCAACACCTGGTTTTAACACACTTTTAACCATTAAGAAACTTTAAGACAGGAAAGGTTTTATTCCACAGTGTGTGAGAGAATCACATTTATTCTGTTAGCTTGTTCCGATTGAAGTCAAGTCAAACATTCAAAACAAAGACCCCATCCCTGCTGACAGGCTCTCCACCTATCTGTGTTTCCCAGACGCGCATCCCACCTTCATTTCCAGAACATGAAGGTGAATATTTCAAATCCAGCTCTTCCAAATTCCAAAACACACAACAATCAGGATGCAATTGGCATCCATGCAACATCCATATATCCAGACTCATACAGTGACGATCAGCTGAAACTAAACCACACAAACAAAAGTCACAGTATTTTTATTGTGCGGGGGTTTAGACTGTCTCTGTTTAATTCTCATTGTACAGTGACTGTTTCCAGTGAGCTGATGCCTCCAAGTATAAAATCTTCAATCACAAAGGCAAAGCCGTCTTCTCCTGATTCTACTAATGATTGCAGATTGTAGAAAGAAAGACCAGTGAGAGTAATTAAAGACTACCCATGTGAAAGCAGAATTCCCTTAAATCAGTCAGATCAAAATAAACCTTTTCCCCCAAACCTCTCAGCTCCAGTTAAGGTGATGTTCTAAATTCGTACAATGTAAAAACAGCAGCCGTGTGGACTTACTATATCGACATCCATATATCTCCAGTCTGAGCCCAATCCTCCCCATTGGGTTCCAGTCCAGAGGGATCAGGCGGAGGTATCGAGCTATCACCGGCTGATTCAGTTTGTACTGGACCACAGTGTCAGCATTGGTGTTCCCTGGAAAAGCCTAAAAAAAAAAAAACAGAACAGATATTTGTTTTATCTTCCATTTTACATCTGACCATAATTTGTTCTACCAGTTTCTGCGGTAGTGAAGATCTGATGGCTATCTATTTGTAGTAAATTGCATGCTAGACTGAAACGGCAGACATGTTTTTGTTCTACGATAGTCAAAATCAAGCTGCTTGTGAAGGGAGAATTGGCTTTTGAAGCTCTGTGGCCAATCCTAGATGCTTAAAACTAGACGCCGCTATTTTCAGATATTCTATTCTAGATCTCACTGACAATTTACATTTTGAGTGCAGAGAAAAACTCTCGCTAACCTCACCCATCCTGAGGCAGTCTTTCAAATTTTATGCTCAGAGAGGTCATTGATCCCAACAGCAGATAATGTCTCCCCCATCTCTCTGTCCAGTGATCAATAACTCTTGGACCTATTCTGTCTCCACACCAACCCCCCTCTTATAAGACTAATGGCCTCAATTTCACCAATAAGCTGCCTGTGAACATCCAGTGGGATTCTGTGTCTGACCAACAAACGGCACATATGGAGCAACACATGCATTAACATTTACATGGGTTTTTGGTGGTATATATCTGAGTGCACGTGCCTCGCTTGTGACTATCCTGCATACTTTTGGTATGTGTTGTCCACTGATGTGACTGTGATAGGAGTGGAATTGTCTTCCCCACCAATGCATAATTGTGATCTCAGTGCTATCTTCAGCACTTTGAAGGACTTGAGCTGGGTAGGCAGCGAAGCGTTTAGCGCGGCAAATGACTCTGTTTCCTGCTGGGGGAGGCCGAGGAGAGTGGCATCTTATTTTCTTCCCTG